>JAPDVR010000018.1:41292089-41754589 GCA_026230005.1 Gila orcuttii | reverse complement strand
ATAAAATAATAAATAAATACAAATAATTTTTTTTTTAATATTTACAAATATATTATAATAAATTTAAAAATATATTATAAACTATAAATAATTGTAAAAAAAATTTTTATAAGAGTAACAGGGATGCTAAGGTCCAGCAAGTTCGAAAAAATAAATACAAATAAAATAAATATAAAAAGTAACATTATCATACATAATAAATATTTACAAATATAATATATTATAAAGAATTATTTAAAAAAAAACACAAACACAAAAGGTGCGCATTAAACAGCTGCCACCGTGAGGGCCGAGCCTTTAACTAAGACAGGAACCTGCAATGGGAGTCATAAATCAATCATGGCCAGAGGAAATTACAGCCACAGTCTGTGTTTGGCAGGCAACGAGCAAAAGCTCTTCAAAAACTAACTAGGTTTTATCTCCACCACCATTATAAACTGTATTTATAATTCATACACCCAGAAGAATCCATAACCAAGTGTCTCATATTCAAATAGCGTCATGTGTATATTCATGTGGCGATATATGAAAACCAAATGTCATTTTTCAAATGTCGCCCAGAACGTCTGGCTGGACTCTATAACTCTCCAGAAGCCATTTATGTTTTTGAAAATGTGCCATGTAAAGGCTTCCCGAGCTGATTGGAAGCTGGAGCACAAACGACCAATGATAATGAGGTTTCGCTGTGCATGCGGCGTGATTTGAATGCATAATCTCTCCCAGGCGCTCTCTGTGATTGGCTACTGGAGAGCTACAGGAGCTGTGATTGGTCAACCGAAGCCCCGCCCCTTCATCCTGTCACACGGTTCTGACGGATGCCCGTAATGAGCTGTGATTACTGTTTTGATAGGCATCAGTCTTGCGGATATTACAGCTTAATATCTGACAGTGACGGCGTAAATGAGCACCTAATAGAGAGGATATGGGCAATGCTGTTTTTAAATAATCATATTTGGATTAAATACCTCTGATGAAAGCGTGGCACACAGGCAGACGTTCTCCTGAATTGAAAATGACAAGGGATGGATGAAGGACGAAAAATAAAATTGTCCTCTTGGCCATTTCAAAGTCACCTTCAATGAATATAGTCAGTGCATGTCTATAGTCTCAGCATAATAGATGGCTAGACAGTCATTTCTGACAGTATAAATGGATCAAATATATATGGGAAGGACTTCTTTACTTATTTTAAACACAGTGTATTAATACTTAAAATCCTTGTATGTAGCCTACATTAGGGTAAAGATATTGATTCCCTAAACAAATGACTCTTCTGAATTGATTCTTTATTATACATTAAAAAGATTGCACAACCAGTGTAGCCCAATTCATGAAACTAACGATTCTTATGAACCAATTCTTTACTGTGAATAATAAAAATAAACAAACATACAGCAAAAACATGACTCTCACAAAAAGTTTCTTTATAGTGAACCAAAAACAGATAGCGTGACCAATGTAGTCTGATTCACAATAAATGATTCTTATGAGCTGGTTCTTTTTCCGAATCAAACACATACAGCTCAACCAGTGTAGTCTGATTCAAAACCAAATGATTCTTATGAGCTAGTTCTTTTTCCGAATCAAACACATGCAGCTCAACCAGTGTAGTCTGATTCAAAACCAAATGATTCTTATGAGCTAGTTCTTTTTCCGAATCAAACACATGCAGCTCAACCAGTGTAGTCTGATTCAAAACCAAATGACTCTTATGAGCTGGTTCTTTTTATCGAATCAAGCGCATACAACACGACCTATGAAGTTTGATTCTTGAAATTAATGACTCTTTATGAACCGTCTTGTTTAATGAATGGTTATGGTTAATGAAAGACAGGTTAGTGTTTGAATCAGTCTGAAACACTGTCCTGTATAATTTACAGCAGTAGCAGAGAGAGAAAATGTATTTCTTGTAAGCAAATGGTGCGTTATAACTGAAATACACCAAAAACCTAGACAGGAACATAGTGTCGGGCCAGATCCGGCCCACATACGTGTGAAATCTGAAGGATCAAATCAAATTGAATCAGAATCCAACTGAGCGTTTGTGAATCAAATGATTTGAGTAAGTGCTCAAAGTGGGGCGGTACTCACTGATACCGGCACTTCTACATTTTACTCTTAAGCGTAGCTGCACTTTTCTTGCATACCGTAACAGATTTTTCACTGCTGAAATTGAAAACCTAGAAACTAAAAAGAAGTGTGTCGAGTTTGTAAGTTGTTATGTAAGCCTGGCTTCAGAAAGGTACTAAAAGAACGCGTGTGCCAGAGCCAGACACGTCAACAGAGGTTTTTGCACGCACACGCACACGCGCACACACACACACACACACACACACACACACACACACACACACACACACACGCACACACACACGCACACACACGCACACACACGCACACACACACACGACTTGTTTAAATACATTTATGATGTTAATAAATAACAATAAATTGTTGTTGTACCAGCAATATCTCCAAGTTTTGTTTTTCACTGTAGAAATCTCAAATGTCATGATTTGTCAATGCAAGAGAATTTTCCCACTTCAAGCACAGATTTGAATCAGAAAAACAGCCCTGCTTGAGTGAATACTTTTAAGTTTTCCAAATTGTTCGTCACAATATATAGGCGAGTAAATAATCACAGAAATTAAATTTACCTAAAACTATTGCATTAAACTTCATAAACAGATGCAGAAAGTGATAAGACAACTAACACAGAATCAAAGCAATTAAACTACCCGTAATTATGGCTTTATTGCATCATCTCGACTGTGTTGGATGATTATATCTGTAGGAATATCAGAGTCAGGGTGAACACACACACTCACCTGTGAGTTAAACCTCAGCTGGCACACGCCACACGAGACCGCTTTCCTTTTAGCCGAGGCCGAAGCGCTGAACGTGTGATGTAAAACAGCTTTCTGAACCTGGTCCATCTGAGGAAGAGAGAGAGAACGGATAACCAGTTTTATTAGCCTCACTCAACCCAGCGGCGTGCTGAATGTCAACTCTGTTACCCATCGGACGGCGTGATCAACCGCGGCCCTCAGGGCTTCAGCAGAAACACGACATGTGGTTGAGCAGCGAACGCACAGTCTGGAACCAGTTAAAGGCCAACGCAATTTCACACACACACATACACACACACACACACACTTCAATCAACGCGGCGGGAAAGAGGAGGGCAACACAACTTCCACCGAGGATCTCATGAGAACCCAAATCAAAATGATACACTCAGAAAGGTCAGCTGAAATTACAAGAGTTATGAGCGACAGATCAGCCTGGGATTCTCTACTTTCGTTGGGAAAAAATATGAAGTAGGTTAAAGTTACTATTTCATAACAATGTTTAGTTAAACATGCACATTTAGAGTTTTGCTGTAAAAACAAAGCATTTACTGAAAACTAAATGTCATAAATATACACAAAAATATATTTTTTATTATATTCATTTATTTATTTAATTAAGAATCGTTCAGAAATTAGTCAGAAATGTTAAAATCCTGAAAAATCCCATTTCTAGTAACTTCATGTTGTTTATTTGTTTTTTTATTTATCTTAATACTTTAAATAAGGAAAGATTGAACAACGAGCCATTGAATTATTAGAAAATAATGCACACCTGAGGTGGTGATGATGCGAAGCGGATTGGCCGTTACTCCTTGGGTGTGCCTTACTTTCTAATAATTCAATGTGCTTGGAGTCAATTAATCCATTTATACTACGGTATACCACACTTCAAGACATTGTTCAGATGTTTTACTTCAAGACATTTGTCAGGTTTTTGTCCTTTAAAACGCTTGTGTGTAGGACTAATTTCTTACGCATCTTATCCCACGCCTTCGTTGCTCAATCCAAAACGTCGTTTTAGAGCTTGTAACGGGGACTCGAGCACTGATAGCAATCTAATGCAGTTATTAATCCAGTTATTAGAGAGAGAGAGAGAGAGAGAGAGAGAAAGGGAGAGAGATTAAAGCCCTATTCGCACAGGATTAGTACTATCTGGGAACCTCGTGTGATTTAGAAATCACCCCCCCCCCCCCCCCCCCACATCTGAATTTCATGTGGCGCATTCGCACGGGATAAGCGAAGCCTGTGATTTTACTCAAATTTACTGACTTATCTCCCGGATATGACGTCAATAGGCTATTGCTTGGAAATGTCTTTTCGTTATAGGTCTAGCTGTATGATATATTATGACATAAACAGAATAAAGTTCCTTACCGCATGCTGCTATACATGTCATTCATCTTCATCTAATCATTCTTTTTGTTTTTGCTCTTCTGATGATTTTCAGCTTTCACTTTCTGCAAATTGTGTAGTTGTGTATAGCGATATGACCCAGCACCCAAAATACTATCAAAACACTCCAACAGCCTCCATTCTTCGCGAAAGATGGATAAAAAGGCGCACATGAAACAAAAACCTTGAAAAAATGATATATGATCCGGCCAAATCACAGAGATGTGGTTTCGCACAGGACTGATATTATCACAGGACCTCGGTGTTCGGCGAAATATAGTAGGTAATTTGCGGGGGAGTTTTTACTTTACAAATTACAGACACGGCCGATTCACACAGGATTAACATCACAGACAATCTCCGCAATTATTTCAAATGACTAGAGGTCACCAGGTTATACTGATCCCGTGCGAATAGGGCTTAAGTGTGTGTGAATTACCGGAGTCTGTGTATTTCAGTGTTCAGCAGCAGTGTCTCGACTAAAGCCCTATTCGCACGGGATTAGTATTATCTGGGAACCTCGTGTGATTTAGAAATCAGCTTTCAGCTTTCTCTTTCTGCAAATTGTATAGTTGTATGGTGTATATAGCGATATGACCCAGCACCCAAAATACTATCGATAGTGCACGAGGGGGAGTTCAATATGTTAATTTCGTTCCTCAACTAGTTTTCCAGTCTTACATGATGTATAGCGTTATGACTCGGCACCCAAAATACTATCAAAACACTCCCACACAGCCTCCATTATTCACGAAAGATGGATAAAAAAGCGCACAGGAAACAATGATATGAAATGAAATGAAAAAATGATAAATGACCCCGCCAAATCACAGAGATGCGGATTCGCACAGGACTGATATTATCACAGGACCTCGGTGTTCAGGAAATATGGCGGGTCATTTGTGGGGGAATTTTTACTTTACAAATTACAGACATGGCCGATTCACACAGGATTAACATCACAGACAATCTCCGCAATTATTACAAATGACTAGAGGTCACCAGGTTATACTGATCCCGTGAGAATAGGGCTTAATAGTGAAACTGAAAGTTTATCTTCTTCAAGAACAGCGCTGTTATTTCCTCACAAGCCTATATGTATACTTTATTTAAAAATAAATAATTAAAATGCTTCTAAAATAGTATTGTTTCATTTTAAGTATTTAAAAAAAAAAAAAAAAAAAAAAAAAAATATATATATATATATATATATATATATATATATATATATATATATATATATAATAAAACTTTATATTTAGTTTCTCAAAAGTACTAAAAAGTAATAATCATAAGAATCAGATTAGAGTTTAAATCACAACTGTTCAATTATTTTTGAATTTTATCCCTGGTATCTTTCTATTGTTTAATTTTTTTTAATTGAATAATAAATCATTTAAACGTTACTAAAAGTAGTATTGTTTTTGTTTAGTATTTACGTAAATTAAATAAAAGTTGATAATAGCTTGACTTAAATTTTATTAGTTTAAGAGTGCAAAGGAAATTGTTAAAGGAAACAGAATGGTTTGATTCCCTAAATTGAAAATAAATGGTAACATCTAAATTAACTGGTTTATTCAAGTCAAAAATAGTATGTAACATCCCAGAACCAACCCATGCATAAATGCATACCAACAAAACTCATTTTGATGGGTTAAATCCAACGCTATCTCATGACCAATTCGTACAAATGTTTTGTTATTATGTGACAGCAGACGTCCGTGAGGGGCTGCTGTCTTTATTTTCATTTTGTATTTGTTTATTTTATTATTAAAGTCTTTAAATGTTCGCCGGTTTCCCGCCTCCTTCTTCCTTACCTACACAATCTCATGAAAGTGCGTATCACGTATTTTATTTCTCGTGTCATTTATACAACAAAAATGGTTTTAGCGTGCATATGATACGCACTGAAAACCCCTAGGTTAGGATTAGGGGTGGGGAGTGCGTACGTATTACACGTCATAAAGTGCGTATCATATGCATGCGAAAACTGCGTATCATATGCACGCAAAAACTATTTTTGGCATATAAATGTCACGAGAAATAACATTCGTTGTATAGATACGCACTTTCGGCACCAGTGTAAACGGTGAATATTTAAAGACTTTAATAATAAAATAAACAAATACAAAATGCTCGTCCTGCTCGCCACACCTTCATCTAAAGCTGTTAATTTAACTTATGTGGAAAATTGAACTATCATATAAAATATTTGCAAGTAAAGCAGCGTTTCCATCCAATGTGTTCAAGAGAACAAAATTGTCACTTCCAGGGAAATTAACGCAAAATATCAGAAACAAAAACGTACAGTACGTTTCTGCAATCATACTCTTTTTCCTCTCAGAGCGTCAGACGAAACACAATAAACGCTGTCATGTTCTCTTGCGTTCGGATGCTGGTGTTTGGGAACACAATCGTGTGAGACGCTTCTGGAGGAAATTAAACCAAATCATTGCATTGGTCCACTGGTTATAGTCCAGTTATCCAAACACAGCCTCTGCTGAGGCAAAGTCACGTGAGTTTTTAAGGGATTTATTCAGTAAATACGTATTCATCCTTGTTTATGTGCATGTCTTCTTATCGGATAAAGAAAAGCATTCGCCTCAATAGAGCACGTACGTGTTTTATGCACAGGATATGACATCGTATGGGTGGTCTTCGAGCATCTCGGCCTTAGATGAGGTAGTGAAATTACACTGATGCTCTCAGCTCCTGTCTGCTGCATTCATTTGTCCATTTATCAGATAACAGTCCGTCTTCTCAGACTGATACTGGCGCCTATCGCTCACGTCTCTGATGTCTGTTCTATGATGCTTCAACAACTTGAACCGCCGCTGTTACACAAGCAGAAAATCACTTTCGATTCACCATCGTCTTTTGCGGCCAGCTGTAGATGAGGCTCCTAAATCAATTTCACTTAAAGCCCAGACAAGTGACACGCAGTTTAAAAACCTGATACGCTCTTCTTTATTAGACGACACCAGGCCAATCAGTCGCAGTAAGTTATGCTCTAATGTCAATAGCCATGCCATATTGGAGCCACATGTACGTGTTTGATAGCTTGACAGCGTATCTGAAAATGTTACATAACATAATTGCGGCATAAATCTCAAGCACGGGCACGGCTAAAAGACGAGGAGACGGTATTTTAAACCAGAAGGATGGGTGCAAGTTTTGGAGAGCGTCCAGCTGGCCAGAGAAGAGCTGCTGGGAAATCAAAAAAAAAAAAATGCAGGAAGTGAGTGAGAAAAAGAGCAGAGAGAAAAGAAAAAGAGACAAACCATCTGTGCGCGATGATGACCTAGCGCTCCAAACACGCGAGGAAACGCTGCTTCTCATTGAGAGCGTTTACATGCACAATAAAAACCTGATAACCATCTAAAAACAACTCATTAAGAAAGCTCAGCAAGACAAGAACAACTGTAGAAACCTTGCTTATGTGAGATTTTGAAATCGCCTGGGATTTCTCGCATTTTGACATCAAAACAAAAACAAACATGCACACAATGAATAAGCAGTAAGTGTAAGAAATAATTGGTCTACTAAATAAAAGAAAGCAGTTTACATGACCTTACACATCTCATTACAAAAAATCTATGAATGGCAAACTGGTTATACAGTAGTGGCAAGAAGTGATGAGGGAGAAATTATATCTTCATCCTTTATTTAAATATTCAAATATTTATATTAGCATGATGCATAGATGTGCTTGGAGTTTTATTTGCGATAACACAATGAAAAATGACAAATTGTGCCACATAATTTTGGCCAGGCTGTCATAAAAAAGAAATTATGAACACATGCAAAAACAAAAGAGGACCAATGAAATATTAATAACTGATTATGTTGTAGCCTAGTCAATGTAAGCTTTTGTAAGAAAAAAACAACCTGTAGCTGTTGCCTTTTTTGCCAAGTAATTTTGTCAAATAAATACATTAACTAAGTTTAGTGTCTTATATACAAGTGTCTAATATACTATATATATATATATATATATATATATATATATATATATTCCCCATATTTTGACGGTTTAAAAGAACTTGTAGGGTCATTAGAAAACGTCTCAGGTTACTATTGTAACCATAATTCCCTGAGAACAGGGAACGAGACGATGCGTCGATCGACGCCATGGGAACGCCCCCAGCGTGACTGCGTCTGAAGCATCTATGTCAACTAGTCCAATGGAAAGAATGAGCGTCACGGGCGGGTGACGTCATGACCAGGAAATGATAAAAGCACATCCGGTGCAAACCGGCATTAGCTTCGAAAATTGCCGAAGCAAGCCGATCACAGGGATGCAGGAAGTATGGCAGGGTGACGCATCGTCTCGTTCCCTGTTCTCAGGGAACTATGGTTACAATAGTAACCTGAGACGTTCCCTTACGAAGGGAACTCAACGATGCGTCGATCGACGCCATGGGAACGAGAATACCCAAAGCGCCAGAATTCCAAGTACCTGAGTGTTAGTCTGTTGTAACTAAGCACTAAGCACCTGAGAACCTGGGGCAGCATCCAGGTCCAGGCAGTAAAACCTAATGAATGTGAGCGGTGAGGACCAGCCTGCCGCATCACACACGTCTTAAAGAGAAACTCCAAGTAATAAGGCTTTAGAGGCCGCCATACCCCTCGTAGAGTGAGCTCTGACCGCCAAAGGACACGGCTGGTCAGAGTACTCGTATGCAAGTAAAATAGCCTCAACTATCCACTTACTAACCGTCTGTTTAGAAGCAGGAAGACCCTTCTCAGGTGATCCAAGCAAATAAATAACTGGTCGGACTTCCTCATTGAAGATGTCCGATAAACATAAGTATCCAGTGCTCGCACTGGACACAAGAGGTTCAGCCTTTCCTGGTCCGCAGTGTGCCACGAAGGAAACGTGAAATCAGGGGGTCTCGACCCAACGATGTACCCCCCACAGGGCGTGGTAAGCCGCAATGGCCGCCACGTAGACCTAAAGCGTGGAAGGACATAGACCTGACGTAAAGCGCTCCTGCAGGAACTCGAGTACTGTGTTCACAGAACAGTTAACCGGATCCCACTGATGTCGGTGACACCATACAGAAAAAACTTTCCATTTAAGCGCATATAGTTTCCTAGTAGCTGGAGCTCTGGAGCTTAGAATGGTCTCAACAACCTCAGTTGAGTGACCACTCTCTATGAGTTGGGCCCCCTCAGAGGCCAAACCCACAGGTTCCAAATCTCCGGTCGGGGGTTTTGAAATATTGTGCCCCCGGCCTGAGACAGAAGGTCTCTCCTGATCGGGATTTCTCCAAGGGAGGACCGTCTAAGAGATGGATCAGGTCCGCAAACCAGATCCGACTCGGCCAGCGTGGTGCTACTAGCAGTAGGCTTATTCCGTACTGGCAAACTCGCTCCAGAACTCCTGGGTGCAGAGCAACAGGGGGAAATGCGTACAGACGTAGCCTCGGCCACGTCTGCACCATAGCATGCAGCCCAGGGGGCTGGGTGAGTAAGGGAGAACCAAAGTGGACAGTGCGTCGTATGCTGAGACGCAAACAGATCCACCTCTGCTTGGCCGTAAAACTCCCAAATAATCCCCTGGCCTCAGCTCCTGCCTCGACAGGATGTCTGCTCCAATATTTTGGTCCCCAGGAATATACACTGCCCTCAGGGAGAGTACCTTCCCCAGAGACCACAGGAGGATCCTCAGACCCCCCTGACGGTTCAGATAAGAGACCACCGATGTGTTGTCTGTACGGACGAGCACATGATGACCCCTCAGGTCTGGGAGGAATTGCTTCAACGCATTGAAGACAGCCATCATCTCCAGGCAATTTATGTGCCACGAGAGATGATGACTCTTCCACAGACCCTAAACCGAGCGGCCTTCCATTACCGCTCCCCAGCCGGTGAGGGAAGCATCTGTCGAGATAGTAACTCGATGGCAAAGAGCTCTAAACACCGGACCCTGGGTTCAGAACCAGTGCTTCCTCCATATAACTAAGGCACGAAGGCAACGCCGCGTGACCTTGATCATACGAAGTGGGTTTCCCCTCGGGGAGAACCCTCTGGTCCTGAGCCACCACTGTAAAGGCCTTATGTACAGCAGGCCAAAAGGTATCCCGTTGGACGCTGCTGCCAAAAGACCCAACAGTCTCCCGAACTGTTTTACAGTGTGTGACTGGCCTAGCTTCAGCTCTTTTGTGGCTGACAGGATAGCAGCTACACGAACGGGCGATAGGGTGGCCCGCATCGTCACTGAATCCCATACCACACCAAGGAAAGTGGTTCTCTGTACTGGAGAAAGCACACTCTTCTTGGTATTGAGCCTCAACCCCAACATCTGCATATGAGTGAGAACGACACCTCGGTGCCGAACCGCCAACTGCTCTGATTCCGCTAGAATCAGCCAGTCGTCGATGTAGTTCAGAATACGTATGCCCTGCAGCCTGAGCGGGGCTAGAGCTGCATCTACGCATTTCGTGAACGTGCGGGGTGATAGAGCTAGACCGAAAGGAAGTACCCAATACTGGTATTCTTTGCCCCCGAAAGAAAACCTTAGGAACCTCCTGTGCTGAGGGAGGATGGAGACATGGAAGTAAGCGTCCTTCAGATCTATCGTGACAAACCAGTCCTCGGATCTGATTTGAGTCACGATCTGTTTGAGTGTCAGCATCTAGAACTTGAGTTCCTGTACTGAACGATTTAACAGACAAAGATCTAAAATGGGACGCAACTCTCCATCCTTTTTTGGAACAATGAAATAACGGCTGTAAAAACCCGACCTCGGTCGGGTGAGTACACCTGTTCTATAGCTTCTTTCGCTAACAGGGCCTTTACCTCTTGCTCCATTACCAGAGCCTGCTCGGGATGCACCACTGTGGGCAACACCCCGCTGTAACGAGGAGGACGTGAACCAAACAGGATTCTGTATCCTTTCTCTACAATCTGCAGGACCCAACGAGAAATATTCGGCAGAAGCTTCCACGCTGCCAGAAAATTTACTAAGGGAACCAGCCTCTCGAGGCTGGTCTCTGGTGTTAACGAGACAGCCAGACCCGGAGCCTGAAACATAATGGCAGGAACTACCTGAACTGGCTGCTCTAAAACCCCCCTCAGAGGGCGCGAAACCGATGCAGTGCCGCAGCATAGCATCAGCGACTCTCTGGAGACCGCTGCGCCCCGAAGCACCAAGGGTGACGGGGTTGGCAGAACGGTCCCGTGAGGACCCCGAAGTGGAGCGGGCACCGTATTCTGAGGTGTACACCGCTCCACTTCGGTCGGGGCTGTCCTCACAGGTCTGACGCCAGTGACGTCAGGACCTCTTTTTTTTTTTTTTTTGAGCCGAAGTCTTCTTCGCCTGAAGAACGTTCCTCAGATCCGGCTTCGACTTAGAAGACTTCGACTGAGAGTGTTGCGCTTGTTTCCATTGTTTATGTGGAGGTGCACGAGACGAAACACTCTCTTTCTGTTGCACATGATATGATGAGCTCGACGGCTGGGGCTGCTCACGCCCAGCAGCCCCAGGGGGCTGGACACGGCGAGGGATAAACTTTTTAAAAGCGTCAGCTTGCTTCTTAGACTCCTGAAATCGCTCGACGACCGCGTGGACTGCGTCGCCAAAGAGACCAGAAGGTTCAAGCGGAGCATCTAATAAAAAAGCTCGATCTTTTTCTTTAATCTCTGACAGATTTAACCATAAGTGTCTCTCAGTAGCTACCAAGGCTGCCATAGACCGCCCAATTGCTCTGGCGGTCTCCTTAGTAGCCCTGAGAGAAAGATCGGTAGCACGACGAAGTTCTGGAATATCGTCATGAGTAATTCCCTCACTACTATCCAGATCCCCCAGCAGGTCAGCTTGATACTCCTGTAGCACTGCCATTGTATGCAGACATGCTCCAGCTTGACCTGCTGCCGTATAAGCTTTGCCCACTAAAACCGAGGTGGCTTTAAGCGGTCTAGTGGGCAAAGCCGAGGCTTTCAGGGACGATGCGGGACCAGGCGAAAGATAGCTGGCTAAATTCTGTTCCGCCTGGGGCATCGCCTCATAACCATACTCTTTTAGCCCTCTTATTCTCGAATAAGTGTTAACTTGAGGGCTAAAAATTCGTGAAGAGTAAGGTTTATTCCACGATTTCGATATTTCATTGTGAAGATCGGGAAAAAAGGGAAGCTCTCATGGTGAAGATAATGTAGTGGAAGATAAAAAGCGCTCATCTAATTTACTTTTAGGACGAGCGCCTTTATTCTCAGATGGCCATACAATATTTAATTTTTCTACAGCCCGTGACATAACATCCACCAGCTCATCATATGCTGGGGAAATAAATTGTGAATCTTTTTCCTCCCTGTGTGTGCTTTCACTCTCCATACTCATAACATCGACCTCCTCGGAGGAAGAGCATTGAAGTAATGGAGGGCTCTCTCCCCGGGCGGAAGAAACCGCAGAGCGTGCTTCCGACACCGGGGGGAGAGCGCTGGATCTTCCGGGTAAGGAAGGAGAAAAGGCCAAGGGACCCGTCTCCAACCCCTCCGAAAGATCCTTCTGCGATCCCCAGGAATGCATTCTCCTGATCCCTGAGGATAGCGAGCCTGCCCACTCTTTACATCAAAGAGTGACAGGCGAGAGCGGAGCATGCGGAGCGGTAACATTTCACAGTGTTGACACTCAGCCTCCTCGAAGGCTGAGACCGCATGCTCCACTCCCAAACAAATGACACAAAGCTCGTGTGTGTCCCCACCCGTTAAATAACGCGGGCAGGGAGGAACACACTGCTTGTACACTTGTTTCGCCATAACGTTTCCGAATAAATTGCAACAGACAACAATAAATAGACAGAGACAGTATAACACAGATCGCTTGCTGAGGCAACAGAAGCTAATGCCGGTTTGCACCGGATGTGCTTTTATCATTTCCTGGTCATGACGTCACCCGCCCGTGACGCTCATTCTTTCCATTGGACTAGTTGACATAGATGCTTCAGACGCAGTCACGCTGGCGGCGTTCCCATGGCGTCGATCGACGCATCGTTGAGTTCCCTTCGTAAGGGAACAAATATCCCCTCTGAACGTCACTTTCTGCCACTACTGTAAAATCACTGTGAAATGCTTTTTGCAACCCCTTTAATATTAGTAATCTGATTTTTTGAGTGAACCAGGATATTCAAATGATGAAAGATTTAGGGCAGGATTTAACTCATATCTCAGCTGAAAGGTAAAGTTGTTTAAGAGGCAGAGCAAGTTTGTGAAAAAAAAAAAGAAAAGAAAACTTATTAACATGCATGGACAATATAACCACGAACGTGCATTAAAGTCAAGGTGTAACAGAAGTAGTGACAGATATTTTTTTTCCATAATGTAACGTGCATCAGAGCAAAAAAAAAGACTATTGAAAAAGAAAAAAATCCATTGGTTGTTTATTGGATGGATCTGAATGCGAGCTTGCAGTCGATTGTAAGAAAAGCCAGGGTTTGAGTCAACTAAATTAAAAATGATATTAGATTTTGAATAAAAATGCAATTTTGACTCCATGTTGACTTTAAATGTGCAAATAAGGACACAATAACATCAGAGGTTTATTATAATCAGCAAATCTGTCTAAAGTTAAAGTGCCACACATTTAGTTAACATTAAAATTAAGTACATGTTTTCCACACAGACCTTTTAAGATAAACAACCGATTCAACTGGCAGAAAAAGCTTCACTCCTACGACTTCAAGATGTCTGAGTGAAAACACTGTGTTATTTTCCTAAATTGCTTTAAGGGAAACTTCAGAAATGTTCTCTGACACATTGAGTGCCCTATAGCAATTCCCTGCTGTATAATTTATGTTCAGATCTGGTTTGTTCCTGCATGAACCTTAAGGATGTCAAGATATTCAAACTTGTCTTAAATCAGCCTCCCGTTGCCCACTGACAGACACAAGACGTTTCCTGACACGCAACGCAAACATGTCAGTCTGTGAACGTGAACCTCCCGTGCCGCACTTACTCTTCCTCTTTAACAGATTTGAGCATTGGGAGCTGACAGCTGACGGGACGCCACCTCTGCTGACCCGTGATGACATCACCTTACATCAATGACATGTATGGAGTATCGTTTCACAAACAAAACAAAAAACAGCATCTACTTTTTATAAGGTGTGTGAATCTATTGGTTGAAAGCTAATCGATTTGACGCAATTGAAAATTGCATTCTGAAAAATTGCATTTAGAAAAATTCGCTTTTAGTTACATTTCTATTTCAAATAAATATGTTCTTTTGAACTTTCTATTAATCAAAAAATCATGAAAAATGAATCATGGTTTCCATATGAAGCAGCACAACTGTTTTGAACATTGATAATAATCATAAATGTTTCTTGAGCATCAAATCATCATACTATACTGATTTCTGAAGGATCATGTGACACTGAAGACTGGAGTAATGATGCTGAAAATTCAGCTTTGATCACAGGAATAAATTACACTTTACTAGATATTCACATAGAAAACAGCTATTTTACATTGTAATAATATTACACAATTTTTACTGTATTTTTGATCAAATAAGTGCAGCCTTGGGGAGCAGAAGAGACTTCTTTCAAAAACATAAACAAAAAAGCGTTACCTTTATCTACATTACTTTAAAAATGCATTATAATTACGAGTAATTATAATTTTAGCATTTAAAATTGATTTTGTTTAACCAAAACAAGTGATCATTTATTCAAAAGGCTCATTTTAATTTCCATCAGGAGGATTTGTAATCAACGCATGAATCGCTCTGAGAACCGCTGAGTTACACGACTCTCCAAATATCTGAGAGCGGCTTCAGACCACAAAAAATTAAACAGCCTTGTTTGATTGTTGCTTTTATGAATGCATCTACTGAACCGGCCTTTCTAAGGGAATCACCCGAGTGGTAAACAGATCAGCAGAATTTACAAAGTGTTTATTCTGTAGAAACAAAGCGCGAGAGAAAACATAGACCGAGTTTTGATGACCGAATCCAGCCGTGGCCAACACCAACCACGCTTACCATTCACTAAAGTGGGATAAATGACCTGTCAGAAGCAATACCAGCCCTTATGTTTTTCCCAATTACACACCCACGCCTGTGAATCCCAATCCAAGCGTCGATTGATTTTAACCACCAGAATTTACAATTCAAAACGGGATGAGGAGGCCAGGATGATGAACAGCACGATCTCCTTCATGAACACAAGCAACATTATCCCGCAGTCAGACGCTTCGTGCGAGTGGGAATCATCTACCCGTGAGACCCAGATAACATCCAAACAAATCTGAGGGAGCACATATTAAATATTGAACTGCTTATCTGACTTATTGAACACATAATGATGAGTTATGGCATGTGCCAGAGGGCTCCAGCAAAAGAGAATTGAAATTAAATGAGATACATAAATATAAATCACCGCTCTTAAAGTGGAGCATTAGAAGAAGCCTTACAGAATGAAACAATGTCATGTTGTTCCCGGGACATTTTTATTCCTTATTCTTCCTAGTTCACATTTAATAGGGGCTTTCGCACCGGAGGAACCTTTTCATAGTTCCTAGAAATATTGACGGAAGTATTTTGGCGTGTTCGCACCGTAGGAACTCGGAACGATTTTAGTTCTAGCAACTCCTTTTGGAGGAACTAATTTACTCCTACGCCAGAGTCGATCTATAGGAACTACAGTGACGTTAGTGTTCGCTGATTGGCCAAACGCACTTGAAACACCGGCACCCGCCATTTTAAAATAGCTCAGATTATAGCCTATGTATTTACTCCAGAAATTAACTCTACGAACATGTAAAACAGTGATAGATGAGCCTCTTAACCTTTACGCTGAGGAGAAAATCCAACATGACTTTGAGGGGCTCAAGAGAAACATGATTATGTATTTCTGCTCAGCGATACTGGACATCAACCACACGGCATGCACTAATAAGTTGTCTACTTTCTATGTATAACAGTTCTGTCTAGGGTGGGAATTGGCAAAAATGTGACGATTCGATAGTACTGCGATATTTGGGCCACGATTCAATATTATTGCGATTCTTAACATATTGCGATACAGCAAGTATTGCGATTCGATTCTGCGATATATTGCGATTCATGTCCCCCATATTATTCAAAGGCTCTACAAAAAATGAGGAAAATAAGACTGCTCAACTCACTTCAAATGTCACATTTAATTCTGTAAACATTATCTTCTACACATTAACTGAAGTGCAAAAACTTGAAAACTTGTTCTTGAACATTCGGGACACAGGACCTTATTACAGGACAGGACGTAACGTTAATTATTCTCTGAATAGGAGACCTCTCACATGAATGGCTCCCAGCACATAACTTAAAATTATTTAAATACAATAGAGTAACATAAAGCAGACATAATAGAGTGACATAAACTGAGAATAATCATAAAACCGAAATTTACCCACACTTTCGATTTGAAAGAAGATGGAGCGTCGTGTACAACCGGTTGTAATAGTGAAGCCATTTTCATTTGAATTTGCTGTTGAATGCACGACAACAAAGCACTGCAACAAGCGCCACATTGTGGATGTAATACGCAAATGTAAATGATCCGAGTAAACTCTGAGAAAACCCGAAAGTAAAACAGATAATTTTATAATTAAATATTGCAATAGCCTACTTTGCGCTATACTTTATCGATATAATTGCGTGCGCAAAATATCGCGATACTGAACAGAATCGATTTTTTTCCCCCACCACTACGTAATAACGTATTAGACATTACAGTTAGACAGATCGTAAACTAATGAACACGGAGAATGGCCCTCAAAATAAAAGTCACAACAACAAGTGAGGCTCACATCACTTTAGAGATCCTACTGGCGGTGTGAATGCAACCAGGAAAATGATCCTAAGGGAATCATTATTTCTCGGAGAGCCAACCTGGAGGTTGGATCCTATAACTAAGTTCCTAGAACTTGCAAAAGGTGCCCCTGGTGTTGAAAGAAAAATCACACATGAGATATCTTGCATGCATATGCACTCGATAGGCTATATAATATGAGAAAAATGCAGTAATGACAGTGTACAGGATCTGGCTGCGGAGAAAAGAACAGCCCTGCAGGATAATGAGCGTAGTCTTGTGAACGGAGAAAAGCACTCACGGACAGATGGGAACGAGAGAGCCGGGGCTGATGGGTAAATGGCCTTTGCAGCAAAAGCTTCTATTGAGGTGCTTCAGCACAACCTCTGCCCACACACACACACACCAAGACACAAAGACCTTCCTGAATAGAGCCGTATCACACACACCTGCTGCTGTTCAAACCCTTTCATTACGCAGCAAACGCACGGCTCACTTCTCCGCCTGCATGACTGTGATATGAGAGATGCTCCTACACACTGTTCACTGGTGTTTGCAACACTACTTTCCAAATGGAGCATCCCAAGTTTTAAACTTGTAATTTATTATTACACACATTCGATGCACATTTCACTTTGAAAATATGTACACTACTATCCAAACCTTTTCTTTTATTCAGCAAGGACACATTAAAAAAATCAATAAGTGACAGTAAAGGAATCTACAAAATATTTCTATTTCTATCAAATAATCCTGAAAAAAAACGATCACCGTTTAAGGAGCACAACTGTTTACAACATTGATATTTATCATAAATGTTTCGTGAGCAGCAAATCAGGATATTATAATTATTTTTGAAGGTTGGGGTGATTTTATAATCCAATCCAATCCAATCCATTTTATTTATATAGCACATTTAAAAAAAACAAGGTTTACAAAGTGCTGAACAGGAAATAAAACATAAAAACACATAGAAACACATAAAATAACAAAACTACACAGCTCTCATGCTGGGTTAAAAGCCAGGGAATACAAGTGGGTTTTAAGACGGGATTTAAAACATTCATTTTATAAAACAGTAACTGACTGAATCGTGAAAAATAAACGTGATTCATGACAGAGGAAGAGCATATTATTAATTTCTGATAAAATATTAAGAAAACAAACATTTTCTATGGAACAACATGTCTTGAGTAATCGTGAACAATAAGACCAGGAACATATCTCAAAGCAAATTTTGCATATTTTTCGGATATTAACTTGTATGTCTTGTGTAATATAGCTTTGTAATATAGATTGGGCCATCTGACCAATCAGAGCAGAGTAGACCAATCACAACAGACTGGGTCATCTGACCAATCAGAGCAGAGTAGACCAATCACAACAGACTGGGTCATCTGACCAATCAGAGCAGAGTAGACCAATCACAACAGACTGGGCCTTCTTACCAATCAGAGCAGAGTAAACCAATCACAACAGACTGGGCCTTCTTACCAATCAGAGCAGAGTAAACCAATCACAACAGACTGGACTGTTTGACCAATCAGAGCAGAGTAGACCAATCACAACAGACTGGGCCATCTGACCAATCAGAGCAGAGCAGACTCTCGGAAAGGAGGGGTTTAAATAGACTGAATCCTTGATCGAACCATTTCAGACAGTGCCAGAAAATTAAAGTGTTTTTTTGACCTTACTAAACCTAGGAGAGACCAAAACAAAATTAGGAACCTGTAAAATAGCTCTTTACTGTAGTACATGCTTGACCGGTCCGCTCTACGCTCACCGTGACAGAACAGCTGTGAAACTTTCTCCTCCACTCAAGGAATATATAAGAGTTATGAGTCTAACCTCCCAAACAGAGCAGAAGTGGTTCAGTACTCTACAGACTTATGGGTCTATTTTCATTGTTCCTAGCCTGAGGTCGAGCTTCTGGAGCTGTTTATGCTCGTTATGAGAAGCTGTTGCCCACTCGTATCTTCATCTCCATCTCACTTCTCCTCTGCGAGTGGATTTTCACTGAACTCAGATCTCATAATCACAGTTTCTGCAGCAGAGCCTCCTACACGGGTCTCAACACTCACACAATAGAGCTATGTTTAGATTTACACCACATTTAGCCAACAAAAGGCCGTATAGCAGTCCTCCCAAAGTTTCTCTACGCCTTCAGACTCACAAAACAACTTAAAACTCGCAAGACTGAAAGAGCTGGGTGATCTCTGAAATCTGACGAAGCATAATTTCACTGTTGCCAAGCCTTAAATTCAAAACGATTAGCATAAGCAGTAAAATTTAGTTAAAATAATTATGGCATGTTTTTCCACACTTTCTTTCACTAACACACACACACACACACACACACACACACACACACACACACACACACACACACACACACACATACACATACACATACACACACACACACACACACACACACACACACACACACACACACACACACACACACACACACACACACACACACACACACACACACACACACACACACACACACACAGTTGCATGAAAAAGTATGTGAACCCCAAGCAGAATCTGTGAAAACTTTAACAAAATAAAGCCCCTTTCACACAGAGATTCCGGAAAATACATGGATAAAGTGACCCGGGATTTGACCCGGGTTCGTTTGATTTTTGGTTCATTCACACTGCCTGTGATTTTCCGGAATCAGAGAGTGCGTTCACACACAACCCGTAAAAATCCCGTAAAGACATGTGACATCGATGTGACTTGTAATCTCAGCAGTGTCTTAAGTTTGCTTATGAGCTGCGATCTCTCTCTCGTGAAACCACGCTTCTGCATGTTTTCTCTGATTAGACCATAAACTGATATTTAACAAAAAACATGTTTACATATATCTATATCTGCAAGAGGTTCACATACTTTTTCTTGCAACTGTATATATACTGTATATTTACCAAAAAGTGTAAATACAAGGAAAATGCCAGACACTTCTAGAAATATTTTTGAAAGATGATGCAAACAAATTGTTGAATCAGTTTTGAATTAATTGAAGCTGATCCATAAAAGACAGTAACACATTACAATAAGGTTAATTAGTTAACAGTAGTTAATGTATTAACTAACATGAACTAACAACGAGCAATACATTTATTACAGTGTTTATTAATCTTTGTCAATGTTAGTTAATAAATATCCAGCTGTTCATTGTTTGTTGATGTTAGTTCACAGTGCATTAACTAATGTTAACAAATACAACATTAGATTTTAATAATGTATTAGTAAATGTTGAAATTAATATTAGCTAAGATTAATAAATGCTTAATAATGCACTCTTAGTTCATGTTAACTACGGTAGTTAACTAATGAATCTTACTGTAAAGTGTTACCGGAAAAACTTTCGTCGTTTTTGTTTCCGAAGTTTACAATAGAGAAACTGTTGAAAACCTCTTTATGGTTTATGATTTATATGGAAGAAAATGCAATGGTCAGATAATAAGCACACTAAAATCATTGCAATCATGATGCTGATCAAAATGAACATGAATATATTGTAAATAATATGTGAATATTATTCTTCCAACCTTTATGCAAACTGGTTCTGTCTTGCAGAATTACACTGGATTTGCATTGAAAGTGAATGATCGTTCGTGCTCACTCAAGTGTTCCTTACGGAGAAATCCTTAACAAGATCCATGACATCAGAAATGAGTGCATTCATCTCCTGATGGCTGTTCGTCCGAGCTAACTGAACATGATTGATCGTGGTGTGAAAGAGAGGAAGGAGGAAGGTGAATATGAGCACATGCCACTGAAAACAACATAACACATTATAACACAACACATTATAACACAACACAACACAACACAACACAACACAACACAGACATGCCAGAGGCTGAAACGAACAGTCCTGCTTTGTCCACACAAATAAGTTTTTGTTTGAAAACGCATATTTTTCTCTCTGTTTTGGCCTTCTCTCCACACTGAGGGTACGTTTACACGACAGCGATATGCTTAAAACATTTTTTTTTTTACATTTCCATTGAGTTTTCCGCGTACAGACGACAGCATTGTCAAAACGATCTCCATTCACACGGATCAGCGAAAAATACTAAAAACCTTGTACTCTGCTGCCATTAGATGGCGATGAAACACTATAAACTGAACAAATATGCATGTGGATGACGTCATCGTTTTCAGAGATTCGCGTTTTTATTGTTTACACGGAGACTGTTTTTAAAAACTTGCACTTTGAAACCCGTTTCCAAAAGTTTAGAAAGCCCCCAAAACGCCGTTGTCGTCTAAACGAACGGCCAAAGTTTTTAGTTGTTCAAAAGGTGTCGTGTAAACAGCCTCGACTGCGTTTTTAGCAACGAAAACAAAGCTTTTTGAAACCGCTCAAGATTTGAAAATGCTGTTTTCGCGCTGTAGTGTTCACTGTGAAAATTGAGGCATTTAAAAACCGATGACGTAAATTTAGTCATGTGATGCATATTGAACCCATTCATGTTTATACAGGTATTGTACCATACAGTGTATTATTCATGTATTACTCCCAGTTGCTAAATATGTTATTTTGCACACTCTTCATATCACAGTCCTGCAAAGATGACAGAAAATTCACTCGCATTTGCTTTTAGACCAAACATATGTTTGAGCGTGACCTGGACGCATCAGTGAATGCTGAGATATTCTGCTAAATTAAATGATCCTGCCAGACGAATAGCATGAGAACTTTATGATGTTTATTCTGTCTGTATTATCTCAGTGAGATTTAATGAAGTTTTACACGTGCGCAGTAACAGGAATGTAGCGTTTTATGATGTTTCAGTGTGGATAAGAAACTTTTGGAAAACGCTAGTGTGGACGTTTTCTTGTTAGTTTGCTAGTTTGTGTGACATTTAATTTTATATTTAACAATATTATTACAACATTATTTACCTGTTATCTCTGTAAAGCTGCTTTGAAACAATCTGTATTGTAAAATGCGCTATATAAATAAAGGTGACTTGACTTGGATGGAGAGTCTTTTGAAAAACAAAACAAACAAAAAAACGCAGTTTTCAAATCTATCCGGATTAATGTAGACGTAGCCTTTAATTACACTGTCCACATGAGTTACAGGATTAAAGGAACAGTTCATCCAAAAATTATAATTCTGTCATTTTTTTCCTCACCATCATATTGTTCTAAACCTGAATGATTTATTTTCTTCATGCCAAAATGATTTATTTAACCAAACGTCTAAGCTGTTCTCTTTCCCACAATGCAAGTGAATGTGGACCAGGGCTTTCAAGCTTCAAAACGCCCAATAAAGGGATAATAAAACTAGTCAATATGACTTATTCTCTATATTTCAAATGTTTTGAAGTCATATGATAGCTTTGTGTGGAAAATGAGTAACACTAAAGTCATCACTGAAAATCTTGCTTGACATCTGTAGTCAGCATTCATTTTCATTGTTTTGAAAGACGTCAGAATGAATAAATAATGACAGCATTTTCATTTTTGGATAAACTATTCAAGCTCGTAAATCACTAAAATATCCTGGAGAATAAAAAATTGCTTCTATTTTGATGCACAGCAGAGCAACTTAATTTTGCCAATCTGAAATGAAATTATTCACAAATATAAAAATAGCAAATTAAAACCAATTAACTATATATACAGGTCCTTCTAAAAAAAATTAGCATATTGTGATAAAGTTAATTATTTTCCATAATGTAATGATAAAACGTCTCAGGTTACTATTGTAACCATAGTTCCCTGAGAACAGGGAACGAGACGATGCGTCGATCGACGCCATGGGAACGCCCCCAGCGTGACTGCGTCTGAAGCATCTATGTCAACTAGTCCAATGGAAAGAATGAGCGTCACGGGCGGGTGACGTCATGACCAGGAAATGATAAAAGCACATCCGGTGCAAACCGGCATTAGCTTCGAAAATTGCCGAAGCAAGCCGATCACAGGGATGCAGGAAGTATGGCAGGGTGACGCATCGTCTCGTTCCCTGTTCTCAGGGAACTATGGTTACAATAGTAACCTGAGACGTTCCCTTACGAAGGGAACTCAACGATGCGTCGATCGACGCCATGGGAACGAGAATACCCAAAGCGCCAGAATTCCAAGTACCTGAGTGTTAGTCTGTTGTAACTAAGCACTAAGCACCTGAGAACCTGGGGCAGCATCCAGGTCTAAACTGTAAAATTTAACGAATGTGAGCGGAGAGGACCAGCCCGCCGCATCACAGACGTCCCGAAGAGAAACCCCATATAGTAAGGCTTTAGAAGCCGCCATACTCCTAGTAGAGTGAGCTCGGACCACCAAAGGACATGGCTGGTCCGAGTACTCGTATGCAAGTGAAATAGCCTCAACTATCCACCTACTGACCATCTGTTTAGAAGCAGGAAGACCCTTCTTAGGTGATCCGAAGCAAATCAGTAATTGGTCGGACTTCCTAAATGAAGAAGTCCGATGCACATAAGTGTCCAGTGCTCGCACTGGACACAAGAGGTTCAGTCTTTCCTGGTCTGCAGATGCAAAAGGAGGAGGACAGAAAGCCTGCAGCACAATAGGCCTCGGAGTCAAGGTCGGCACCTTAGGGACGTACCCCTGTTTTGGATATAAGAATGCCTTGACCATCCCCGGTGCAAACTCAAGGCAAGTGGGGGAAACCGAAAGGGCCTGAAGGTCTCCAACTCTCTTAAGGGACGAAATAGCTAGCAGAAAGATAGTCTTAAAGGTAAGAAACTTATCTGAAACCGAATCTAAGGGCTCAAATGGAGCCCTAGAAAGGCCTTCTAGTACTATAGCAAGATCCCAAGCTGGCACCCTAGTGCGAGTTGCAGGCCTCAGCCTTAAAGTGCCACGAAGGAAACGTGTAACCAGGGGGTCTCGACCCAACGATGTACCCCCCACCAGGGCGTGGTAAGCCGCAATGGCCGCCACGTAGACTTTGAGCGTGGAAGGACATAGGCCTGACGTAAAGCGCTCCTGCAGGAACTCGAGTACTGTGTTCACAGAACAGTTAACTGGATCCCACTGATGTTGGTAACACCATAAAGAGAAAACTCTCCATTTAAGCGCATATAGTTTCCTAGTAGCTGGGGCTCTGGAGCTTAGAATGGTCTCAGCAGCCTCGGCTGAAAGACCACTCTCTATGAGTTGGGCCCCCTCAGAGGCCAAACCCACAGGTTCCAAATCTCTGGTCGAGGGTGAAATATTGTGCCCCCGGCCTGAGACAGAAGGTCTCTCCTGATCGGGATCTCGAAGGGAGGACCATCTAGGAGATGGATCAGGTCCGAAAACCAGATCCGACTTGGCCAGCGTGGTGCTACTAGCAGTAGGCTTATTCCATACCGGCGGACTCGCTCCAGAACTCCTGGGAGCAGAGCAACAGGGGGAAAGGCGTACAGACGTAGCCTCGGCCACGTCTGCACCATAGCATCCAGCCCCAGAGGGGCTGGGTGAGTAAGGGAGAACCACAGAGGACAGTGCGTCGTATTCTGAGACGCAAACAGATCCACTTGTGCTTGGCCGTAAAACTCCCAGATTTTCTCCACCACCTCGGGGTGGAGTCTCCAGTCCCCTGGCCTCAGCTCCTGCCTCGACAGGATGTCTGCTCCTATATTCTGGACCCCAGGAATATACACTGCCCTCAGAGAGAGTACCTTCCCCAGAGACCACAGGAGGATCTGGTGCGCCAGTTTGCAAAGCAGACGCGAACGCAGGCCCCCCTGACGGTTCAGATAAGAGACCACTGATGTGTTGTCTGTTCGTACGAGCACATGATGGCCCCTCAGGTCTGGGAGGAACTGCCTCAACGCATTGAAGACAGCCATCATCTCCAGGCAATTTATGTGCCACGAGAGATGATGACTCTTCCACAGACCCTGAACCGAGCGGCCTTCCATTACCGCTCCCCAGCCGGTGAGGGAAGCATCTGTCGAGATAGTAACTCGATGGCAAAGAGCTCCCAACACCGGACCTTGGGTTAAGAACCAGTGCTTCCTCCATATAACTAAGGCACGAAGGCAACGCCGCGTGACCTTGATCATACGAAGTGGGTTTCCCCTCGGGGAGAACCCTCTGGTCCTGAGCCACCACTGTAAAGGCCTCATGTACAGCAGGCCAAAAGGTATCACGTTGGACGCTGCTGCCAAAAGACCCAACAGTTTCTCGAACTGCTTTACAGTGCGTGACTGGCCTAGCTTCAGCTCTTTTGTGGCTGACAGGATAGCAGCTACACGAACGGGCGATAGGATGGCCCGCATTGTCACTGAATCCCATACCACACCAAGGAAAGTGGTTCTCTGTACTGGAGAAAGCACACTCTTCTTGGCATTGAGCCTCAACCCCAACATCTGCATATGAGCGAGAACGACACCTCGGTGCCGAACCGCCAACTGCTCTGATTCCGCTAGAATCAGCCAGTCGTCGATGTAGTTCAGAATACGTATGCCCTGAAGCCTGAGAGGGGCTAATGCTGCATCCACGCATTTCGTGAACGTGCGGGGTGATAAAGCTAGACCGAACGGAAGAACCCGATATTGGTATTCTTTGCCCCCGAAAGAAAACCTTAGGAACTTCCTGTGCTGAGGGAGGATGGAGATATGGAAGTAGGCGTCCTTCAGATCTATCGTGACAAACCAGTCCTCGGATCTGATTTGAGTCACGATCTGTTTGAGTGTCAGCATATTGAACTTTAGTTTCTGAACTGACCGATTTAACAAACGAAGATCTAAAATAGGACGCAACCCTCCATCCTTTTTTGGAACAATGAAATAACGGCTGTAAAAACCCGACTCTCGGTCGGGTGAGTACACCTGTTCTATAGCTTCTTTCGCTAACAGGGCCTTTACCTCTTGCTCCATTACCAGAGCCTGCTCGGGATGCACCACTGTGGGCAACACCCCGTTGTAACGAGGAGGACGAGAACCAAACTGGATTCTGTATCCTTTTTCTACAATCTGCAGGACCCAACGAGAAATATTCGGCAGAAGCTTCCACGCTGCCAGAAAATTTACTAAGGGAACCAGCCTCTCGAGGCTGGTCTCTGGTGTTACTGAGACAGCTAATTCTGGAGCCTGAAACATCATGGCAGGAACTACCTGAACTGGCTGCTCTAACGCCCCCCTCAGAGGGCGCGGAACCGATGCTGTGCCGCAGCATAGCATCAGCGACTCGCTGGAGACCGCTGCGCCCTGAAGCACCAAGGGTGGCAGGGTTGGCAGAACGGTCTCGTGAGGACCCCGAAATGGAACGGGCACCGTATAATGAGGTGTACACCGCTCTACTTCGGTCGGGGCTGTCCTCACAGGCCTGACGCATGAACATCAGGACCTTTTTTTTTTTTCTGAGCCGAAGTCTTCTTCGCCTGAAGAACGGTCCTCAGATCCGGCTTCGACTTAGAAGACTTCGGCTGAGAGGGTTGCGTCTGTCTCCAGTGTCTACGTGGAGGTGCACGAGACGCAACACTCTCTTTCTGTTGCACATGATATGATGAGCTCGACGGCTGGGGCTGCTCACGCCCAGCAGCCCCAGGGGGCTGGACACGGCGAGGGATAAACTTTTTAAAAGCGTCAGCTTGTTTCTTAGACTCCTGAAATCGCTCGACGACCGCGTGGACTGCGTCACCAAAGAGACCAGAAGGTTCAAGCGGAGCATCTAATAAAAAAGCTCGATCTTTTTCTTTAATCTCTGACAGATTTAACCATAAATGTCTCTCAGTAGCTACCAAGGCTGCCATAGACCGCCCAATTGCTCTGGCGGTCTCCTTAGTAGCCCTGAGAGAAAGATCGGTAGCACGACAAAGTTCTTGAATATCGTCATGAGAAATTCCCTCACTACTATCCAGATCCCCCAGCAGGTCAGCTTGATACGCCTGTAGCACTGCCATTGTATGCAGACATGCTCCAGCTTGACCTGCTGCCGTATAAGCTTTGCCCACTAAAACCGAGGTGGCTTTAAGCGGTCTAGTGGGCAAAGCCGAGGCTTTCAGGGACGATGCGGGACCAGGCGAAAGATAGCTAGCTAAATTCTGTTCCGCCTGGGGCATCGCCTCATAACCATACTCTTTTAGCCCTCTTATTCTCGAATAAGTTTTAACTTGAGGGCTAAAAAGTCGTGAAGAGTACGGTTTATTCCACGATTTTGATATTTCATTGTGGAGATCGGGAAAAAAGGGAAGCTCTCGTGGTGGAGATAATGTCGTGGACGATAAAAAGCGCTCATCTAATTTACTTTTAGGACGAGCGCTTTTATTCTCAGATGGCCATACAATATTTAATTTTTCTACAGCCCGTGACATAACATCCACCAGCTCATCATATGCTGGGGAAATAAATTGTGAATCTTTTTCCCCCATGTGTGTGCTTTCACTCTCCATACTCATAACATCGACCTCCTCGGAGGAAGAGCATTGAAGTAATGGAGTGCTCTCTCCCCGGGCGGAAGAAACCGCAGAGCGTGCTTCCGACACCGGGGGGAGAGCGCTGGATCTTCCGGGTAAGGAAGGAGAAAAGGCCAAGGGACCCGTCTCCAACCCCTCCGAAAGATCCTTCTGCGATCCCCAGGAATGCATTCTCCGCGCCGCCTCGGCAGACGCGGGTCCTGATCCCTGAGGATCGCGAGCCTGCCCACTCTTTACATCAAAGAGTGACAGGCGAGAGCGGAGCATGCGGAGCGGTAGCATTTCACAGTGTTGACACTCAGCCTCCTCGAAGGCTGAGACCGCATGCTCCACTCCCAAACAAATGACACAAAGCTCGTGTGTGTCCCCACCCGTTAAATAACGCGGGCAGGGAGGAACACACTGTTTGTACATTTGTTTCGCCATAACGTTTCCGAATAAATTGCAACAGACAACAATAAATAGACAGAGACAGTATAACACAGATCGCTTGCTGAGGCAACAGAAGCTAATGCCGGTTTGCACCGGATGTGCTTTTATCATTTCCTGGTCATGACGTCACCCGCCCGTGACGCTCATTCTTTCCATTGGACTAGTTGACATAGATGCTTCAGACGCAGTCACGCTGGGGGCGTTCCCATGGCGTCGATCGACGCATCGTTGAGTTCCCTTCGTAAGGGAAATTAAACTTTCATATATTTTAGATTCATTGCACACCAACTGAAATATTTCAGGTCTTTTATTGTTTTAATACTGATGATTTTGGCATACAGCTCATGAAAACCCAAAATTCCTATCTAAAAAAATTAGCATATCATGAAAAGTTTCTCTAAACGAGCTATTAACCTAATCATCTGAATCAACTAATTAACTCTAAACACCTGCAAAAGATTCCTGAGGCTTTTAAAAACTCCCAGCCTGTTTCATTACTCAAAACCACAATCATGGGTAAGACTGCCGACCTGACTGCTGTCCAGAAGGCCATCATTGACACCCTCAAGCAAGAGGGTAAGACACAGAAAGAAATTTCTGAACAAATAGGCTGTTCCCAGAGTGCTGTATCAAGGCACCGCAGTGGGAAGTCTGTGGGAAGGAAAAAGTGTGGCAAAAAACGCTGCACAACGAGAAGAGGTGACCGGACCCTGAGGAAGATTGTGGAGAAGGACCGATTCCAGACCTTGAGGACCTGCGGAAGCAGTGGACTGAGTCTGGAGTAGAAACATCCAGAGCCACCGTGCACAGGCGTGTGCAGGAAATGGGCTACAGGCGCCGCATTCCCCAGGTCAAGCCACTTTTGAACCAGAAACAGCGGCAGAAGCGCCTGACCTGGGCTACAGAGAAGCAGCACTGGACTGTTGCTCAGTGGTCCA
This sequence comes from Gila orcuttii, assembly GCA_026230005.1. Taxonomy (NCBI): domain Eukaryota; kingdom Metazoa; phylum Chordata; class Actinopteri; order Cypriniformes; family Leuciscidae; genus Gila; species Gila orcuttii. Next base: position 41,725,788 of record JAPDVR010000018.1, on the reverse strand, counting down.
AAGTACTTTTTTCGGATGAAAGCAAATTTTGCATGTCATTCGGAAATCAAGGTGCCAGAGTCTGGAGGAAGATTGGGGAGAAGGAAATGCCAAAATGCCTGAAGTCCAGTGTCAAGTACCCACAGTCAGTGATGGTCTGGGGTGCCATGTCAGCTGCTGGTGTTGGTCCACTGTGTTTTATCAAGGGCAGGGTCAATGCAGCTAGCTATCAGGAGATTTTGGAGCACTTCATGCTTCCATCTGATTTCCTTTTTCAGCACAACCTGGCACCTGCTCACAGTGCCAAAACCACTGGTAAATGGTTTACTGACCATGGTATTACTGTGTTCAATTGGCCTGCCAACTCTCCCGACCTGAACCCCATAGAGAATCTGTGGGATATTGTGAAGAGAAAGTTGAGAGACGCAAGACCCAACACTCTGGATGAGCTTAAGGCCGCTATCGAAGCATCCTGGGCCTCCATAACACCTCAGCAGTGCCACAGGCTGATTGCCTCCATGCCACGCCGCATTGAAGCAGTCATTTCTGCAAAAGGATTCCCGACCAAGTATTGACTATTGAGTGCATAACTGAACATAATTATTTGAAGGTTGACTTCATTGGTCGGATGAAATATGCTAATTTTTTTAGATAGGAATTTTGGGTTTTCATGAGCTGTATGCCAAAATCATCAGTATTAAAACAATAAAAGACCTGAAATATTTCAGTTGGTGTGCAATGAATCTAAAATATATGAAAGTTTAATTTTTATCATTACATTATGGAAAATAATGAACTTTATCACAATATGCTAATTTTTTGAGAAGGACCTGTATATATATATGTGCAGGGTAGATTACTGCACGCAATCTGTTACATTACACATTTTAGGTATTGTATCTGACTACTTTTTGTTTACTTTTGGATTACTTTTGATCTAAATTGTTTTCACATTAATTTGAATATAAAAATTCAAAGAGAAAGAAAATATAAGGCCATTAAACATAGGGTTTCTCAAACTGGTTTGTAAAGGAACTGCAGGGGGTTGGGGTTAGTTAAATCATTTAAATATCAATATCTAAAAAAACTAAAAATCAATGAGATTGAATAATTAGTGAGAATCAATAAGAATAAATGAATATATAATCATGTAATCATTAAAAATGTAACTGTTAATATGTCATATAATCCAAGTACTTAATTTATGGAATCTGATTATGTAATCCAGATTGAAATTTGAAATTAAGGACATAAAATGTGTTTGACTACAAAGTTCTGAACTGATTTACTGCCAACAACACAACTGAATACAATTAATTTGTACAATGAGATGGAAAAGATCAAGTAATAGAGTGAACTTTCCCATTTTTGTCTTGTTCGTCACATCAGGCATATTAAGAGAAGAGAAGCTCACACTGCAGATAAAGTTCAACTTACTCAGACAGCTTTGTTCTGGTCCTTAAGCTTGTTCTTCATAATTGCACCCTCATGAATGAGATATGCAAATAACTACACTGTTCAAAGATTAGTCAACCTTCAATTCATTTTATATAATCAATGAACTCTTTAACAATTCTCAGTTAGACCCATTAGATCTGTTTCAAAAACCTGCAACTGCAAACGAAAAAATTGAATGTTTAACATTCTATTAGTTGTCAAAATTAATTATGCAGAACAGGAAACACATAAAGGCCTGAATGTAAAATTATTATTTAATGCACATTTAAATGTGATCCATTTTCATTTGGACTAACACAAAACTGGCACCTATTTTCTACTACAAATGCACAGTGCTTGCATTTATTGTGCATTAAATTAAAGAAAAAAAATACATATCAATTTGTGATCTTACATGGCAGTAAATTTGGTTACACTTTATTGTTACACTTTATTGTGTAATTTATTGTACTGGTGTCATTGTTACAGTGTAAATAAATATTTAAGTACAGTGTAATATTAATTAACTACATGTACTTACTATAGGGTTAGGGTAGGATTAGGATTTGGTTTAGGGTTAACTGCATGTAATTAAGCATAATTCACTGTTATTACTATGGTAATTACATGTAACATATGTAACAAGGACACTGTAAAATAAAGTGTTACCGTAAATTTTAGTCCATACATTTGAGAGACATGTTCTTAAATGTGACGCATGTAACAAATATACGCATGGAAAGTTTTTACGCAGCTTTGATCGTCTCCACATTTAATCATGTTGAAAATATATTTCTTTAAATTAGATTTATATTATAACTTTCAAGAGGGTGGACTGATTTTATCACTTTTATTTCATCACTTTGATAAGAAAATCGTATTTTCCTGATTCATTTTGACATCCTTCTTTGATAATAGATTATATCTTTAAGTAACCTTAATATGTCTTATGTATCTTTTTAGCTATTTTCCTATTTATTCTCATTTGAATAACTTGTGACGGAAAATCAAAGTCAACGAGTTAAATCAGCTCATCATCCAAGTGCATTAAGTGTGTTTGCCTTTCTAAGTGCGCTTGCCTTTCTATCTGAAAATATGCCAAGAAAGCTTTCTTCTTACATCTCTAACTTCACTTAACAAATACAATAAAAGCTAGTCATGCACGCAAGATGAATCAGACTGCCAAAGCGACCAGATTGAGTTGTTTACAAGACTGCTATTTATTTTAAGATACACCGTCTGAGCGTTTGCATGAGCCTCGAGTCAGATTATGAATGGATTATCAGCCTGCATGTAAACAGAATCAGAAAACTCCATTTGACCCTGAAGAAAAGCGAGACATGCTTGAATATGGTGTAGACTGGCATGTAAAACAGGAATTGGATGTGAAGGGGAATGAGCACATTACAGCAGAGAGAGTTAACTCTTCTGTGAAGGCAAGCATTGCTGTGGGCTATCGCTTTAAACAGCCCATGCTCTTTAAACTCATGGTGACCTCATAAATCTCGTGAAAAGCTTGTGTTTAAGACTTAAGTGAAGTTCTCCAGAGACTTTCATTATGTGTTAGAGAGGTTAAAAGGCTTGCGTGACATCTTTATTGACATGGTGCAATGCATACTATATAAATAAGCAAATGTGCATCACTTCCCAAAAGAGCAAGGAAGTTTGCGATTCAATGCACAAGCAAAATGCATAAAAAAAAAAATAAAGTTACAGTGTAAAACAGTGAAGTGTCTAACATATGTTTTAGTATTGTGATGTTCTTAAACAGTTACAGAGATAAACAACTGAGAAGTTCAAACTTGTGTTAACTGCCTTCTTTGCTAGTTAGTTGTGATTTTTCTTTTTCTTTTTTTGGTAATACTTTTTTCAAGTATATAGGCTATTGATAGTCTGCGGGATTTCCTTTTATTTTTTACGTCTCCATAACTTAAAATGGAAGATTAAATTCATGTTGAGAATAATTGTATTTAAGATGTTTGCACTACAAAATAGACCAATGTAAATTAATTCAAATTAATACAGTAATCTTACTATTAAATATTAAGTATAACATCAGTAAACATTCTAGACTATATTAACTAAAATTGACATATTAAACCAACTTAATATTTATTACTTAATTTACTCAGGAAGAGTTTGCTTTCTTTTAGATGATTAGTTAACATCTTAAGGCTGCTTTGCATTGGTTTCCAAACATAAACTAAACTTGTGGTTGTTCTAATGTTGATGACGCAAACACACTGTAGTTTGAACCCAAAACTACCGTGTGAAAAGAAAAATGTGAACAGCTGGAGGAAGGTGAAATCAATGAAATCAAAAATATCTGTCAAAGTAATATGCACCTGAAACAACGCGTGGCGGTGTTGAGATTGAATTTCAGAGAGCATTTACCCTCCCAGTGTGTGTGTGTGTGTGTGTGTGTGTGTGTGTGTGTGTGGCCCGCTTCAGGTCAGCGGCTGGTAGTTTGTAACATGAAAAGCATCAATGTGACAGCGGTACATTCCTGTCAGACGTGATCTATGCTGACATCACAGAGTTATGACACTGAAGGATTCGCACCTGATTCATACATGCATTGAGGTCAGTGAAAACAATAATACAGATGATTCATTCCCCGAGGAATGCTTTGTGCGTATGGAAAACAGCGAAAGGAATATGTCAGGATTTGAGAGACGTTTCAATTTAGTCAACTAAACCCCCTCCGGGCTCCGATAGTACGTCTCGTTCTCCCGGCGATTCTGCATCTGCAAACGCACAAATTGTTTTAATCAAAATTCAGTATATTATGCTCAGCTGCACAGACGAACTGGCACGAAAAGGTTGGAATAACGGGGTTATTATCAGTGCATTCCACAGGGAGAGGCCATTGGCAGATCACCAGGGAACAGCATCAGCGTGAGAGCGGGAACAGTGGGAATGAGAGACCAGCAGCTGTGTGTGTGTGTGTGTGTGTGTGTGTGTGTGTGTGTGTGTGTGTGTGTGTGTGCGTGCACGCACGCTCGCTCGCTCACACACACAAACACACACACACCTTATTTATCCCTTGAGCTTATTAGCCATAGAGAGGGATTCCCAAACGTGTTTGCCAGCTGACACCTTGGACAAAAAATATTTTCTTGAATTATCCCCTGAGATTTTAAGTTAAAATAATTGAAAAGCACATTCCTATATATTCATATATTCCTATACAGGGGTTAAAGTTGGCCGGAACGGTCCGGAACTGCGTTCTTGCACCTCAGATAAATCAATCAATAAATAGATTCCCGTCTATTAAATAATGAATCCTTCTTGAATAAAGGTATTAATGTATTCAAAAATCTTACTGACTTCAACCATTTGAAGAGTAGTGTAGGCTATGTGTGTATACACACACACATTACAAAAAATAGATACATTTGATAATTATTATTTTACATTACAATTTAGAATACTAATAAGTCTCAAATTCTTCACTTTCAAACGTTAAATCCTCAAGCTTTTATTTTGGCGGAATTTTTTTTTGAGTGTGTTTAGATTATGCTTCTTGTTATAAATTCGTTAAAAACCTGTCCAAAAACATGTTGGAAATTATACAAATGTGGAAATAGTGATCCTGGAGTAATTGCATGTCCAAACGCACATTGTAAGAGAGATTTCATAAATCACATTAAGCCTTTCATGTTTGTTTTGATGAATTGTGCAGTACTATTTATTTATTTCGATTAGCCTACTTTTATATGATTGAATGAACAATTAGCTTCTTATCAACTCACGAACCCCAGTTTGGGAAGCCCTGGCCTAAAGTTCATCGTGATCCGACAGCGCTGATGCCCGTGTGTCACAGCGTTTCTCTCCGGAGCAATTTTCCACTGAGAAATCAATAGCGTAGTGCAGACTTCTCTACAGGGGAAATAGAGTTTGTATTGTTTCTCGCAGACAAATGCAGGCTTCAGTAAAGATAAATGGTATTTTCATGGGCCTTAACAGAAAACAGCATTCATTCGCTCTCGTCTCTTTTTTCGGACGCATCGAGAGCGTGTCGTTCTTCACCGGATTGGATTCTTCTGCTCAACGATTAATATTGCTGATATTATCTTCTGCCCTCATATGACCTCGACTATAAAAGCACAGCTTAACTTTTCTTCGCTGGATCTGCATCAGATACACATAATCCACCTGGATTCCACGTCCAAGCACGTTCCTTCCAAAAACTCCCGTCTGATGTTTCATAACTTTTATATCAGACCAAGTAGCAGCGTTTTATATCGCAGTACAACCCAGAGAGTCATAACTATGTCTAAAAGTATCACTAACCAGGCGCAATGCCACACGCTTCCAGTGTCAACAGTGATTCTGTCTGCAGCTAAAGTCAAATACTTGAATTATTATATATATATATATATATGTAAAGTGTGTATATATATATATATATATACATACTTTACACACACACACACACACACACACACACACACACACACACACACACTATCTGGAAAAAATTCTGCACATCATTCCAGGCCTGTAAAATTGCTGTTAACATATTAGGGTTGGAAAATCCCCGCCATCATATTCTATAAGATTCCTTTGTCTTTACAATTTTGAGCCAGTGAACGTTTAATGCGCCTCTGAGACCAAGCTATAGATCTGACCTCACTGTTTCCTGAGAACACACTCACGCACACACACATACACATACACACACACACTCACACACACAGCAAAACCTCTTGCTCCAACATATTCTCTATTTTCTCATTTTCTAGCATATGACGTCCGACACCCTTTGATTTATCCAGAATGGCTTTGTTGGCATTGAATGGCATTGAATCCAGACAGTAGCAACAACACAAAACCAGCAGGTTTATTAATAATGAACATGGCTGACAGGCCGGCACAACACTTTTTACACCATAAAGCTCAACAACGGTAACACACAAACACAACACGTAATATTACAATAAAATCTAAACTTAATCAACTACTAAACCTGTTTCACACACAGCTCTGATTTGACTCCGGCCACAATGCATGCTGGGTAACCAACATGGCAACAATATTTTTTTTCTGGTGCGGGGGCATCAAATTTAGCCATTCTGACAAATAAAATGCTGCACTCCAGCATAGCAAAAAATTGCTTTTGCATCAGTGCCACGTGCAAGAGTACAGACAGAGCAAAAAAAAAAAAAAAGAATGGGAAATAAATACATTTACAACCATAAACAAGAGAGAGAGAGAGAGAGAGAGAGAGAGAGAGAGAGAGAGAGAGAGAGAAAGAGATTACTGTGAGTTAATCTAGTATCAGATTACTGGCCAATGCACAACTCATTATTGAAGGAAAAGTCTGTTAAATACAGATTAGAGATCCAGAGAGATCCAGCCTTGGCGACCATCGCTGCCTCTCTCTGAACCGCTATCAAGTGTGTGTGTGTGTGTCTGTGTGTGTGTGAGAGAGTGTGCATGTGTGTGCGTGCGTGCGTGAGTGTGTGTGTGTGTGTGTGTGTGTGTGTGAGAGAGTGTGCATGTGCGTGCGTGCATGAGTGTGTGTGTGTGTGTGTGTGTGTGTTTGTGTGTGTGTGTGTGTATGTGTGTGTGAGAGAGAGAGAGAGTGTGTGTGTGTGTGTGTGTGTGTGTGTGTGTGGTGTGTGCGTGCGTGAGAGAGTGTTCATGAGTGTGTGTGTGTGTGTGTGTGTGTGTGCATGTGTGTGAGAGAGTGTGTGTGTGTGTGTGTGTGTGTGTGTGTGTGTGTGTGTGTGTGTGTGTGGTGTGTGCGTGCGTGAGAGAGTGTTCATGAGTGTGTGTGTGTGTGCATGTGTGTGTGTATGACTAAAGTCTTCTGTGATGCTCGATAGTTTCTCTCCGCTCCACATGCATGCATCTGTTACCAGCATGTTTGAAAAATCCCACACTCCCGTTTCCAAGCGCAGGTCCAGCCAGTTCAGTGTCTCTCCCGCCAAACCCTCCCAGCGTCACGCCGTCTTAAGACAACACAGCCTGTCTGTTGTGCTTCTTCAGCACATGCACGAATAATCGGAGAGGTTCCCATCTGTCGGTGGCACAATGGGTGAGCGCTGATGACTGCTTTAGTGCCACGCCAGCATCTTGCAAAAATTAATTTCTCATTTTTGCATAATACTGACAAAAAAACTCAAAGCAATGCAGAGAAATGTCATCCCAGATTCCTCTTTCAAAAGCTCAAGAGAATAAATGGAAATCATATAGTTCAAGTATCAACATCGTCTTTGTCTCAGAAGTTTTCTTCTTAAAGTAACACTATGTAGTTTTTCAACCTTCATTATATATTTCCAAGACCCTTGTGATGGTACATCGACTTACAATAGGTTGAATGACACGTCTGCCATAGGCTGACAGTGTCTGTATGGCTTTTACTGGTACTATGTAACTTGATGTAACACTATGTAGCACAAAAAAAAACTACAAAATTCGACTGCTTTACAGCATACGTCACTTCCCCCACTTCCTCAGATTCTGACGTGAGAGCCCAACTAGCGTTTGATACCCGTCTGTATGTTGTTGTCATGACATGACCGAAGCAACAACTAAAAGGAAGAAGGCAAAGGTTTTGTCAGAGGAGACTAAAAGAAGAAAAAGGGAGAGTGACAAATTAAAAGACCGGACGAGGATCACTATTGGAGGGAGAGCAAGACAGTTTGAAGACGGTGAGAGTGTGCGCGCGCGCGACCGGCTCTCTCTCTCTCTGCTCGTTCTTGTAACATGCACCCTGTCACAAGCGCAGCAGTCAGTCATCTGTAAAGTGTTTATACATTTATAAATAAATCAGGGAATCAGGGAATCAGGGAGCTGACTATCGCGCGAAATGTAAAAGGCTGAATAACATGGCCTGGCCATGTTACGGAATGGTCCTCCATTTATCTTCACGAATCAAGTAATGCTAGTAGAGTAGCGAATTATCAATCTGGTAGCTACACTAACATGCTAGTTTACGATGGTTATAATAATAATCTTTCAGGATAACTATCCTAATGTCTGCAGGCTGATCATCATGTTTGTGTATTTATTTTTCTGGTGAAAGTGTCTTGCCTCAGGCTATAATGCAAATCGATTTTCAAATTTGCAGATTCATCTATGGTACCTTGATATTATAATATTGACGATATATGGCTATTACCTACCACACAAACATTGAATTGAATTAGCATATCCGTTATGTAAAACAGTAGACAATAGGCTACTATAATGACGCTGTCTTGTAAACGTGAGCTACGCGATCTTTTGACGTTTGAAAAAAACAAAACCCATGCAATTATATTCATATGACATGCTGAAATATATGCCAATGTACCTGGGATGAAGACATTTCACACGCAACGCTGGCAGTCTGCCCGCGAGTACTCAAGACAGTATCGGCTTGTCAACAATTGCACACGTGTATCGCCTGGTGTAACCATGACAGATTTTACGACAGTAGTAGAAGACAATACTGTTTCCCAACTGTAGGGGGACCCCGAGAGCAAAAAACGCAAAAACGACATAGTGTTGCTTTAAAATGATTGAAAGAGAAATAAAAAGACACAAATGAGACATGCTACAGTATATTAGTCTTGGGAGAATTTGATAATCTCAGCATCTCAGATGTTTCTTCTAAAAATCCACATGAGAAGTAAAAATAGACACAAATTAGTCATACAGCAAGAATGCTAATATCAGCTCAGATCATTTTGAGAATTGAATGAGAAGTATTTGAAATCGTATTAAGACTTTTCGGTCAATTATGTATTTGAGTTTATTTGCTACCCATTTGGTCTCATGGCAGAGTTTGAAACCTCTTCAGAAACTTGGGTCTTTTACTCAAGAGAAACATCTGAGGAATAGGACACTTAACCAAAGATCTTCAAAACCTGCTCCATGTAAACTCACTGGTATCTATGAGAAACTTTGTGAGAAAGTCATTTGTGACGTTTCTTAAATAAATAAAGACCATTTATTTTCTCTTCTTCTTTTTTCACCAATTATTATTTGGAAGCCAGATATACATCTATCATCCAGCTGACTCAAATTACATGTTTATATGATCTTCCAAAGTTCACAATCCTAGCTTATAACAACAACTGGCTTTGCATTTCCAGAACCACTCCACACTGAACAGTCCCAAAACTATTGAAGCTTGTTTCCGCCATCTTTATATAAAATATAAAGTCTCAAATGCGAGTCAGAATTGCATGATATAAAGTCGAAATTGTATATAAAGTCAGAATTGTGAGACATAAACTTGCAATCCTGACTTTTTTTCCTCGCAATTGCAAATTTATATCTTGCAATTCAGACTTCATAACATGCAATTGAGAGATATAATTCAGAATTGCATGATATTAAGTCGCAATATCGTGTTATAAACTCACAATTGCGAGAAATAAACTCGCAATTTGGACTTTTTTTCCTCACAATTGCGAGTTTATATCTCGCAATTCGGCCTTCTTTTCTCAAGATCTAAACTCGCATTTGCGGAAAAAAAAGTCAGAATTGCAAGAAATAAACTTGTATGAGTATGAGTATGAGTTTAGATCTCACAATTCTGAGTTTATAACACACAATTGCCACTTTATAACTCGCAATTGACCCTTCGCTTGATTGACAGGCGATCTGACCAATCATAATCCGCCATCCGCCGAATCCGCCATTTTTGTCCAACAAAGAAGTCACGAGAGTTAGTAGATTAACGATGGATTTTAACTTTTAACATTCCTTCTTGTTCATTCATGTTTATTTGATGCTATAATTTAACAAGAAGGAAGAGATGATCAGTTCACGAGCAGCTTTAACTGAGGCTCTACAGATGATCTGTCAGACACATTAAAGAGCCACAAAATGATATTTATTGTTTAAATTTCTTTAAAAAATGACCAAATTTGAAAGTTGTTACTTTGTTTCATATCAAAAGTAACCTGATCTGTCCTGTCTGTCAGCGTGTTGTCAGTGTCCTCTGCTCCGCGTTGTATTTTTCACTGTGTGAGAACATGGTGTGTGGCGTGAGAGCGGCGTGGCTTGACGGACATAGCAACAGTAACTAAAGGGGGCGGGTCTTTGCGAACGGTCAATTGTGAGATAAAAAGTCTCAATAATCTTTCAAAAATTTTTTTTTCTGTGACTGAAACAAGCTTCCATACAAAACACCAGCACCAGCAAAATACCAGCACTCATGTGACAATTATCACAAGCAACAATCTTCTCAAACCACGACGGGCTGCGTGTGTGTGTGTAACCACTGGCGCAAGAATGGAGTGAACCTCATTAGCACCTCCAGACGGAGTGTGTTTGTGAGACTCACGGTGCTGAAGCTGGGAATGAGGCGGAGTGTGGATCCGCTGTCCAGAGGGAAGGGGAAGAAGTGCTTCATGCCCAGAGAGGCTGGCACAGTGGGCAGAGAAGCTCGAACCAGCGCTGGCACCAGTCCGCTCTGACACGCATTACCTGAGGAGGAACAGAAGAGACAGGAGTCACCAAACACACTCGCTTATTATGAGATGATGCACATGTGCAACCAATGGAGAGAGAGATTGAGTCATTATTAAATGTGTTTGTTTCCTTTAGCTGTTCATTTTAGAAGTGTTGACATCCCTTGTGCATGCCAAATTATCCTTTCTCATCATAAGACAGCTTGATTTATTTAGTTATGAGCTCTATGGAAAGCCAAACGCACCACATGAACCACACAATGCTATTCGAAACTGTTGTGCAAGTAAATTGGCTATCTGGAGGAAAGACAGTTGCACATTCCTGGTGTTATTTCTTCCTTTAAAATATAATATCATTTAATATGCTCTTCAACAACTTTCCTCTTTGGATGACGTCAATCCCTTTAACTTTTCAACTTCTTCCCTGAAATACACTGAAATAAAACATTGACAACACTAGAATTCAATTAAAAATAAAAATGGGGGAAAACAATCTAAACTAAAACACATTGTCACAACTCGAAAACTGACTAAAATTAAATAAAAGTTTTAGTTTTTGATACATGCCATAGTATAAAACCTTTACAACTCGCCTACATTAAACATGAAAATGCAGCAAAAAATCCTGAAACTAAACGATGACAAAAGTGAAAAGTAAAATTAAACTAAATTAAAAAAACAAAACAAATAAATTTAAAATTATACTAACCCTGCCAAAGATTGAACTGATTGAATTGAATTGATTTTGATTGGATTCAAACAGATTGAATCCGTGATCAGTATAGCGGCAAAATGAATACCGAAGCAATTTTTGGCTATCCCTAAAATTTGATTGACTGACAGGAATGTTGTTCTGTTGATGCAGGAACACGGCCTAGTTGACGAAATCACATTGAGCACAGAATTCATGAGGTCAATTCAAGCATGACTTGATGATTGAGAACATTTCTTTGCCACACGCAGTGAAATCTCTGCTGAGGATCTGGACACAGCCAATGACATCATGACCTTTTACCCATTACTAAAACTATCTGCCATATTCACTCTCCCGGTGCTATAAATACCTGAGCAATATACTTGTCAAACTGAGACTCTTGATTGGCTGTTATCTGTACTAGCTGTAGAGACAAACTATAGTCTAAGTGTGAAAGACAGAAACCAGTGGCGGAAAACAAAAGTAAATGGCTTGTTTTATTACAGTACGAGTATTTGTGTGGGTGGCGTTGGAAAGGCAGATTTTTACAGCACATCCCATTAACACACCAGAAAAAGAAACAGCGTTCTGCCTCCAAACGGAGACAAAAGCCAGAGAAGAAAGATAAACAGACCCAAAGAGTTGCAGATATGTGATGCCAAAGAAAAGTGGACCACTCAGGGTTTGATTTATGCTTTGTGTTTCTTTTAAGTATCACCTTTGTCTCAGATGTTTCTCCTAAAAACAGAAAAAAAATCTTATCTTTATCTATGTCAAGAATAGATAAAGATTCATGTGAATAGCAGCTCAGGTCATTTGGTCAAACAAGGAATGTCTGAGTCCATATTGAAATATCTTGCAACTTATATTGACAAATAAGAAATGGTTTTTTTAGATCTGTTGTGAAACTCTAGAGGAGACAAAAGAGGTTTTGTCTCAGGAGAAACATCTGAAATGCAGGATTAAGACAGTCTCCATTTTTTTATTGCTGTCTAAGAAAAACAATGGATAATGATATCTCATAAAATAAAATCTATAAAACAACTTTATTTCAATTCTGCTTATTGCGAAGCTTTAAATGTTCTTGTATTTCTTCTGAAACTCTAGAAATTAAATTACCAAGGTCTTTTTCTCATGAGAATGTTGGATACTTTAGAGAAAGTCTCTTTTTGATCTCTTGTCTGAGAAACTGTGATATTAAGATCTCCTTTATGCTTTTTCTAACTCATAGGTTGAACTGTTATCTGAAATAAAACAACTTGTTTTCTCTTCTTTTGATTGCATAGCTTGACATTTTCTCAGATATCTTCTGAAACTCAACTCAACTAAAGCCTGGTTCACACGGGACGATTTTAAAATTGTCAGCCGATTTTCCAAACCTGAGAGACCCCACACACGGCGATAAAAAAGTCACGGGTCTAACAGTTTTGCTCCTACAGTGTGTGGTGTGCAGCCACACGGCAGAATCAACACATCACACACAAACCGATTTGACTCCCGAGCATTCCCATGTCAGGCGGAAAATCCCTCGAGATCAAACGTGACTTCAGAACGTAAACAATCATGGCGGACGAAGAGGATGCAGTGGCGATAGTTTGTAGTTTGTTTTTAACCGAAAAAAAAACGTTATCAAAAGAAAAGGCGATGGTCAAAGAAGTGGAGACAACGCGAGCATGGACGGCTGTTTTGATTTTGTTTCCCGGTGCTTCCTCTGCGCCTCGTCACCTCGCTTTCTGATTGGCTACACGCCACAGTCCACAGGCTGCATGCTCGTTTGTCCCCGGGGGACACCACACACGAGGAGAAATCAGGCCAAAAAAATCCAACATGTTGGATATCCCCGATTTGAGATCGGAGCGGTCCCGACGTCCTTCCGAGCAGACGAGAGCACTCTTAACACACCACACACGGCAGGAATATCTATTCAGATTATTTAACGATAATCGGAGCATACTTAAGATTGTCGGAAGTGGTAAATCGGGGCTAAAATCGGCCCAATTATCCTGCCGTGTGAACCAGGCTTTACTCAATCTGCTTGCAATCACATCATTCTCCACAGTGCACAGCTGAATGGTTCCTGCAGTATCAGTAGCCAATGAGCTCGCTGCTCAACCTTCAAATACTTGGTCAGCATTTGCTGTAGCAGTTGCAGTGTGCTTTCAGAAACCCTCCACTTCCACTTCCAGCTCCACCTGTATAGATCTGCTGCGGGTAATTCATGTACGCTATATTGTACAGCAGCAGCATGTCTTGCTCACAGCAGCGTGTTGTGTATGTTATTGGCAGTAGAAAGTCCTGTACTTCATCTGCAGCAGCAACAGCAGCAGCAATAACAGCAGCAGCAACCATAACAGCAGCAATAACTAACAGTAGCAGCGATAATTAGCAGCAGAAGGAATAACATCATCATCAGCGACAGCAAAAACTGACAGCAGCAGCAATAATTAGCAGGAGAAGCAGCCATAATAGCAGCTGAAGCAATAATAGCAGCAGCAATAACTAACAGCAGCAGCAGCAATAATATCAGCAGCAATAACTAACAGCAGCAGCAGCAATAATATTTAGCGGCAGAAACAATAACTGACAGCAGCAGAAGCAATAACTGACAGCAGCAGCAAAAACTGACAGCAGCAGCAATAACAGCAGCAGCAGCAGCAATAACTGATAGCAGCACCATCAATAACCAACAGCAGCATCAATAACTGACAGCAGCAGCATCAATAACTGATAGCAGCAGTAATAACTCATAGCAGCAGTGGCAGCAATAACTGACAGCAGCAGCAGCAATAACTAATAGCAGCAGCAGCAATAACTGATAGCAGCAGCAATAACTGATAGCAGCAGCAGCAATCACTAATAGCAGCAGCAGCAATAACTAATAGCAGCAGCAATAACTAATAGCAGCAGCAGCAGCAATAACTGATAGCAGCAGCAATAACTAATAGCAGCAGCAGCAGCAATAACTGATAGCAGCAGCAATAACTGACGGCAGCAGCAATAACTGATAGCAGCAGCAGCAATAACTGATAGCAGCAGCAATAACTGATAGCGTCAGCAATAACTAATAGCAGCAGTAGGAGCAATAACTGACAGCAGCAGCAATAACTGATAGCCTGATAGCAGCAGCAGCAGCAATAACTGATAGCAGCAGCAATAACTGATAGCGTCAACAATAACTGACAGCAGCAGCAGCAATAACTGATAGCAGCAGCAATAACTGATAGCGTCAGCAATAACTGATAGCAGCCACAGCAGCAATAACTGACAGCAGCAGCAATAACTAATAGCAGCAGCAGCAATAACTGGTAGCAGCAGCAATAACTGACAGCAGCAGCAATAACTGATAGCGTCAGCAATAACTAATAGCAGCAGCAGTAGGAGCAATAACTGACAGCAGCAGCAATAACTAATCGCAGCAGCAGCAATAACTGATAGCAGTAGCAATAACTGATAGCAGTAGCAATAACTGATAGCGTCAGCAATGACTGACAGCAGCAGCAGCAATAACTTATAGCGTCAGCAATAACTAATAGCAGCAGCAATAACTGATAGCAGCAGCAGCAGCAGCAATAACTGATAGCGTCAGCAATAACTGACAGCAGCAGCAGCAATAACTGATAGCAGCAGCAATAACTGATAGCGTCAGCAATAACTGATAGCAGCAGCAATAACTGATAGCGTCAGCAATAACTGATAGCAGCAGCAGCAGCAATAACTGATAGCACCAGCAATAACTGATAGCAGCAGCAGCAGCAATAACTGATAGCAGTAGCAATAACTGATAGCGTCAGCAATAACTGATAGCACCAGCAATAACTGATAGCAGCAGCAGCAGCAATAACTGATAGCAGCAGCAATAACTGATAGCAGCAGCAGCAATAACTGATAGCAGCAGCAACAGCAATAACTGATAGCACCAGCAATAACTGATAGCAGCAGCAACAGCAATAACTGATAGCACCAGCAATAACTGATAGCAGCAGCAGCAGCAGCAATAACTGATAGCAGCAGCAATAACTGATAGCAGCAGCAATAACTGATAGCAGCAGCAACAGCAATAACTGATAGCAGCAGCAGCAGCAGCAATAACTGATAGCAGAAGCAGCAGCAGCAATAACTGATAGCAGCAGCAATAACTGATAGCAGCAGCAGCAGCAGCAATAACTGATAGCAGAAGCAGCAGCAGCAATAACTGATAGCAGCAGCAATAACTGATAGCAGCAGCAGCAATAACTGACAGCAGCACCGTGGCAGATCTATTCCGCCAAGACCAAACATATCAACATTGTCATACCCATTATCATGCCAAACACTCTTGAGAGTTGTCATGACAGAACTGAGGTCTTTTCTCAGGAGAAATTGGGAGACTTCTCCATTTGATCTTATTATTGTCTAGCAGAAACAACTACAACAGAAAAGTCACAAAGTTGATATCACAGAGTTACATGTGCTGTTGAATCTCAAATAACCAATCTCATCTGTGTTTTTTCTTTCCTATGGGAGCTTTAAAATCTCAGCACCAGTTTGACATGGATTACGAAACAAAATGTTACTAATTTCTCTAGCCTGTAGGGATGAGAAATAATAAAAAAACAACAACCCTAAATTGTTGCGCCACATGCCTTTGTCAAGGGAGAAGGAAAACGTGCTTGCACTTGCACAAAGCATGTCAATCTCAGACCTCCGTGTTGGCGACTCGACTGACATGTCAAATGACATCAGGCTAAAGGAATGCTGTCACGGAGCTAGACACCGAACAAGAAAACAGAATTAAATATGCAAGCAAAAGCGTGGCCTGAGTGACAGCAGGAACTGTGACCGAACGCTCGCCGCTCTCCCAGCGCTAACCATGAGGGCGTTTTTAGAGCGAAACATCTGGGTTTTATCTCCTTGGGGTCTGAAAAGCTTTACGAGGTTTGCTTATTGTGTGAGCACGATGCAACAACATTCAAAGAGCCCTTTTTCTGGAAAAAGGCAAACAAGCAAAACATCAATGCTGGCAGCATGTCACTCGGGTTTAAGGGAACACGACTTATGAAGTTGATGAGAACATTTTGATTGTTACGAGGCCGTTTTGACACTGTGCCTGCAGTGTGAGCGAGTCTTTTACGGCTCTGTTTTCCGTTTCAAAGAACAGTAATGTGGAAAATGTCCAATCTTCTCTTCTCTGCCCTGCAGTCAGTCAGTCTTTGCACTGCTTTTAGTGAGTTATATTTTCAGCACATGGAGACCACCTCGCTCTCAGCGCTGAAACAACCTCTCGGGCTTCTACTGAATGGGGTCAAGGGTTCAGTGGTTAGTATGGTTTGCTTACCTCACATCCCCCACTTATGCATCGTGCATTACCCACGATGCTGTATTTCTCTCCTCGCCACTTTTTACAGACACTTCATTATCTTTCTATTTGTGAATCCCTGAACTTAAAGTGAAAATCCAGCTTTTAATATTCTTTATATGTCTATATGGTGTTTTTAATATGCTTCAAGACAAACCATGTGTAAATTCATAAGTCGACAGCATTGCTGAGTATTTTCTCCTTAAAACTGCAGTGAACCAAAGACAGTCTCAAAAACACGGTTTGAAATCGTTGGTGTTTCTGACGTCACAAACTACCTTGTAACCAATCAGATCAACGTGTGATCGTCAACGAGTGGATCTCTGAGCTGAGTGAGTGAGTGGAGGCGGGGCTCATTTGCATATTCATAGAACCACGTATACTGAGGCAAGGGTGTCGAGTTACATTCAAGATGTTTTAAGGCATGAAGAATTGTTTTCAAGGAAAAAACTATAAAAAATTTTATTAAAAAAAGATCAGTTTTAGAGGATAGTATTATTGACTACAGGGGGACTTTAAAAACCATCATAAATAAACTCTAATTGTGCCAGCTTGCTATGATTATTACAGTAATCTGCAGTCAGCACAAAAAGACGACCTTCGAGGTGTGTTTCAGCCATGTGATTTAATTTAGTGTGTCGATAGCTTTTTTTGAATGTATGCAAGCCACAGCATTACAGACAGTTTTGAGAAATTATTGCATTGTGAAAGAATTATTCAGTCACATGACTTAAAGGGATAGTTCACCCAAAAAAAGAAAATTCGGCCATTCATTTCTCACCCTCATGTCGTTCCAAACCCGTAAGACTTTCGTTCATCTTCGGAAAACAAATGAAGATCTTTTTGATGAAATCTGAGAGCTTCCTGCCCCTCCATGACAGTCTACGCAACTACCTCTTTCAAGCCCCAGAAAGGTAGTAAAGACATCATTAAAGTAATCCATGTGACTCCAGTGGTTTAACCAATGTTATGAAGCGATGTGAGTGCTTTGTTTGTGCAACGACATGAGTGTGAGTAATTAATGACAGAATTTTCATTTTGGGATGAACTATCCCTTTAAGGCAAAGTTGCATGACTTTTTTGATGTGCATCTAGGAATTTATTTGGTAAATGTATTTACATCGTAGTTTATGCTTCTTACAGAATTAAAAGGTTTCCACCTCAACTGGTCATATACTTTTTTTCAAAATTTCAAAGTGTTCAATGTGCACAAAAACGCTGGATGAAAACTTGGCTAATGTAAATATAGCTATTTCACATATCAAACTTCAATCAAAAAAGCAGACATGTATCAGTTAGACTGCATTACAGTATATGCATATGTGCAACATAGAGTGAGATTATAAGATGCGGGTTACATCTGGAGAGGATGCAAAAGAAAACACAACAAGTTTGGTCAGAAAAAGACCAAAAAGAGAAACCGGGGAGTGAAGTGCAAGTGTGTGTGTGTGTGTGTGTGTGTGTGTGTGTGTGCGTGTGTTTGTGTTTGTTTTAGTGATTTATCCGGACAGAAATTTGTATAATGACATGGGTATTACACTGGTATTACTACGTGAACGTGATTTATGAAGATATTTCCTGAGTAGGGATGCGCGGTATACCGGTACTGCAAAAATACCGGTATATATTATATTTCAAACGGTACAATATCATAATTTTGTTCAATTCGGTATTTGATGCGCTGCTGTTTCGAAGTTCACCGCTAGGCGGCAGTGCGCTATCTAAACTGACGCGGGTCATGCGAAACCGGCAAACGGTGACAACAGAGGAACACGATGGATCAAACGAAGCTCATTCGAATTTCTGCACGCCCGAAATTAATAAATAGAGAGAGCAGTATGAGTGAAATAAGGCATTACTTTGCCTACAAAAGTCATGAGAAAAGTAAAGAAACAGATCTCAATGCACCACTCTGCAAACGCGGAGGCAACACATCAAATCTGCCTCACTTGACTCGTCAGTTGCTCATCTTGACTTGTTCAAAGAGTTCAGAGATCGACAGGTTAGTCCATCATTCAACTGATTTAATTTAGACTTTTATTGAACAGCGCACATACGTAAGAGCTTATCAATTATATGATACGGTAAACAAGAAAGCTCAAATCTCCTTGCATGACACGCTAGAACCAATTCAGTTTAGGTCTCATCATTGTTATACTTTCAAACAAAATTAATTGAATTTGAATGAATACAGAATAAAAATTTGAATAATATTAATTTTAGTATTAGTGATAGTAAAATGAATGGCATATTAGTGCCGCTGTGGCGACCAAAGCAGAGAGAGAGAGAGAGAGAGATAGTAGTAGGCCTAATATGAATATTACTAATGTTACAATTAAGCTACATTTGTCAACATTCATTAGGTAACCTGACCTAACAGTATTATAGCATTTATTCATCTATATCAATCAGTAATTAAATGACCTAAAAAATTAAATATACTAATACATGTTTAGCATGTTAACATTACTTTATGCAATGCATTAAACTAATATGAACCCAAACAGTAACCAAACCAAGATGAATAAATGCAATAAATGTTGATAATTCTCTGTTGATGCATGACAGCTATGGTTTACATGTCATTTCATTATTCTATTATTATTAGCCTATATGTGAATCTATTATTATAGATATTAACCTATTTTAATTGAATAATTTCAGGGGTATTTTTTTTTCTAAATCAAAATTTAACCTACTGTATGTTCCCTGACTGATTTTTTTTTTTTTAAATGTACATTTTGATACCTTTTCTTTGCACATTTGGTAGTGGAGAGTTTCAAGCAGTGTTTTTTTTTAAGTATCACTTAAATTGAGACTTTTTTTTTTTTATTTAACCTGTGGTATCGATTTAGTATCGATACCGAGGTATTCATTTCTGGTATCGTACCGAAGCCAAAACTGTGGTATCGAGCCATCCCTATTCCTGAGTCTTCGTATTTCTGTGATGGGTAGGTTTAGGGGTCGGGTTAGTGTGTGTGTGTGTGTGTGTGTGTGTGTGTGTGTGTGTGTGTGTGTGTGTGTGTGTGTGTGTGTGTGTGTGTGTGTGTGATGGGTAGGTTTAGGGGTATACAGTCATAATAAAATAAAAATCATTAAAATAAAAACCATTACGCCTATGGAATGTCCTCCCAAGTGTGTGCGTGCGTGCGTGCGTGTGTGTGTGAAACCGCCTGTAGAACCGTCTCCATATCTCTGTTCAGATGTGCTCATCATCTTAAAACAGCGTTCGCTGCTCGGAGGGGTGCTGACTGAGAGAAAAAATGATGTCTAGAGGACAAATATGGCACGTAAATAATTAATCACATCCGCTCTCTGTCACTCCTAGGATTCTCCTAGACTTGATCCGGCCTGCTTTATCTCCATGTCCCTTGATAAAAAAAACACACATACTTGCCCTCGAAACACACACTGCATGAAGCAGAGAGCCCTCTCCTAATGGACTGTCATTTAAAACCTACGAGTCCTACGAGTGTACAATATAAAGAAGTTTAAATCAATACAACATTTCTTTTCCTTCAATTTGAAAACAAGCATTATTTATTTATTGCATTATTTACAGCAATGCACTTACAAAGGAAGGCTCTTGGGAAATGCGACAAGATAAGCATTAAAATGTTATTTAAAAAGTATAGCTTCAAGATTTACAGAATAATACGTGACTAACACCTCTAAAAGCCCATTCACACCAAAGACAATAACTGTAACGATAAAGACGATCGTATAAAAGATGAGCAGAGAGGGAGATGAGTCCACACCACAACTATAATGATACTGGCACCGAAAAACGATATCATTGGAATGACTTACAGAACTGATGAACAATAAAAACATTGACAGCCAATCAGAATCCATCATGCTTTAAAGAGCTCGAGCATTTAAAGTGACAGACGACAAAACCAGCAGCGCGAGGTTCGAATAAACAGAGTTTTATGTTGGTGTGGACACTAAAATAGTTATGGGTATCTTTACAGTTATTGTTCTTGGTGTGAACGGGCCTTAGGACCAATCTTTTCTGAGCAAAGTTATACAATATTTCAACTATACTGTTATAGGGCTGTCACTTTTGTGAAAAAATCCTGTTCGATTTTTGAGACATATGTGTTCATTGAATCGATTGTAAAATCGATTTTTCCATGTCTAAAGACGTTTCCATTTTCAACACCAAATATTGGCAAATCCACGGACAACTAACAGGCATTAGGACGAACGTAAAGAGGGCGCTTGAGACGCGCACAAGTCAGCAATATTTCTGATGATTTATTGGCGTGAAGTTTTGTGCACAATGACAAACAGAAGTGCAACATTCAAGGATTGAAATTAACACCCGCCAAATTCGGATAAAAATGAACTTTGGTGGGTAACGCTGTCATATCACAAGCCAATTTGGCGTTTTTCTATGTTTACTCACTTTGCTGGGGGAGTTCGTGTAAGCCAAATCTGCGTGGATTTAACGCAGATACGCAACTCGTGAGTCCTAATGATATATTAAATACAGCGTATTGCGGAGAATCTGCGCATTTCTGGCTTGCTTGAACACACACGTCACTAAGCAACAAATAACGGCGCGCTTGTTCACTTGCACTGAAGTAATAGCGAATAAGCATTTGGTTAACAGAAAAGACATTGTTATTTTCCAACATCCTACATGTTCTGTGTACTGTATTGATCTGTCTACCTAAAACACATTTTTGGTAAAAAAAAAAGGCAGTTAAAATCGATTCCCTATTTTCGTTTTCGAAACTTGTGTTGGTTGGTCCGATCGATTGTGCAATCGATTTTCGAACGTAAAGTGACAGCCCTATACTGTTATGAACATGCTATTAACCCCCAGAGTTTTTTGCACAACACACACAAGAATACCAGAAAGAGACCATTTACCAAGTAATCAAGGTTAAGCTGGTTAGCATGCTTAGTTTGCCCCTGCTGGTAGATGTTATAACTACACCATTATGTTGCTAATAAAAATCTAGACAGTAAAATAGCGGTGCATATAAAATATACAATAAATAAATAAACATTATTAATAATAAATATGCAAGCTTTTTTTAATTCCACCTTTTTTAAATTTTAGTTTTTAAGCTCTCAATTTTTTAAAATAGCAGTTATAATGTTAATCACTGATAACTGATTAACATTATAACAATACTGATCTACCTGATATTTGATTACAGCCCATCTTTCTCTCCGTACTAATGCTAGACGGACTGGATACTGCTTCAGGTATTATAGACCCCTTTATTGTTCCACACATGGGAATTATATTGATAATGCATAAACAGGCATTCATCTAGACAAGTAATCCCACTGCTAAACGGATGATTGAGACAACTAAACAGCTCAAATAATATCAACACACATACAAGATACACGCTTTGAATCCTACTGGAATGCCTCACATCATAGACTTTCACTGTAAATTTAGTTTGTTTTGACAAACTGAGGGATGAGTCAATATTTTATAACACAGATGTTGTTCATAAAGCTTAAGTTGTTTTGCACATTCCATTAAGAGCCAGTTGTGGTATTGTGCACCGGGTTGAGTATGACTGATAATATAATCTGAAGATTAAAAAATTATGATATCAAGTTTACAATAAATAAACACACACACACACACAGACACACACACACGCACGCACGCACAAACGCACGCACACACAAACTTATATATTGCATGCAAAACTGATTGGATTTTAAACTGTATTAAAACCCAACAAACAGTGGTCAGGAAACGCTCGCAATGTGTTCTGCAATCTGAGGTTATAAACCAAATAAATAAAATATCTGGGGTTAACCACACTGCAGTCTCTGCTGTCATCACCCACGTCCTAACAAGAGCTACTCTACAGCCAGGACCACCTCTCGTGCCTTGAAATGCTGCCTATAGGGAGGAACCAAACACCGGACACGATAGTTGAGGCTGTCTACTGCATCGAAGCTGCACATCAGGAACCGGAAACGTCAAGTTGCCTTTGATTTCAGTCAGAAGTTACACAACAAATTAATAAATAAAGAATATTTGCTGTGCAATCTTTAACATAAACTATCTATAATCAGGGTCTCCCTGTCAAAAGGGGCATCAGGCACGTCCAGTGCAGACGGATTTGTTGATTATAACGGGAGTGATTTACTCGGGGAGTGTGTATTATCACGCGTAGACATGGGCTGTGTCCGAAATGCCCCCTATACCCTTAAATAGGGTATATTTGAGGGGACCGCCATTTGAAGTGGTGTCTGAAACCATAGTGGACGTTATCATATGCACTCATTTAATTCCACAAAGCATCGCAATAAAGAGTGTACAACTGATGTAGAGAATACCCATAATGCACTGTGAGAGTCGTGTCGAATGAATTCCCACTTCACCCAAGAAGATGGTTCTCGCCACTGAATCATCCATCCATCCATTTCTAAAACCGCTGGTCCATTGTGGGTACAGCGTAATATCATACAGGTATACATTTCTTTTTAATTGATTATTAATTTGTTTGATTAAGGTTTATACATGCTAGTTTTTCCATGAGAGGGTTCAAGATAAATCTTTTTTCATTACTACTGGAGCTGCTAGTTTGCTAAGGATCAAATTATTATTTAACAGAAAGAAAAATCTATGCAAAAGCGGCAGCCCTTCCGGCTGGATTTAAATATGCAAATGCTTAAGAGTCTATGATTGGATCATTATTGCAGTGATTATTATGTTTCTTGCATGTTATAGGTTTGGCAAAGGTTGCACCAATGGTCAAGAGGTGCATCAATTTTTGGTCAAGATCTTGTATTGACAATCCAAGAGTCCAGCACTCTGTAAAGTCTCAATCCAGCACATCCCAAAGACTTTCAATTTATTTAAGGTCTGGATTCTTTCACAATCTGAGCCTGATGAATTTTGGCATTGTTATCCTGGAATATGGCCATGATGTGCTACATGGCTGTTTAAGAAATGAAACTACACAATCCATCAATTAGGTTTAGAAGAACTGTTGCCAAATATATAACATCCAAGAAACATAATAATCACTGCAATACTGATCCAATCATAAACTCTTAAAGTCCCCCTGTAGTCAACAATTTTATCCCTTAAAACTCATTTTGATTACCAGAATGACATGTTTAAAAGTTATTTTTTTCAAGCACACCACACAACACAGTTATACAGCATAGTTCAAAACATAATAATAATTCATAATTTCTGAACATTCACTCTCAGTCTTTATTCGCCCTTTTCTCATTGTTTGTCAATAGAATTCATAAACGTATAGAATAGAACGGCGTAGGTCTCATAGGGGCACATTGTAACGCAGTGTGACAACATGCCCCGCCTGCGCAACTGGGATTTAAACCCGGCTAGTGTCTTTTTCTGGTTAGATCAGCATTAAAGAGCCGTCTCAACTGTTAAATAACAGATATAAGATTAAAATAATATCAGATTTGTCTAATTTTGAATAACCACAAAAAACAGAGATGAAAAATAACTTAAGAAATTAACTTTTCCTATGGTTAAATAAATGTTCATTCTTCCAAAGATTCATTTTGGCCAAATTTTTTTTCTCTATATAGGGGTGATATGGCAATTAGTAAATACACTAAGTTTCATCATGCTGGCGTGAGTGGGAAGTTTTGTGTTACAACTAGCCCCGCTCACCCTCTTTATCTTGTTATTATCATGCATTATTTTTCAATATAAATTAAGAGTTAGATTTTTGTAAAAATAATTAAATAAATAAATAATACATTTTAAAAATCACGTCACATTACAGGACCGCAAAAAAGTTTAGAAGTGATAAAAATGGTCAAACATCTAAAAGCATCTAAAAAGACACCTTGTCTTTTACATTCATATACATGTAAAACTAATGTCTTGAAAGTTTACATCCACACTGTTAAACGATCCCAATGACATTTCTAAAAATGTAATATAAAACAAACAAACACACACACACACACACACACACACATTTTCAAACCCCTAAAAGCTGCATCAGATTGACCTCAGATCAGCAGATCTGCTGTCTCTCCTGCGGTGAGATCCGATCCCGTTCCTCCGCACATTTGGAAAGGATTAATCCTTTCAGCTGGAAGCTCCAGACAACACGCTGAGAAAGAGCGGCACGTTTCCTAAAATCTCCTAATCCCTTCAGTTTTGCAGAACGTGTGATTTCACGCTGTTTGCTAAACTCCACTGCAACAAATCAGGTATGTGTGTGGTGAGGATGCGCTCATCTGTCCCCGTGAGAAACCCCTCTCCGGGAGACCAAACGGGGAGTCTATAAAACAAACCCGCAGACTTATAATAACCAGACTTACCAATAAACATGCTCTCCATGGCCATCACGCGCACAGATCCGTGGCGTCCCCGCGCACCGCTGTCCTCAACAGTGAATCCATGATTTCATCTGTACATGTGGGGAACTGCGACCACGAGGGTCTGTCTCTCTCTGTGAACTAAGATCTTCAGAGAAACTCCTCAGCTGTGTCTCAGAGCGAGCTGATCCTCTCCAGATGTAATCTGACTCCTGGAGAACGAGCCGATATCAGCGTCTCTAGCGGGATTCAAGCCGCGGCTGCTCATTTGTTCTGTCTGAGTGTTCCTCAGGCACTACTCTCTCTCTCTCTCTCCCTCTTATCTCTCATTCCCTCTTCCAGCACCTCCCAACTTCATGTTCTCTCTCTCTCTCTCTCTCTCTCTCTCTCTCTCTCTCTCTCTCTCTCCCCCTCTCTCTTGTAATCTGGTGACGTCCTCAAATGTGATTCATAAAGTAGATAAGATTTTCATTTCTAGCTTACTGTGTTAATTTATCTAAGAGTGTTTGTAGGGTTTTCGCTGTGGTGTTGCTAGATGGCTATTAGGATGTTCTATTACTGGTGTATTTTGCAAGGTTGTTGCTAGGGTGCTCTGGGCTGTTGCAATGGTGTTGTGGGTAGTTGCAGCAGTAAGCAATTTACTGGCAAAAATGAAGTCTCTCAAGTCTCTGTGATCTTCTGCTCTTTAAATATGGCTCGGTCACTACAATGGAAGCCCCTTTTTGCTGGTTATCATCTGCTAGGGGAACAACAGTCTAAACGCTTAGTAAAGTAACAAATGAGTACAAAATGTGATGAGTGCCGTAACAAATGTGTGGCAAGTGTTATGTTGCTGTTAACACTTACAGTTAGGAGTTGGTTCATATTTTCTTTAAAGGGTAACTAAACACTAAAACAACTTTTTTTGGTTAATGATCTGTAAGAATGGAGCTTCATAAATGCTGTTAATTGATTCCAGTAAATGTTTTGACATTTGGGTTTAAAGTGTTTTAATTCTACAATATATGGTGTAAAAACATCCGAGTGCTGCCCTCTTTAGGTTGAACGGTGGCTACTGCAGTTGAATTTTCCCATTGGATGTTTGCGGTGGTTCGTGACGTAGCGGTTGCAGGTGACGTAGGCAGGTTCCATACAGAGCGATGCGTCTCAGGTGCACGCCCCCCTCCGCTGGGGTCTGCCCACTTTTCCAGCATTTTTCAAATATTGCCAGTGGGTGGAGTCAGGCTCTGACCAGGGGTTTAGTTACCCTTTAATAGTTGTATGTAAGATACTACAGCAGGTGGAGAGTTTGGGGGCATGGCTACTGTAGCAGGTGGAGAGTTTGGGGCGTGGCTGCTGTAGCAGGTGGAGAGTTTCGGGAGTGGCTAATGTAGCAGGTGGAGAGTTTGGGGCGTGGCTACTGTAGCAGGTGGATAGTTTGGGGGCGTGGCTACTGTAACAGGTGGAGAGTTTGGGGAGTGGCTACTGTAACAGATGGAGAGTTTGGGGAGTGGCTACTGTAACAGATGGAGAGTTTGGGGAGTGGCTACTGTAACAGATGGAGAGTTTGGGGAGTGGCTACTGTAGCAGGTGGAGAGTTTGGGGAGTGGCTACTGTAGCAGGTGGAGAGTTTGGGGAGTGGCTACTGTAACAGGTGGAGAGTTTGGGGAGTGGCTACTGTAACAGATGGAGAGTTTGGGGAGTGGCTACTTTAACAGATGGAGAGTTTGGGGAGTGGCTACTGTAACAGATGGAGAGTTTGGGGAGTGGCTACTGTAGCAGGTGGAGAGTTTGGGGAGTGGCTACTGTAGCAGGTGGAGAGTTTGGGGCGTGGCTACTGTAACAGATGGAGAGTTTGGGGAGTGGCTACTGTAGCAGATGGAGAGTTTGGGGCGTGGCTACTGTAGCAGGTGGAGAGTTTGGGGAGTGGCTACTGTAACAGGTGGAGAGTTTGGGGAGTGGCTACTGTAGCAGGTGGAGAGTTTGGGGAGTGGCTACTGTAGCAGGTGGAGAGTTTGGGGAGTGGCTACTGTAACAGGTGGAGAGTTTGGGGAGTGGCTACTGTAACAGATGGAGAGTTTGGGGAGTGGCTACTGTAACAGATGGAGAGTTTGGGGAGTGGCTACTGTAACAGATGGAGAGTTTCGGGAGTGGCTACTGTAGCAGGTGGAGAGTTTGGGGAGTGGCTACTGTAGCAGGTGGAGAGTTTGGGGCGTGGCTACTGTAACAGATGGAGAGTTTGGGGAGTGGCTACTGTAGCAGGTGGAGAGTTTGGGGCGTGGTTACTGTAGCAGGTGGAGAGTTTGGGGAGCGGCTACTGTAGCAGGTGGAGAGTTTGGGGAGTGGCTACTGTAGCAGGTGGAGAGTTTGGGGAGTGGCTACTGTAGCAGGTGGAGAGTTTGGGGAGTGGCTACTGTAACAGGTGGAGATTTTTGGGCGTGGCTACTGTAGCAGGTGGAGAGTTTGGGGAGTGGCTACTGTAGCAGGTGGAGAGTTTGGGGAGTGGCTACTGTAGCAGGTGGAGAGTTTTGGGCGTGGCTACTGTAACAGATGGAGAGTTTGGGGCGTAGCTACTGTAGCAGGTGGAGAGTTTGGGGCGTGGCTACTGTTGCAGATGGAGAGTTTGGGGTGTGGCTACTGTAGCAGACGGAGAGTTTGGGGCGTGGCTACTGTGGCAGGTTGAGAGTTTGGGGCGTGGCTACTGTGGCAGGTGGAGAGTTTGGGGCGTGGCTACTATAACAGGTGGAGAGTTTGGGGAGTGGCTATTGTAGCAAGTGGTAGTTTGGGGAGTGGCTACTGTTGCAGGTGGAGAGTTTGGGGAGTGGCTACTGTAGCAGATGGAGAGTTTGGGGAGTGGCTACTGTAGCAGGTGGAGAGTTTGGGGCGTGGCTACTGTAGCAGGTGGAGAGTTTGGGGCGTGGCTACTGTAACAGATGGAGAGTTTGGGGAGTGGCTACTGTAACAGATGGAGAGTTTGGGGAGTGGCTACTGTAGCAGGTGGAGAGTTTGGGGCGTGGCTACTGTAGCAGGTGGAGAGTTTGGGGAGTGGCTACTGTAGCAGGTGGAGAGTTTGGGGCGTGGCTACTGTAGCAGGTGGAGAGTTTGGGGAGTGGCTACTGTAGCAGGTGGAGAGTTTGGGGCGTGGCTACTGTAGCAGGTGGAGAGTTTATGGCGTGTTTAGCTGCTGTGGAACCATGACTGATGCGTTACATGGGAAATTCAGCTTCAGTTACAGGAGTGTAAGACAAAATTTACAGCATTTAGACCTTCAAAGATTAAATAGGTCATGAACACATCAAATGGCATTGAGATGAAACGCAATACTACAATATACATCATGTACCTGTTCAGAAAGACAAATGTACCATTTTATAATGTTTACATTGATGTGTCCAGTGTAAAGAGCCTCAAAGAGCTGTGGCATGTCATGTCAAAAAAATTGTTTATTATAAGTGAGATGCTCGCTCTAGACAGAGTGTTAGCCGACTCAATTGCTTACTCATCACACATAGCAACACAGCTAAAAGTACCTTTTATTGAAAGTACCCTACTTTTACCTGTTGAGACATGCCTTCACAAGCACCCGTAAGAACTGTGATTGTAATGTTTGGGAGGCGTGGAAAAGGGGCGTTTGCAAGATATGCTTTATTTTTGTAATTCCGCTAGGTGCCACTAGTGTCACAGAAACTATATATTTCACTTTTAAGTATTAGCAATTAATAATATTGATGCTGTCCTTTAACACCACTCAGTGTTTTTTCTTTTATCCTAAAAATACAAAAAGTTTTAGGTCATCATAATTAGCTTTAAATACGAACTATCATGTCTATGGTAGTACATTTAAATGAACAGGTACGCATGTGTAAGTGTGTCTGTGTGAGACCATAGGAGAATATGTCATCCCGGACACAAAAACACACGTACACTTGACCTTGATTCCCCTCTTGGCTCTCTCTCAGATCTTTCCTTGATTGGTTCACTGTAATTCTATCTGAAGGTCAGGAGGAATTGACCGTTCGAAAGCCTCCCACACTTACTGCCTACAAATCAGAGGCTTTGCTCGCAAACAACAAAACAAACATGTATGCAGAGAAAAACAGATCCTAACGCACTCTCGTCCACTCATAGAGTTCAAGAGAGAGGAAAAACAAAACACTAACAGCAACAAACCTCATTTCCTCTACGGGTTGTACAATACGCTCGCCTGCCGTTATAAGAGACGACAGATATTTTGCATCATTGGACAGATGTTTTCAATTAATCCCGAATTCCCAATCGCTCCCGTGCCTCTCGTCCCGCCTCCATCCCGCTGCGAGTAAATACATTTATTCCGGATCTATAGTCGCAGAGCCTCCACTCGTCCAGGCAGGCAAATGTGTTTTTTAACCTTGACTTGGAGGTGTCACTGCTGAGATAGTGCATTATTTGTCACCATGAATAGCATTTAACAGCAGCTGTGCCCAGAGGAGCCCATGGTGAACCACATGCAAAGTGCAGCATGGGAAACTTCATTAATCTCTCTGTCAATTTCGTGACGCTTTTCATTAGTTACGCTGCTATCTGATCAACTGGCAGTTTGTGGGAGGTTACGTGTGTTTCCGAAGCTCTGACCAGTATCTGCGAAAGAGGAGCGGTGATCTGAGAAGCAGAAGAGAGAGTGCTGTGTTCTTTCCCACAATGCACCATTCAACTCAACAGGCAATGCTATTACTAGCTTATCGCTTACTGAATCCTAGTATATACATAAAGCATTACTACTGTTTAATAAAAAAAAAATATATATAAATTAAATAAATAAATAAACTGCTTAATGAATCATGATCAGTATATACAGCATTTAGTATAAAACATAATTATATTAATAAAATAAAAAAAAAAATAAACTGTTTACTGAATCCTGCACAGTATATGAAGCATTGACTATTTTTAATAAACAAAAATAATTAAATATATGAATGAATAAATAAATAAACAAATAAGTACATAAAGACTGATTACTATATATCCTGCTCATTATTAATGGTATTTACTATTTTTTAAATAAATAAAAACAAATAATTAACACAGTATAACACAGTATATACAGCATTTACTATTTTTAATATATAAACAATAAATTAACTAAAATAAACAAACAAACAAACAAACAAACTGATTACTTAATCCTGCACAATACATTTAATATTTCAAATAAAAACTATATATAAAAAAATGTTATTTTGCATTTTTAATCAATTTAAAAAAAAAATTGTGTTATTTATTTGGTAACTCAATATGAGTTGAGTAGCTCATTTGTGTCTATTTATATTTCTTCTAAGGAAGAACTATAAAGTCTCATGAGCAAAAAAAAAACAACACTGGAGAAAAACAATCTGTCATATATCTATTCTTATAACATCACTAACCATTAGTTACTTTCCCTGCTAGGTGTAAACAAACACAAACAATAAAAAAGGCCATTTCCATATACAAATTAAAAAATGATTCCATCAGCAGAAAGGCCTCGGGTGAAGTCATTCTGCAGGAATAATACAGTGACCTGTTTGTCACCCCATCAGGACATCAGTCTATATAACTATATATTCTGACATAAGTGCATAAGACATTTAATGACTGTTGCTGGTTGTGACTCTGCTATAATGGCTAACGTGAGGCTCGACAGACGCCTACAGAAGCAGAGGTCACTGTGTCGTTCACATTTAAAGGAATGAATATGTGAAGAGAGCAGCAGCATCAAACCCTCTTCACCACTGCAGGATAAGCATCAGAAGGCAAGTCAAGTTTATTTATATAGCAAATTTCATACACAATGGTAATTCAAACTGCTTTGCATATAAAAGGAGTTAAAATAACCATAAAACATATGCATAAGAAATAAAAAAGTATCATGCATAAGAAGTAAAAATAACAATCGTATTTAACTAAAGGCTAAAATACTATTCCTGATTCCCTGAATCACTGCATTTGTGGCTCGTTCAGAAGCGAGGAGAGTCAAGGTTAAAGCCCGCAGATGTGCACCATTCTGAACTTAATTGAGAACTTCAGTTACATTCCTGAATTGCAAACAGGTTAAAGAATTGCAATTAGAATTTGAATGCAAGTAAAATTAAAACAAATTAAAATTAATGCTCTAATTTAGACTAGAAACTAGAAAAGCAAAATTTGAAAAGAGAATCTTTGCATGCCAACGTAACAAAGGCTTGTTTGAAAGTGTTGGAGGGGGGAAAGTTTTAAAAACCTTGATGTTTTGAAGGTTTATAGACCGAGAATGATAAAACGATAGCAGAACAAAGGATAAATGGAATGATAGATGGATATTCTAAGATATTTCTTAAGTAAATAACCAATGCTTAAAATGGCTAAAACACTCTTAACAGAGCCTCTTATGGCATATTTCCTCAGTATGCATTGATAATTTTGTGATAACGACGTATTCTTGTGTTGAGCCTTGTATTCACATGTCCAAGTATTCCCATAAAGTGATTTTATTAAAAGCACATGTTCAGTGAGGTAACTGTACTGTGATACAGATGACGTTTCTCTCTGCATCACCTATACAGCTCTCAGCACAGAGATTAAACACGCTCCGGCGAACGCCATCCTCCTCCTTACTCTCTCATGCCACTCATTTTTAATAAGATTTTGCTGCGTGCGAATAGGTAGAGCTGTGAGAAAACAAGGACGTTATTTATTAGGGCTCAGAGAAGCGTTTCATATCATCGGGGCTCATAGAAGCATTTGCGCTTTCAACAGCAGTCGCACGGAAGATCTTATCAGAGTGCTAAATACTAAAAGTGTCTCAACATTTCACAACTGCAGATCACTAACATTTAACCAAATGTGCTGAATCCAAAACATTAAGAGAAGGAAAAATACAAGATGTGTTTTCAAACTGAACAACAATCAAAAGTATTAAAATTTGGCATGCAACTCACCCTGCAATCATTTACTATGGAAATTACAAGATGCACACTACAAAACGTCTCACGTTACGACTGTAACCTATGTTCCCTGAGAACAGGGAACGAGACAATACGTCATCGACGCTATGGGGAACGCCTCAGGCGTGACAGGTGTCTGAAATCACTATCAAATCACGTCAATCATATTGACCGGCGATAGCCCTGAATCATTAGCGTGAATGATTAACGTGCGACCTGGAAGTATAAAAGGGCGCCTTGCAAACATGACAAATCCCCTTATCGTCTGAAGGGACTGTACGGTAGGCAAGCCCTGAGGCATGGCAGGGAGACGTATTGTCTCGTTCCCTGTTCTCAGGGAACATAGGTTACAGTCGTAACCTGAGACGTTCCCTTTCGAAGGGAACTCAACAATACGTCATCGACGCTATGGGGAACGAAATACCCACTCCGCCATGCTGAGGGGAGTGCATGCCCAAGGGCAGTGAGAACTGTCAGAACCAGCAACTTCAAATGAAACGCTAGAACCACTCACCCTCAGGTCACACTGGGCTGTCAGTGACAGCATCCACTTCAGTCATAGCCCAAGCTACAGCCTCACAGAAAAACCCTCATAAACATGGTTAAATGAAGGGTCTACCTGGGCCGGCTCCGGGCCTGGAACCACAACTTCCAATTAGAAGGGGTCCCTTCTAGGGAATGTGGCTAGGGAACCCGAAGGAACCCCAGCCAGTCACTATTCAGGGGAACGTACTCACCCCGAAATGCCACCAGGACGGCCTGACCTGGCGTCAGTACATAGACACTTAGTCTGGCCACATCCTGTTTGTCTGAAGACAGAGCCTCTGGACAATTGCCTTAAGTAAGGCATCCAACCCGAGGGACTGCGAAGCTGGCAGTGAACCACTCGGCCCGGATCTCAGAGACGGGATATCCCAGAGAGTATGACTCAGCATAGCGCTTTCCAACCCTTGCTAGCGAGGGGAGTTTCTCTACTCGATCCACGGATCTAGCCAGTGTCTGTGTTTCAAGACACTGAGGAGGCCTGTGGAGGCCTAAAGGGCTGATCTAACTGGGAGGCCTCAAGAGAGGCCTACGACCGTCTGACCAGACTCAGGAGGCCGCATGCTCATAGTGACCCTCGGTGAGGGGAGCACAAGGTCCGCCTGGTAGGCAAACCAGGCTGTAGGCAGGAAAGGTTCCGGGAGGGAACCAGTAGCAGAGAATAAACACTTTAGCGAGCCAGGCCGCAAGCTCGCCTTCAGCAGCTGCCTACTAAGGCTAGCTGAGACTGATAGCAAGAGGCCACTAGCTTCATAAACCCAGCACCATGGGGAACCATGCACAGGGAGGCCTGGAGAGGCCTACTACCTGATAACCACAGTATGTGGGAGCTCACCTTCAGGGAGGCCTGGTAAGGCCTACTATCTGATAACCACAGTATGTGGGGAGCTCACCTTCAGGGAGGCCTGGTGAGGCCTACTGCCTGGTAACCACAATGTGTGGGAACTCACCTTCAGGGAGGCCTGGTGAGGCCTACTACCTGACCGTTCTCATTCAAGGAGGCCTGGAGGAGCCTACTACCTGATAACCACAGTATGTGGGGAGCTCACCTTCAGGGAGGCCTGGTAAGGCCTACTATCTGATAACCACAGTATGTGGGGAGCTCACCTTCAGGGAGACCTGGTGAGGCCTACTGCCTGGTAACCACAATGTGTGGGAACTCACCTTCAGGGAGGCCTGGTGAGGCCTACTACCTGACCGTTCTCATTCAAGGAGGCCTGGAGGAGCCTACTACCTGATAATCACAGCATGTGGGAACTCATCTTCAGGGAGGCATGGTGAGGCCTACTACCTAACCGTACTCACTCAAGGAGGCCTGGAGGAGCCTACTACCCGATAACCACAATGTGTGGGAACTCACCTTCAGGGAGGCCTGGTGAG
The DNA here is from genome assembly GCA_026230005.1 of Gila orcuttii. Taxonomy (NCBI): domain Eukaryota; kingdom Metazoa; phylum Chordata; class Actinopteri; order Cypriniformes; family Leuciscidae; genus Gila; species Gila orcuttii. Next base: position 41,691,783 of record JAPDVR010000018.1, on the reverse strand, counting down.
GCCTACTACCTGACCGTTCTCATTCAAGGAGGCCTGGAGGAGCCTACTACCTGATAATCACAGCATGTGGGAACTCACCTTCAGGGAGGCCTGGTGAGGCCTACTACCTGACAGCCAAAATATTTGGGAGCCCACATCCAGGGAGGCCCAGAGAGGCCTACTACCTGACAGCCACAATATTTGGGAGCTCACATTCAGGGAGGCCCAGAGAGGCCTACTACCTGATAGCCAACGTAAGTGGGAATTCGCCTTCAGGGCGGTCGGGTGAGGCCTACTACCTGATAACCATCTTAAGCCCTGAGTCCGGGTGATAGTACAAGGTGCCCTGCTAAGGCCAGCCAGCTGGGGACTCTTCTATCAGGGAAGCCTGGTCGGGCCTACTAGCTAATAGCAAGTCATTTTCTGCTATAAAGTACACTGTTGGGAACCATACTACACAAGCATAATTTACTATTGGGCTTCCAGTAGCGCTATAAGGTATGTCCCACAATGTTGGGACTCACCTCCGAGGAGGCCTGTTTAAGGCCTACTACCCATCAGTGAGTCAACTGCCCGAACCACCAAGGCCAACCACGTAAAGTAAGCTGGCCTACAGTGCCCTCTAGGGGGCTGTCCAATCAAGGAGGCCTGCTGAGGCCTACTACCTAATGGCGCAGCCTTCGTTGGCAGAAAAGCTGTTTACACAGCGCCTACAGCATCCTGGTGCCTAATCACATTGCCCATGGCAGTGTACTCCGCAAGAAAGCTAGCACCCTTAAAACAAGGGGAGTACAACATACGCCACTCTGCCTCAATGGAGGCCCCAGTTAGTCAGGGGCCTACCATCTATGCATGGGCGTCAGCTCAGGGCAATGCTCTGGCTTCAGGGGAGCGTACTTCGACCAAAGAAGAAGTGAAGCTTACTTCATACTCGACCCGAGCCATAGTGGTGCGAGGTAGGATAAAACAGAACTGGGAGTGAAGTGCTCAGACCTACCCTGTATCACAGGGGAATACTCACACCTTTCGGCGCGGCTCAGTAACCGCCTCAGGGGACATCCCTGCCCCCTGGTCGAGATCCTGTAGCAGGTCGGCCTGGTATGCCTGCAGCACCGCCATGGTGTGCAGGGAAGCACCTGCCTGAACCGCTGTCGTGTATGCTCTGCCATTCAAACGCGCTGTTGTCTTTAGCGGTTTGGATGGCAGGGTTGGAGCTCTCTGTGTCGACGCCTGCCCAGACACAAGGTAGTTCGCAAACGACTCGTCAAATGGGCGGCATCAACACATACCCATGCTCTGCGATCCCCTCAACATCAGCAAAATTAACCCGCTGATGTCGGTGAATACGGGCAGAGTATGGGCTCTTCCATGCCCTCTCAATCACCGTGTGATGATCAGGAAGGAATGGAAGGCTCACCTGAGCTGGTGGTGTATGGCCGGGGAGAAACCGATCGCCGAGCCTACCGCGAGCGGTCTCTCCTCTAGCGCGTTGCCATGGCAGCTACAGCCTGTTGGCGGAGCGCTCCACAACATCCATCAGATCTGCATACACGGGGCAGGGTGGCTGAGAGGGTTCAGGATCTACCTGATTATAAACCTCCCCAGCCATCTCCTGCTCATCCTGAAGAGCAGCAACTGCAGGAAACCGTCGGTGAAAAATCCTCATCATCGACATGCAGTTCGCCCTCGTCAGCCGTCGAATCATCTGAGAGGTTTACAGCACTCTCAAGATGATCGACGAGCTCTATCTGGAAGCCCATGATGCAAGTCGCCGCTCTGCCTCGGCACGAGCGGGACCACGAGGACCAGACGTTGAACCCCCTTCACTCGAGAAGAGGGCCTGACGAGAGCGGAGCATTTTAAGAGAAAAACGCTCACAGTTCACACAGAGGATTTCCTCGAGAACCTCCCGTGCGCGCTCTTCTCCTAGGCAGGAAAAGCACACTCGTGTGCTGTACATTTCATTTTGTTACCGTTTCATTGAGTAGCGTTTTCAAACAGACAGTCCCTGAAGACGATGAGATGATTTGTGAAGTTTGCAAGGCGCCCTTTTATACTTCCACGTCGCACGTTAATCATTCACGTTAATGATTCACGGGCTGTCGCCGGTCAATATGATTGACGTGATTTGATAGTGATTTCAGACACCTGTCACGCCTGAGGCATTCCCCATAGCGTCGATGACTTATTGTTGAGTTCCCTACAAAAGGGAACCAAAGCTTTAAAGGGGTCATGAACTGCATTTTTTAAATATTGTATGTTTCCTGAGGAGCACTTATATTGTTACTATGATTCTTACATAAAAATGGTCATAATTTAGAAATAAAAGGCCATTTCCTACTCTGATTTTAGGGGCGTGTCTGCTGTGAGACTTCAGTGTAAACGCCCACTGCTGTGATTGGCTAACATCTTTGCATATGAAAAAAATATTACATGTGTAACTCTCTCGAACACTTTTACTACGTTTTTACTATTACAGCTGTCGAAATTATCTAATCTTGAAAAGTGTTGATTGTAGAATTATATTTAGATCTACTCCCATCGCATGAAAGTCTCACTGTACATAAATAATTACATTATCAGAAATCACTGATCACAGATGGGCATTAGAATTAACACAGTTACTTACATGTTGTGGCATTTCTGTTGGGTTCATATCTTGCAGTGAAGGTCTGTTTGCAAAGCCTGCGCCGAAATTGCGACTGATTTACCAAAAAATCCACAGTGAAATGCACCGAACAAACAGACATTTACATAGTTGAAAACAAATAAACACTTTCCTAGCATTAGGATCCTTTGGAAGGTAATGTTATGTTTAATTTAGTGATACTGCATCTCAAAGAACGCATCTCTTTAAAATACAGGATCTCTTCTGTATCTCTTCTGTACCTGTATCTCTACCGGCATCTAACAGTGGGCAGGGCCAAAGACACAATGATGTAGAAATAGAAATAAAAATCTCATTCTGCAGAGGCGGTCTTTCATTGCACTATTACATCATAATGTGGCAAAATCCAGAACAAGTCTTCTTCGAAGCTTAGTCTCAATAAAATCTGTTTTGGACTAACGAGGAAGTTTTGAGTTCTGAAACTTACAGGATTTTTTTTTATAGTACAATGACATCTTACATGTCAAAAGATCAAGGAAAATTTGATTTCTAAATTCATTACCCCTTTAAATATTTACAGTTGTCTTTTCTTTAGACATATAATTGCAAACTGTTGGTTAACAACTTGTTAGACAGATTTCAAAATGACTACTTGCAGAGCACACTTGAAGAGTGTTGTAGTCTTGTAGTGTGCAGAAAGGACTTGGGCCCTATCTAGGGAGCAGGGGCGTACGGTATTACAGAAACTTTCTATCTTAGGAATTAAGATATGGCAAGTTAATTTAGGATTTTTCACAATTCGTTTTACAAGAGCAAATCTTAACTTGATTTAGGATTCTTATCTTACAAAATCTTTATGTCTAGTTAAGAAATCTTAAACTGCTCCACTGAGTTCGATAATCATCTATCAGGTGTATGTTATCAAGCAACCAATGATGCACAAGCTGCTGTGAGGTTAACATATGAGAAAGAGTTTTGATAAGCACAGTAGAAAAGGTTAAGCCTATTCTATTTGGGAAGCTTTCATCTTTGCTCACTCACGAAGATGAAGACAGAAAGGGGCTAAAAAATGTGTCCAGGCGTTTTTTTAAGGATATTTTTTGCTACAGAAGTGACCTCACTTTTAAAATAGCCTTTTGCAAAAGAAAACACACACACACAAAAAAACAGAAGGCGGAAATGCTCTGTGGCTGCTCATTGGTCTTTGTAACGTTGGTAGCAATTTGTGTACTAACTGCAATATCATATGTTGTGGGAGTCTGTAGGGAAGTATTTTGTCATCAAAACGCATTATTTGGGTCTTCCAAAAGTCTCATCACCATCAAACATTGGTGCTCTTTGTCTTGTATAATTAATAAATACATGAATTAACTGTAGCAGATCAACAAATGGCAAACAAACGGTGACCAAGTATTTGAAGTTTGAGCAGCGAGCTCATTGGCTACTGATGCAGCAGGAACCAATCAGATGTGTTTGCAAGTAGATTAAGTAAAGGACCAATCAGCCTTCGTCTTGTAGAGTTTTATCACAGAATTTAGGATTTTAGCTTTTTTTAAGGTTTTTTCTTTTCTTAGGAAATGTTATTCTGTAATAGCTTTTTGTTCTAAATGAGATTCTAACTGAAACGGCCATGGTTCCCAAACAGATAAGATAGGATTCTAAAATTAGGATCTTTCTGTAATACACCCCCAGAATATTAATAACCTGAGCAACTATCTGGAACACCTCAGCAACCACATTATTAATGCACTAAAAACCACTCAGAATACCTTAGCAGGGCAAAAACCAAATCTCTTTAGCATCGACTTCTTTAAATTCTTCAGAAAATGTTTTTTTTTTTTTAATGTTTCCATTTCTGAACTAAATTATTTATTATAAGCAATGATAAATTATATATTTTATACAGTGAAATGGTAAAAACATCCTGAACATCAGTAATAAGTGACTGAGTTTGTTTTAATTCGAATTATAACTGCCCCGTCAACCATTACGCTAGAATACACCATTTCCTTTCATGGAGAACTCTCGGATGAGAGGAAAAAGATGAATGCAGCCAAACTCTACAGAGCCGTTTCCCAGCCGAACAGCTGATAATTAAACTCTTATGTGGGCCTGACATCATCTCCACTCCAGCATGTTCAATTCACGGACTACACCAGATGTCAAACAGGAAGAAATAAGCGCCCGCACACTAATTTAAAGATATTTAAGAAGAAGTGCTGGGAATTATCAGTGGAGGATCTGAACTTTTCCGCAACCACTTAGTTTTGTCCTTGTTCACACTGAATGTGTTGTGTTAAAAGCGGCAAGATGGACTGCAACAGACATATGATTACATGATACATCAGTAATCATTCTAATATGCTGATATTTCAGATTATTTGATGAATTTTAACAATATAATGCATTCTTGCTAAATGTATAATTTTCTGCTTTGATCCGGACCAAAAGAGACCCAAACCACACGCTTAATTCAAACATACAAACTTTTAGTTACTAGCCCAGTGTACTTTTAGGTACATGTACAGTTACATGTAGGCCAGCCTAATCCATTCATTTAAATCCTGCTTTCTTTACCCCTTAGTAAAGAAAGGGTACTAAAAGCCTTTAGTACCCATCTGAGCCTCATCTGGAGCGCTCTATACGCTGCTACTCTATGCATCATATAACTAATACTTGGGAGACTCAACTCACAAACAATTTCATCAGTCTGTGATATTCTAAATAAGCATTTACATTTATTCTTTAAGCAGACACTTTTATCGAAACCATCTTAGAATTGAGGAATACAACAAAGCGATTCATCCTAATTTGGCAGAAACACGAGAGGTGCTTCAATACAAAGTTTGTATAGAATATAGAGATGAAAAAAAGGAAATAGGAATGTAAAGAAAGATTTGTGCATCAACTGGATTCAGGGAAATTATCATGGCAAAAATATGTTTTTAGATATTTCTTGGAAGCAACACAGCACATACAAATACTATGTAAACTTTTTTTCAATTATCACCAATAATTTTGGGTCTGGTGAATGAATTTAAATTAAAAAATTTCTCAAAACACCATGCTCTTTAACGACCCACTGACTGACTCAAATTATTCTAATCAGAATGAATACAATTCAACATCTCCCTCACTTTATAAAATATCTTGGATGTTTTTTTTTTTTTTTTTTTTTTTTTTTAAATGCCATTGAATTTGGCCAAAAGAAGGATTCTTATAATCATGATTTGTACCTTCTGGAACAGCCTTCACATCGGTCTTATGATGCTGTCTACACTCTCTTAGAAGAAAAAGGTTCCATATAGAACCTTAAAGGGTTCTGGAAGGCGCTACATATATAGAACCATATAGGATTCCCTTCATGGGATCACTTTATGGATTTAGTTTCAATTTATTTTTTATTTTGATTGAATTTTATGAATTGAACAGCTCGTAAACATACTTCATTAGAAAAAAATTCTCCCTGTGGTGAAAATCAAGTTTTTAAATGTTGTTTATATGTCTATATGGTGTTTTTAATGCTTTAAGACAAACCATGTGTAAATTCATAAGTTGACAGCATTGCTGAGTATTTTATCCTTAAAACTGCAGTGAACCAAAGACAAGAAATCGCTGGTGTTACTGACGTCACAAACTACCTTGTAACCAATCAGATCAATGTGTGATCGTTGGGGGTGGGGGGTGTTGGGGGGGGGGGGGAAAGGGGTTGGGGTTGGCTGTTGGAGGAGAGAAAAAAAGAGAGATTTTGAGGGGAAAAAAATATTTTTATTAAATAACATTTGAAAAACCTACAGGTAAATCTTTATAAATATTAGTGAGTCTTCATTTTCTTGTTAAAACTCACTAGATATGTTTATTCTGTGCATTTTGGGCACTTTTTGTGTGAAATCATAATTATTTCGTCCATCAAAAGCTGCTGACGCTTGCGGTTTGAAACGGCCGTTACCCCTTATTTACACTGCACACGTCTGCGGCGCATTACGGCTGCAACACGGCTACCAGAGCTGATTGCGCCCACTCTAGTCAATGCTTGTGTTTACACCAGCCGTTTCAGAAGCGTCCCAGAAGCAGCTCTCCGCGCCGCTTCGCTAAAGATAGGCACAGAGTCTATTTTCGACGTACGCCGCGTCCAAGTCGCACCATTAATACAAAATAAAAGGTAAAAAAACACTGTCAATGTCAAAATAAACACCCTGTGCAAACTCCTAATTGTATTGTACACCAATATAACCTTTGTAGAAACCATAGACTGTAAGGTAGAATCCCAAAAATCAAGAAAAACCACGTCGGACAGGCAGTGATGCCGTAATGCGCCGCTGACGTGTGCAGTGTAAATGTAATTTAAATGTTTCTATGAGTGGGCCGGAGCGCGTTAAGGGTTTTCTGTTAGAACGGTGTCGTGTTAGCGGCCCCTAAGTTATGATAATAACTTATGATAATAAGTTATTATTATATATTATATAATAATTATTATATTTTATTATTATATAACAATAAGTTATTATAACTTTTTGATAATAACTTAATAAGTTATGATAATAACGGCCCCTAACTAATGATCTTTGCAACGGAAGTGAATCGATCAAAACTAACTTTGACAATAACTTTATTCTAGAGCTGCTCTAAAGCCAAAACAATCGGTTACTGTAATTTTCTATTATCACTGTAAAGCTGCTTTGAAACAGTCCATATTGTTAAAAGCGCTAAATGAAGGTGACTTGACTTGAATCTCTGAGCTGCTGTGAGTGAGTGGAGGCGGGGCTCATTTGGATATTCATAGAACAGCGTATAATAAATTAAGCAAGGGTGTAGAGTTACATTTAAGCTATTTTAAGGCATGAAGTTTTTCTTCAAGGTAATACCATTTAAATATGTAATTTTCGTTTCAAAGATGAGTTTTAAGGGATAAAATTATTGACTAAAGGGGAACTCTAAATAACCCTTTAAACATGAAAATGAAAGTATTGCAACAATTCTCCTTATTTAGAATTTTTTTTGGCATAAAGTGTTCTTTAAAACTGGGTCAAGACCCCTTGTGTTCTACATAGAACCCCATTGACCTTTCTAAGAATTGAATTTCTAAGAGTGCATGTAGAGTATTAGTTTACTTGGTTTTTGAACAAAGCCTATGTACAATAATGCCAATTTCTGTATTGTTCTAATTGACATAGTATGATGGCAACAGAATAAATGTCTGTAAAGTTAACCAAAATAAAACAATAAGCGTTGACAGAGATCAATATCCAGCATCTCGCTTTTTTAATAATCAGTGCGGACAGTAAAGCAGAACAAATTGGAAACTAATGTAATAAATCCAATAATCTCAAACGCCATCAGGCTCTTGTTTCTCTCTTTCCATATTTATAACCCACAGCTGTCTCACTCCCTTCAGTTTAGCCAATCGGCCGTTAATTGGGAGGTTTGGCGGCGAGAGAGTTTTTGTAAACATGAATCAGCAGAGGCCTCAGTGACGGATCGGAAAGTACAGATGAAGCCGATCTCGGCGGTGGAGGCCATCGATTTCTGCCAGAGCTTCTTAAGCCTTCAGCACGCCGGGTCAATATGGATTTGATATATGCGAGTTTAAAGCGAGCCGGGCCTCGGCGAAAACATACCGCAGGCAGCAGAGTCAGCAGAGACAAAATTAAAATGACAAAGGTGGCTTTGGGATGCAGATATCGACTGGAGAGACGGGACAATGTTTGGCGAGTTTGTCTCGCTGATAATGTCTGTGCCAGAGGAAATAACACGGCCGTGCGAAACTCCTACAGGGAGCAAAACATTGTCTGTAATCACATTTCCTGGGAGAGAGAGAGAGAGAGAGAGAGAGAGAGAGAGAGAGAGAGAGAGAGGGAGAGGGAGAGAGAGAGAGAGAGGGAGAGGGAGAGGGGATGCCTCGGTGAGAGGGATTAAGTGAATCCTGTGGATACACACGGACGGGGGTGAGCTTTAGGGACGAATACACACTATTGTAAAGAGACAATGTGCTCAGCACACGGTCAAGTGATTCCTGTGCACTTCTGATTAGTCTTAAGACGCCAAACTCTTCAAACTTCAATTTATGGGCAGGTTCATTTCAGACACGCTGTTTAGTAGGTGATCATCGACGGGCCTGGCTGAGCAGCGTGGGCCTGATATTGAGCTTTCTAATGGATTTATGTACTCGCTCAGCATTTCACTCCATTAACATCATCATCACAGTCTGAACTGTGTTTATGCCTAGAGCTGGACCAGCTCAAATACATCTTGATATTTTGAGTCTGCTGACGAAATTCAGTATGCATGGATGGATGGTTATATGAACACTTGGAATGAAGCTCAGTCAATCAAATTCAAGGACCAGAAGTGATGTATATAAATATTGTTTTTATTATTGTTGTTGTTAATTGCATTATAGTAATACTTTAAATTGACGGCTAATAAATGTATTTGTTTGAAAGATTTCACACAAACAGCCATTGTTGCATTGAAAACATTCAATGTAAGAACTAAACATGGTAAAAAAAAAAAAATCTAGTTTAAAAAATGTTTAAGTTTGGGATCACTATGTTTTTGTTTTCTCTTGAGAAGAAATTATTACTTTTATTCAGCAAAGATGCATTAAATTAATCAAGCATGACAGTAAAGACAATTATAATGTCACAAAAGATTTCAATTTTAAATAAATGCTGTTCTTTTGAACTTTCTATTCATCAAATAATCCTGAAAAAGAGCGTGTATTCAGTTTTCACAAAATTTGAGCAGCAAAATCATTTTCAACATAATAAATAATATTATGATGGTTATGATAATAATAAGAAAAGATTATTGAGCAGCAAATCAGCATATTAGAATGATTTCTGAAGAATCATGAGACTGGAGTAATGATGCTGAGAATTCAGCTTTGATCACAGGAATAAATTACATTTTACAATATATTCACATAGAAAAAAGCTATTTGAAATTTTACTAATAATTCACAACATTACTGCATTTTTTGATCTACAAAAATGCAGCCTTAAGGTACGGAAGAGGATACGGCTCACGATTATTTTTTCTCGAAATTTAACCTGTTTTTTTCACGAAACACAACGACTTTATTCTCGAAATTTAATGAGTTTATTCTCAAGATTGTATTTCAAGTTTTTTTTCTCGAAATTTAACAAGTTTTTTCTCGAAACACAACGACTTTATTCTCGAAATGTAATGAGTTTATTCTCAAGATTGTATTTCGACTTTTTTCTCGAAATTTAACAAGTTTAATTTTGCATTATAATGACTTTAATCTCGAGATGGTTTTATTATTTTTTATTATAGCTTGGCCCTAATCCTCTTCCGTATTAAGGTGAGCAGAAGAATCTTTTAAAAACATAAATCTTACTAATCCCCAACTTCAGAACGGTGAGATAGGTTAACTGTTGATTCACTGTTCACAATGTTGCATAATTTCACATTGCTCAGCCCTAGTTCTCACGTAACCCTTTGTACCACTATCAACATCAAACTTCTTTTACGTCACGAGGCTTTATGTTTTTCAGGGACCGTCTCTAAAATTCTTGATGCCGTTCCAACGTCAAAGATCTTCCACATGATATCCTTGCGTCTGTAAATTTAGCTGAACTCTCGAGCGCTCAAAAGCTCAAGGTTATTTACAGTTTTCTAACAGCTGTCATACAGCCGTTAATGCCAGGAAAGAATGTGCACATCGTCAACCTTTGACACGGAAAGCCCAATAAATCGGCAGGAAGCCACTGAACCCAAGATTGATGATCTTATCCTTACCCAGCTACTGTCACGGCTACAGAAGGATGACTTTCATAAAGATGATACTCTTCTGTAGAAGTTTGACAAAAGTAAAGTGTCTCTTGCTATGGAAAAAACTTTTTGCACGCCATTTGTTTCCATTAACGAGTCTTTAACGTCTGCATTCTTTCACTGAGGTCTTGATGCCCAATTCCTATGTGTTGACTATATCCGACCAGCTTACATCTTCTTTTAAAAGTGACCCATATCCAATATCTGCATTTTATGGAAGCATGTTTCCGCCACAGAATAAAACATTTTAAAAGATAATTGTAACTTTTCATCTCAAAATTGCAAGTTTACATCTCGCCATTGTGACTTTATGCGTGATATAAAGTCAGAATTACAAGAAATAAACTCGCAATTCTGACTTTTCACGTATAATTGTGAGTTTTATATCTCGTAATTCTGACATTATAACTCGCAATTGCGACTTTACTGTACATCACGCAATTCTGAGATAAAAAGTAACTGACCTGGAAAAGGTGGAAAAGGAAGTTAAAAGGACGCTACTAAGTTATCATGTTACTTAACCACTTGCTTAGCCAACACAAAATCGGTGTCATTTTAAAGCTAAAAAAATCGTTCTGAAAGTGATTCCAACAATATAGTTTTTCTTTATCATTATAGTTATCGTCCTTTAGGCTTATTTGTTAAACCAACGGTTTAGCCATCAGCTTTACTCAAGGTATGATGACTGAATGACTGACTGAATTAATTCCTGACTTAATCATTTAACCGAAGTCCTTACTCTTATCATGTCATAAACCGAGAATATTTCTGCTGGACCAAACACAACAGAAAAAAATTAAGACCGTTTCAAACCCAACACTCTCCCTGCCTACCATTGATTAAAGTCCCCCTGTAGTCAATAATTGTATCCCTTAAAACTCATCTTTGATCACCAAAATGACGAATTGAAATGTTTTTTTTCCATGAAAAAAAAGTGTCTTCATGCCTTAAAATATCTTGAATGTAACTCGACACCCTTGCCTCATTTAGTATGCGCGGTTCTATAAATATGCAAATGAGCCCTGCCTCCACTCACTCACTCACTCAGAGATCCACTCGTTGACGATCACACGTTGATCTGATTGGTAAGGTAGTTTGTGACGTCAGAAACACCAGCGATTTCAAACCGTGTTTTTGAGACTGTCTTTGGTTCACTGCAGTTTTAAGGAGAAAATGCTCAGCAATGCTGTCGACTTATGAATTTACAAATGGTTTGTCTTAAAGCATTAAAAACACCATATAGACATATAAACAACATTAAAAGCTGGATTTTCACCACATGGGGACTTTAAACAACAGATAGTCCTGCCCCAAACTCACACCATTGGTTAGCCCAATGTTCAAAGCTCAAATGAATGGATCAAAAAGGACATAAAAATAGCATTATTCATAGTTTTCAGTCACATGACCAGCGCAGAGACCTGGAGAGCAAAACATCCATACAAATGAGGCACAGGCCTGTCAAGTTTCCATCTGTTACAAGACATGAATATTTAGACCTCCTCTTTAAAAAAAACAAAAACAATAATATGTGAATAAAATGCAAGTTCTGGACGCTTCTGATCCATATACAGCACCTGCTACCATATTTCAATGACTAAAAATAGCACAACATTATAAAAAACAGTGCATTAATGTATGTGTGATATTAAAAGATCAAATTCAGTATAACCTTATTGATGATGCATACTATACAACCAAGCAGATGAGCTCAGAATATGAATGCAACTTGCTAAATGGTTTAGCGTTTTCTTTATAATGGTTTCCTATGGGAAAACGCTTAACGAGTAACTGTGTTGAGTTTATATTCTGAGCTCATGCTTGCTTGTATAGTATGCATCACCAATAAGGTGTATATTGAATTTTGTCTTCTAATATCACTGTCTCAATACAAACCGGGTAAAAATGACTGACGATCAATGGAGAAAAGGTGGCCGTTTCTATAAACGTAGGTTACTATGCAAAATGAATACTATGTAAAAAATGAATAGGACTAATTATTCTAGAAGAAACATTAACAAATTTGTCAATTAACCAGAATTTGTAACTCTTCTCAACACAGAGAAGAGAGGATGGGATGAAGGACGAGAGTTACACGGGACGCTGCTTAGATGACGGCTGAGAAATGGACATCGTGTCGGTTGGATTCGGGGAGAAGAGCGTCCTTGAGCAATTCCAGCGGGATGTTTATTAGGCAGACACAGATGAGCGCTTGTAATTACCAGTCAGAGAGCAGAACAGAAAAGGCCTTGAGTGATGACAAGGGAAGGGGGACGACACACGGTTTCAATCTGAGTGATGCCACAAACACAATGCATCCCTTCAAATTCAGCAAACGGTCACACGCTTTGCATTGTTATAATAAAATGAGAGTGCACAGTGAGGGGGAGATGATTTAGCATGATTTAAAGGATTAGTTCACTACAGAATTAAAATTTCCTGATCATTTTCTCACCCCCATGTCATCCAAGGTGTACTTTCTTCAATGGGGTCCAACGGGTTGAAGGTCCAAATGCAGCTTCAAAGGCTCTACTCGATCCCAGCCGAGGAATAAGGGTCTTATCAAGAGGAAAGATCAGTCATTTTCTAAAAATAAAATTAAATAAATATTATATACATTTATATACTTTTTAACCACAAATGCTTGTCCAAAATTGCAAACCGTAGGACCCCAATGAAGTCCACTATATGGAGAAAAATCCTGAAATGTTTTCCTTTAAAAACCTTAATTTCTTTTCGACTAAAGAAAGAAAGACATGAACATCTTGGATGGCGTGGAGTTGACTAAATTATCAGGAAATTTTAATTTTGAAGTGAATTAATCCTTGAAAACACAAAAATATTTAACTTTCGACTATGCAACACGCATTTATTTACGCAAAGCATCTCTTGATTTTCTCTGAAGAATCATAATAATACAGGCAAAAATAAATATCATGATTTACTCACCGATATGTTGTGTCACATAAGTAACTTTGGAAGGAGGTGAGGTGGAGAAAGAAGCAATGAGGTAAAGCACAAACAAACTTTACACTAACATGTGTTTTTTTTACACAAGATAAAGAAAGATAAAAGGAATATGGACAAAAATTAATATTTTGCCATCATTTACTCACCCTCATGTCATACAAACCTATTTCTTTCTTCAGTGGGATACAAATGGAAATCTTCATGCATCTCTTTTCTATTCAGTGACAGTTTAAAGTGACTTTAAAACTAGTTCATTCGAATAGTGTGCCTTTGGAAAGCATTGAAAAATTCTCCTTCAACAAAATTAAGTTTGAAATGACATGAAGGAGAAGAAATAAAGTCAAAATGTTCAATTTTTGGTTGCATTTTCTTTCATTCGTACAGAGTTAGAAGGAGAAACAGCTAAGAGAATTGGATGTACTGTGTCAAAATAAACTTGCATTGGACTGAAACATTTTAAATTGAGTTTCTGCAGTGTAATGCTATATCGAAGGAGAAGTGAAATCCAGGAAGCGCTGGAGAATAGAGTGTCTGGGAATTGCTGCTCTCTTAACACAGTAAGACCCATCAAAGTCTATTGGAGAGACAATGAATCTGTGCCAAACGGAAGCCCTCAGACATTCGTATCCCTGTATTATTTAAAATCTCACATTAAAGTAAAGCAGAGATGGGAGTGAAGATCATCTGAAGCACAGTGACGTCCTGAAGAGAAGGACAACGTAAGGAATTATTTATAAGAGAGTCCTGTGAGAATATCTGTATGCCAGACAAACAAGAAGAAAACACAGATAAACAGATGGATATTTACTGCTCATGTGCTTCACATAAGCTCGAGTGGAAAAGCAAGAAGGGTGGGAAACTGTACGTAAATCCTGCTATAAAATCCGGCTGCTCTTAGTTGGCCATCAGGCTGGTTTCCACTGGTCAATCTGGTCTTGTTTGATGGTTCTGAAGTGGTTTTCAGCTGGAGACCACATGGCCGACCTGCTAAGCCAAGATGATCTCATATTTACATTTTCATACCTTTAAATAGACACTGAAACAAACAATATCAACATATATATATATATATATATATATATATATATATAAGAGAGAGTGCATTAATCCTCAGACGACTTGTCAGAACTGCAGGTAACAAGAGTTCAAACCTCAGACAGAATACCTTTGTCCAAGAAAGACATTTTTAATGGTAAAATGTATTTATAAATGGAGACCAGATGGGACTAATAAACGTCATTTGCACGGCTGAATATTGTTATCATCAGGGCTCAACATGCATGAAAAATCAGTGGAACACTGATGATGTTATGGGGAAACATTAACATGTGTTTTCTCATTTACTCACATGTGTGTGTGTGTGTGTGTGTGTGTGTGTGTGTGTGTGTGTGTGTGTGTGTGTATGCGAGCGTGTAATAGTTCTTTTGAACAGAATAAAATCATTGTAATGTCAAATTAGGTGAAAGTATTAATAAATGTGATGCCATTATTATGAAAACAATACAATCACCTGTAATTCAACATTCTCAAAGGGTTTGGAAACATTTGTATGTTTTGTAATGCTTTCAATTCCTTGATTTTGTATGTTTGATATTGCATCTACACAAACATATAAAAATATACACTATCATACAAAATATTTTTATGATTTAAAAATAAGTCTCTTCTGCTCACCAAGGCTGCATTTGTTTGATTAAAAATACAGTAAAAACAGTATATATACAATTGTTAAGAAATATTACTACAAATTAAAATAACATTTGAACACTTTTTTAATATTATATGTTGAATTGAATATTATATAATATTAATTTGACATAAATGTAATTTATTCCTTTGATCAAAGCTGAATTTTCAGCATCTTCAGTGTCACATGATCCTCCAGAAATCATTCTAATATGATTTGCTGCTCAAAAAAAAATTCTGATTATTTTAAATGCTGGAAACAGTTGTGCAGCTGTTGATTCATATTTTAGTCAAAACTGTGATACATTTTCTTTTCAGGATACTTTGATAAATAGAAAGTTTTTTAAATAGATATCTTTTTAACATTATAAATGTCTTTACTGTCGCTTCTGGTCAATTCAATGCGTCTTTTCTGGCTGGTGTCTTTTCAACAGGCTAATCTATAATTATTTATTTTCTCTTTTCAAATTTCTCTACCAGTGGGTTAACACTTAGCATGAGGATTATGGATAATTACTGCAACCTTCTGTTGTGTTTTCAGACATAGAGAAGAAAAAAAATGAGATGATGAATAAGAGAAATCCATAATCTCAAGATCAATTTCCAAGTTGCATCAAACAGAATTCAACATGGAAGTCTACATATCTAAAACAGCTTATGCATCATTTCATAATGCTCTATAACAGATGCCATGTGCTGATTATATACTATCTGGAGTTTTATTTTAATATGAGAACAACAGAATCAATACCCTGCCATTCCCAGCATCATTATAAACTGCAAATGTTGTGCATTGAGTAAATCATCACTCAAAATCAACACAAAAACTGATTACAACCTTATAAACATTTTACAGTGCAGCTTAGTTGTTTTCTGGCACGGTATTGCAGTAGCTACAAAACTCTAGTGTGGTCTGTTTTTTTTTCTGTTTTTTTAGCAAAAAGTCAAATCAAGGGAACTTACGCTGGAAACAACGAGACCGCCGTTGTGCAGCTGAGGCCGGATATTGAAAAAGCAGAACAGTGCAATCCATAACTCTGTCCCTGAAATTACATTTCTTTCTCAGATAGAGAGCAGTTCACTGACTCAACACACAACGTGGCCCAGAAACATTGTGCATTGAGATGGTTGGGATTGCTTAACTCCCTTCAACGTATGCAATGAAAGCTTTAAAACGTGGCAGTAAAGAGGCCTTTGAGAGCCAAACACGTCCTGTTTTAAACATGCAATGATACCTGCTGGAGGTCATGAGATTGGAAAGGAGTTCCTGCAACATTTATTTTGGTACCGTTTGTTTTGGCATTTGTAAACGAGGTCTTAACAACTACTGTCATTGCATTACCGTATATTTGCAATGAATGTATCCAAAGCAATGTTTTAAATTCAAATAAATTAAAGGGAAACTCGTGCAAAGGTTAGGAACTAGAATCAGATGGGTTCCATCAGACCAGATGTCTTTTGTTCATATGGACTTGTTTAAGACGTTGGCTAAATTTAGTCTTTCTTCACCAACAGTCTCTTACATATAGCGGGGCCCAATGTCATCGCTTTGACAAGGGTTCGGAGGAAAAACTTCAATAACTCTCTTTATGACCCTTAAAACTCAGAGGTGAACGCAATTTCCTTTGTTCCCCTAATATCCGCAGCACTTTCAGCCACATGGACACGAATCAGGCAGTGGTATTTGGTTAATGAGTTATATCGCAAACTCCTCAACAACACTCCAAAAAATCTTGGCTTATTTTTCTACCCAAATCCTGGGTTGAGCCTTTTGGGTAATTTTTTCAGTGTTTGGGTAGTTTTTACCCAGCTCCTGGGTCAAACGTAACAACCCAATGTTCGAGTAGTTTTTGTGTAACCCAAATCCTTGGTCAGACGTAACAACCCAGTGTTTGGGTAGGTTTGTGTACATTCTATTTTATCTATGAATTCATTATTGTTCTGTATCCACAATATTCCTGCGCCTCATGAAGCTTTGCGCGAATTATGGGTGTAACTTCCGTTAAGCTGTAAACAATCAGTGAAAGACTGGCTCTATGGACGCAATAATATATATTTTTTTTAAACCGTGTACGATGACATATATTATTCTACTCACCCTTCAACCATTGAACATTAAAAGGACATTTACAAGTATAAAAGCATCAACAAGGTACTTTCAACAGACCATGAATAATCTCTGAAAAAGCATATTTCCACAGCAAAATCGGTCGATTAAATACTGTGGTAATCTGTATTATGTAACATACGGCTTAATAATAAAAAAATGTTTTACTTCAGCATTGCGTGATACTATTTTAAAGTGATTTCAGTCATTTTGACACATAATAAATTGGATTTACCTGTGAAATCAAACCTGGAAAGAGACCTGAGGATTTGGGGAGGATTCCAGTGAATTATTAATGGTATACATCGTAAATTAAATCGGGAGAACAGACCACAAATGTGCAGTATATGTTGACCTTTATCATACTATTACAGCGAAATTCAAAAGTAAAAAAGAAAATAATTATGAGGAAAAGAATGCAGAGCTCTTATTATAGATATTCTTGTTATAACATGTCACGTTAAAATACCAAGTGTTAGGCTACGTTATTCTCATGTTATTCGTAGATAAAACATGAAAGAAAACAAAGAAATTATCTTGCAAAGTTTAGAGGATTTAAGTTAATTCGTAAACATTAATTAATGTATTAAGTTTAAAAAAAAGCTAGTACTATAGTAAAAATGAATCAACTCAGTTTGCTGGGTTAAATCCACCCATTATGCTGGGTTAAATAAACAAGCTAATTTGCTGGGTAAAATTAACCCAACATGTGTTCCGTCCTATATTAACCCAGCCCAAATTGGGTTGTTGTTTTTAACCCAGTGTTTTATAGAGTGAAGGCCCAAACTAAATAAACAAGACCAAAAATCAATTCCATATTCCTAATCCCATCCAAAACGTCATTTTCTAAGTAAGCGCTCCTCTAACAAAGCCCCGTCACATTTCTGGCACGTCTTCAGAGAGGCTTGTCTTTATCCGACGCCTGGGTCGTCTAGAACTCAAGCACAATGAATTCTCTCTTAAAAAACCCACCCAGGCTTGGACGGATAAAGTGTGTGAACCATCAGGAGTCCTGCAGTGAAGGAGCTGGGACTCTTTCCCAAAGCCGAGGGGAGCGTGCATGTTTGAAATCAGGAAGAGCCTAGAGATTCGCTTTCCTGTTTTTTGGGCCACACTTTGCATTCAGCATTCAGCTTCTGTTGGTAGTCAACAAGTGAACAACAGTCAACAGAGGGAGGATATTAGCAAATTAATATGCAGATTTGCCTCACAGAAAAGAAATACTCCGGGTTGTTGATTGTGAATTCTTGCATATGGAGAAGATGAGTTGATAATTACCACACCACATCCTTCAATACATAATAGAAACGATCTGGATGCAAATCAGTGCTATACGCTTTGACAGATTGTTAGGATTTTTGAGCAAGTAAACTCCCCCTGCTTTTTTTTCATGTTTTTTCTTGGAAAAGCGTTGCAAAAATGGAAGACGAATAGATCGCCCCCCCCGTCTCCCGTCTCCCGAGGGTTAGATGGAATTCCAGCAGTCTCTGGGTCTCGGATATTTGTCATCCCTCATTTACCCTTTGATCCCAGTGCAAATCTTTGCCTTCCAAGCCTCTTTCTCTGCACTCCCTCCCATCATCCTTTTCTAATTAAGGCCAGGCTCTCACTGTAAACTCGCCCTGAGACCTTGAATTTCCTCGGTTCTGTAACCCCAAAGAACAATCAGGCAAGAGCAGCTTTTGCGTGGGCAAACTGAGAGGAATGAGGAAGATCCACTTTATTTAGCTCAACATCCTCTATTGGTGAGAATTGATGTTCTGCATCATGCTGCCACAATGATGTCAGGACAGATCCAATGTGGCGGCTTATTTTATCAAAATTGCAGTGATGTTCACCAACTATTAATATTTAATTAGTGTCAGTGACTGTGTAAATTTGAGTTGGCCACAAAAAAAGGATGATTAAATTTAATTAAAATTTAAATATATGAATATAAAGGGACAGCTTAACCAAAAATATCGTTTCAATGATTCATGCATCTCTTTTTTCTGTGGAACACAAATTAAGATATTTCAAAATACATTTGAAATAAAAACTACACTTCCAGTCGATATATTTTTGCATTTTTGAATTGCATTTTTATTCTTATTCCTTACTTTTACATTCCACTTTCAATTTTGCATCCTGTTTGCTACCTCAATCAGATTCAAATTTAAAAATGTGAAATTGACTGTACAACTGAAAAGTCAGCATATAAATATTTGGCGCAAGAAAACAAAGTCAAATGCATTTGTCTATGAAGTAATCAGAAAAGAAGGAAAACTAACTGAATTTTTGTTCACAGAATAAAATTATTTCTGTAACACTTTCTATGAAGACCATGCTTATAATGAATTATAGCTCCATTTATACTTGTTTATAAGTATTACTATTTTATAAACACGTATTAAGACTCATTAAGACAGATACTGCATTATAAGAACAGTTATACAGTAGTTACATTTATATTATTTTTTATAATTACTTATAAGCTATGCATTTGCTTTTTCAATGTGCATGCTCATATTCCATTATACACTAATTTATAAGTATTAATTAGTCAGTAATATGGTTCTATGAATGTATTTATAAATATGCACCATTATGTTAGTTACAATGACTTTTTAGTAATTCAGATTTATTTCTGTCAAATAAGTAAATATATTGTTATTACAGTTACTTACTGCTATAAATGCATCACTGATGGTTTTATGTAAAATTTTCTAAAGCAAATCATGAAGATGTGCTCATTATACATGTTGAGTTGTTTATTTGTAAATGTAACCAATGAACAATAATTACTGTAATAAAATATTAAAGAAAAAAACGAAATCATTAATATAAATAGTTGAAAAAAAAACTTTTTAATGTTACATACTAGTAAAACACTGCAACAATATTTTTGCTATAAGAAATACCATGCATATGGCTGAAGAGATATACATTTGAACAAATCCAGATTACCATTCATGACTTCTAATGCAAACATTAGATATTAAAGACATAATTGATAACTAATTGGTACAGCAAGCAAGTGTCTCTGGAACTATTTTATATTTGATCATTTATAAATCAGTGTATGATGGATTATGCGCATTGAAAAAGCAAATGCATGACTTATAAGTAATTATAAAAATAATATAAATGTAACTAACTGTTCTTATAATGCAGTATAGGTCTTAATGAGTCTTTATGAATATATTTAAAGAATAGTTATACTTATAGTATTATAAAGTATGGGGCTATAATTCATTATAAGCATGGGCTTCATAGAAAGTGTTACCCTTTAGCAGTTAAGGTTGTCATGCTGAGGCTTATATCATACTTGTTATGCTAATTTTTCATATTATGCACAAATATTGCGGAAATAAGATGAAGCCTCAAGCTTGATTAATAATAGATTGCATTTGCATTAATTCTTGTGATTGCAAGATCACCAAATCCTAGCGGGGGCTGGTTTTAATAGTAGTAAGTTTGGAAACAGCAGTAGAATATTGGTATTTTATCTCTAAGCCCTTTTCACTTTGCAAGTTTTACCATTTCTGTGAACAAAATCCAGTCAGAGAACATTTTTGACTGCTAAAATCAACACCTGCACCGTGCTCTTGTGTGACTGCGAGTGCAACGCATGCATTATGCAAACAGTCACCATGACTACAGATGACAGGCATCATGAAAAAGTAGATTTCTTTCTCAGAAATTTCTGGGGGGAAAATAATACACATGCACAAGAGAAAAGAAAAAGTGATCAAACAAACACCATAAAACCATCAAGCCAAGCAAAAACAGAAATAAATGCATGGCTATTCCAGTCTTTATGAGGATCATTTGATGGGCTAATTTTCCAGGAAGCATCAACAGGACGACCTTTAAAGTGAGTAAAGTTGCTGTGAGCTCTCATAGGCTTGTCCTGAGTGTTAAAGATAAAGTAAAACAAAGTGCTGTGACCCGGGTTCCCCTCAGTTGTGTGTTATCTTTCGGCCTTGTCATCTCATTCCATTCTCATTCCAGACCGCTGCACATGACCTTCCCAGAACAATGGAGACGGTGAGCTAAAGGTTTCCCATCCCGTACGCAGGGTTGATGGATGCTCTCTCGCCCAACGCAGAGCTATAGGACACCGATACCTGGTTTAAAAGCCTCACAGCAAGTGCCAGAGAAATTTAAAACCGGCCAATTAAATAAAAGATCTGATAATGTGCCAAGCCACGAGTGGAATATGGTGAACGGCTTCTGGTTTTATCGACCGTTGAGGTTATTAAACATATGTAGGTCTTTGTGCTGTGCAGTCCCTATAATATATGTCTTAATATATTGGATAACATATTAAACTCACAATTTTTAAAGACAAAAAATCATATTAGTCATGCACTTTTAAACTTATTTCTAAAGTTCAGAACGTTCCTCAGAACAGGAATGACCCCTCTGGACGAGTAAAAGCATATCTCATATCCTACGTGTTGAATATGACAATCAAAGGAATAAAGATAATGCAGTCCATATAATATTTATACGATTATATGAGTCTACCGCAGGCACCAGGAACGGAGAGGAGCAATTACTGTCATCCTGGTGCTCTCAACCCTCCTGAAGGGATCACATTAATCTGGAGGACTTCGGAGCGGGGCTGGAAAGAACACTCATTTGTCTAAAGATCTCCCTGAGATTTTCTGTCATAACGATAATGCCAACCCGAGATAATACTGATGAGTTGTTCGCATGAGAAGGTTTTTTGCACCAATGTGTGATGAACATCATTCTTTTTTCTTTTATGTTAATTGTTAATGAAATTTGGACACTGGCTCTTCTATGTGATCAAGAAATATACAGGCATCAAAATATAAGTAAAACAATGCATGATTTTATGCATTTCAGAGTTCCCAAAAAAGGAAATTCGACATGAAAAAAATAAATAAAAAGTAGATGTTGTGTTGAGAAGAATACAATACTTGATATTCAATTAATAGTAATTGCTAACTATAACACATTAAAGGGTAACTAAACACTAAAACAACTTTTTGTTAGTTAATGATCTGTAAGAATGGAGCTTCATATGCTGTTCATTGATTCGAGTACATTTTTCGACATTTGGGTTTAAAGTGCTTTAATTCTACAATATATGGTGTAAAAACGTCTGAGTGCTGCCCTCTTCAGGTTGAACGGTGGCTACTGCAGTTGAATTTTCCTATTGGAAGTTGTGGTACCCTCTGATGTCAGAGGGCTCTAGTGAGGAATTGTGTTAGTAATGTGATGAAGAAGATTAAAAAGTTTGGTGTGTGAGTTGTACACCGCATGGAGTGTGTTCTGTTAAAAGGTGAAAAGACCACAGATCAGCGACGAGGATGAGCGCTTCAGTGCTGAGACCGCCCCCGTTTCTTCCTGTTAGTGGGAAGCCACCATAGGGGGAGTTTGACATTGGAGCCAGGGGGGGCAAAAATAAAAAAAATCATTGTAGCATTCATTCATTCATGTAGCAATCATTGTCGTTCGGACACAATTAGGATAAATGAAATGTGGACCACTTTTGCACTGTTAAAATATTATCTTCAACCAAAACGAAAAGATTTTTCAAGTTTTTCTTTCCTTTTTTCAAAAACACATTGTGGCAATGAGAGTGATTAAATAAGTTATATTTCACATTTTGTTGTACTTCATGAAACATTTATAACATTTTGAGACATGGGAAAAATGAACAGTCACACAATAGCCTACTCTCCACGTTTGAAACACATTGTGGCAATAAGAGCGATTAAAAAAAGTTATATTTCGCATTTTATTGTACTTCATGAAACATTTAAAACATTTTGAGACACGGGAAAAATTAACAGTCACACAATAGCCTACTCTCCACGTTTGAAACACATTGTGGCAATGAGAGCGATTAAAAAAACAAGTTATTTCGCATTTTGTTGTAGGCATTTCATGAAACATTTAAAACATTGAGACACGGGAAAAATGAACGGTCACACTATACTCTCCACTTTTGAAACATATTGAACAGCATATTGAAAGCAGTGTGTTGAGTCTCTCCATCTTAAGCAGTTATTTGGCAGAGAAATAAAACTTACAGACCTAGACATTGTTCAGACTAGTGCAACAGTAATTTTCGTTTTTTGCGTCCTGCATATGCGTCGATAATGGTCTCAGGTGAGAGCTTGGCCGTAATGTCGCTTTCGATGTGAAGGATCGCAAGAGAAGAAAACTTGGCTGCTCCCATCGTCAACCGCAGCCAGTTCCTTATCCTCCTCATCGCAGAGAAGCTTCTCTCAGAGGTGATCCAATCGGCAGAGTGAGCGATAACTGTAAAAGTTTATAGAGATTTGGGTAGGTTTTTTTTTTTTTTTTACAGCTTTTTTAAGATGCTCAATTGAAATTGGTGCGTTAGCAGAGGCTTTGACAAGCTTCATCTTGGCTGCAACAAGAAGGGGGTTAACTTTTAGTGCCAGAGGAGTGTATTTTTGTAATAGTGGATCAATTCCATTTTCGTCGCATGTCAAAACTGCGGCACACGCGCGTGCAAGCTCCATGGACTCTCCGGAGAACCTCCTTTCCAGCTCATTGCTGAGAGTGTCCAGCACGGGGAAATATATAAGTAGGCCTATATAAAATCAGATGTGTATTACCTACCACCATTTAGTTGTTTTGTGTTATTTAAAATATTTATAATATATCTTTTTTTTAACAATGCAAAAAAAAATTTAAACGGGTTTCAGCCACCAGGGGGGGCAATGCTCCCCCTTCCCCCCGCAAACTCCGCGCCTGGAAGCCACCGATTCCATTTGAAACGTGGCAGAAAATCTTTCATAATTATATGATCCAGGCAATCGGAGATGCTGGCCGGAGGGACGCAGACGAGCGTTCTTGCTGCGTTGCTTGGGGACGGAAGGCCAGCACCGGTTTTATACTCTGCCAGACTAGGGCTGCACGATTAATCGCAATGAAACCGCACGCGATTTAGCAAAGGCTGCGATTATTTTATGCGCAGCTTGTCAGAGCAGTGCGGCTGATCGTAGTAAACGCTGCTCCATCTTAACACCAGAGGACGCTCTAACACAGACACACCAAATACGCCCCGCCGCAGAAATACAATAATGCACATCATTCCAGGAAATCCCTATCGCTGTAGCTGAATAAACAGAAAATTCAAACGCTTTGTTTGATTAAACATGACTTATAAACACACAACTGCCTTATTCCGTGTAAGAAGCCACATCATCTCACAGAAGGATGCTCAACTGTTGTTATGAAGTGAGTTTGGTGTAAAGGCATGTTATTAAATGTTGTCTTTGGTTAGACGAGAGACTCATAAATGCTTGGAAAGATGTATGACGTATGTTGCTTTTTCAAATGCACGTTAGGGCTGCAACAACTAATCGATAAAATCAATAATAATCGATTATGAAAATCGTTGTCAACGAATGTCATTATCGATTAGTTGGTCTGCTTAAGTCACGGTGAGCGTTTACTGATGACGTCACTTTCATGACAACACAGGCTGTGTCCGAAATCTCCATTCAAACCACTACTCCCTAACCACTATGTAGGGGGTAGGGAGTAGAGCACTATATAGTGAGCTCACCAGCATAATAGAAACACCACTTTCGGACACTACTCGATCGTCTCTCGGCGCCGTTGATTACGTCATTACTGTCGCACTATTTAAACGCGCCATCATCTGTCAGCTGGTGCCGAGCCAGCTCTGGGCTAAATAGATTTTTTTTTTTTTTTATAAATACATTACATTATATTGAGCTTATTTCTCCAAAATTGTCAAATTAAAAGTAATTTCTGGCCGTTTCTGTTATAATGCGTTACCCCACACATGATTATAACTTATAAACGTAAATAAAATTAATATACATATTTCATATATTTTCATTTTCGCGCCACGCCGTTTTCTCTTGCCTGTCGACATTAGGAAAAAAAAAACAGATCTACATTATCAAATACCTTGCTCATAATACTCTTAATAAAACAGCTTTTATTCCCATATTTTATTCCCAGGCACATTTAGGCAATTCCAAACCATATTACTCTTAAAAACTACTATTAATGTTGTATTTAATCATTTATTTATTTATTCCCAAAATGTGCCTGGGAATAAAATATGTTCAGAAAATCAACGTGCCTAATAATTCTGCACACACTAACGTTATACAAAACGAAATATGCATTTTGACAAACAACAGACAAATCTGTCAGTATTATTAACGGTGATGGCAATGTAGTCAGATAATAAAAGGTATAATTTCACGTATATGAATACTCAAAATACTCCTTCGCAAGAATTTGACACAACTCACTCCCATCCAGCTGCCGAGGCAAAACGCTTCCCTGAGAAGAGGTGGTCCTTCTCTCTTCTCAGGCGAATAAATGTGGCCACATCATCGTCGGTCCCTGACGAGATCAAAATAAATTGACAATCCATTCTTGCTTTTATTTGTGTTCAAATATGTTAGTTTAGCGGCGTGACACATTTGTTAATAACGTTACTGTACAGTAGAGGGCTAATGTTAGCAAGCTGGGTCGTTAGGCATGATTTGTGCGTAATGGGGCAATACGTGCTTACAAACAATTTATACATGTCTGACAAAATTGTAGAACTACTACATATCATAAGTTAAACGAGAAAGAACATAACTTACATTTGTATGACAAATTCGTATTGTCGCGCTGCTCTCCTTGACGTCCATCCGCAATTTTTACGATCAGCGCAATGCATGATGGTATGTAGGGCTTGGGTTAGTGACCATCGGTTGTACACTACTTTTCAAAATGCATTCTGGGATACATTGAGTGGACTATATAGGGTATAATAATCATCACTATACATTCGGACAGCACTACAAAATGGCGAGCTCACTATATAGTCCACTATATAGTGAGTAGTGGGAGATTTCGGACACAGCAACAGTCAGTGGCGTGCACGTGTAACGGAGGTATTTTTCTCTATGGGGACTTTTATTTTGACGGGTTTTCCTTTCTTCGGCATGTTCGCGGGTTATGAAAAGGCTTCTGGGAGGAAGAGGGGTGAGCACGAGCAGAGCTGCGAAGCAGACGCGCAATGATACTTGCAGTACGAGAATTCGAAAGTTTCGCTGAAAACGTGAAGTAATACAGTCAGATTAAGTTTTATGAGTTTAGGGTACACCTATATCGTCGTGTGACACGAGAACCGCAGTTAGAGCTGAAGTTCGGTCGGTTATATCATCGGACAGAGAACAGTGTTGGAGGCTGGCTGAGTGCACGAGGAAGGTTGCTGGAGTCGTGAGTTTCATCCAAAACACTGCCGTGTGTTGTCGTTGTTTTAACCGAACATATTTTCAAGAGCCTACTGTTTTTTTAAGTGATATGAACTGTGTGGAGTGAGAGTTTTCTGCCTGCAATCCGTTAAGTGCACTTGTTAGTGAACAAGATCGCGTGTGCCGACTGCAAGAATAGTTTTTGGAGTGAAGCGTTTTAGTTTTTGTATATAAAGGGAGTTTTTTTTTTGGGCCGCACTGAAACTTTTCTCGTGATTTTATTTTTTGCTTATTACCCTGCCATCCTGACGACATCTCGCTGTTCTGTCTCAACTGTTCATTAAGTCATCGCAGGTCATCACAAGCCTCACGAATCTTCAAAAAGTCTTCGAAAGTCATCGCATCAAAGTTGTCGTTGCCACAGACTGGTACAACAGTTCAATACACACACGTACACATGAACATCTTACTGAATCAGAATGGACTGAACTGAATGTTTGAACAAACTGATTGTTTCAATTGTAAGTTTGAACTGTGATTACTGAGTTGATTGGAAACTGAATCATAAGATTGATTCAAAAGAGTCGTTTAGTGATTTCAAGGTTAACTATGCATTTGAAATGGGTCATTTGAAGTGAGTCATTTAATGGAATGAGTTGTTTGAATTGAATCACAAAAGTCATTCATACTCAGGGTTGTGAATAAGTTTTTCTGTGTTTAATGTGAATATCCTAATCCAGATATTAAGGTTGGGTAAACACTTTGGAGGTGTTTAAAGGAGTTGTTCTGAATATATTAGTCAGTTGAAGATCATTCAAGAAAATAAGAATACTTAGAATTATTTAATTTTTTTTTTTTTAAATTTTATTGTCATTTTATTCCTTTGAGCTGTCTCTTCCGGCAAAGACATAACCTATCGAGGGAAGAAAAAATAAATTATTAGTTGTTCAAATCAAAACATTTGACAGTTATTTCTGAACATACCTTGGGGTAGGGGCGTCTCGCTTACATTATTAGGATTAGGTGGGTGGGGACGTGAATTCAAATTACTTCCATTTCACTTCATGTACTTCAGGAAGCCACCGTGCCGACATACTTACCTGAAGCCTACACCACGTATTCCTGTTGCATTTCATAATAGTGTAAGATAAAACATATACACATAAGTGCATACTGAGACTCAAAGAACTGGAGTGGGGACTAAGTTCCTTTCGTTTCTAAATCTCCCAGGGTAACGATTTAAATATTCCCCTACTAAGCGAGACTTAAAGTCCCGTTACATTTGGCGTCACGAACAGGATAGAATTAGACTGTATTTACCCAAAGCACGACCTAGAGAAGACACACGCTGTGTGCGCTCATGTCACGCACAAATAGAATATGCAGGAGGTAATACCACTAACTTGATAAACCACGTTAGCCGTTTTCACCCCGAGCTGTGAACGCCTGGAAGAGTCTGACTGCTGTAGAGTAAGCGGATGAGCTCCAACGTCACCCGAATCCACAGCCAAAAATCATCCACCCGCCGCAATAATTTTGTCTGATTTAAGTATCCGTTGTTAAGCGTGATTATAAATGGATGATCGTCACCTTCAACAGCGGACTCGGCGACGGTTGATGCGCACTCTCTAGGGTAACATTATACACTGATGAATGAGCGTTGCTTTTAAATGAACATTTCTTTAAAACAAAATTGATTTGACAGAATTTAATTGAAATTCATTTGAAACTTAAACTGGAATGTCACTGTTTCTGTCACTGCGACTTCCCGAACAGGCGAACACGCACACACGCGCGCGCACGCACACATCACTATTGAAGTAAAATTGAAGATGCAGTGCACCGCGATGCATCGCGATATCGAATTGAACTGAATCGATGACATGATAATCGTAATCGAACCGAACCGTGAGACCAGTGTAGGTTCACACCCCTAGTCACAACTCCCAGGCCTACAAGCTGAAGAATGGCAGAGTTTGAGGAACTGAAGCGGGAGATGGCGGAGATGTAGAGGCGGTTTGCAGAGCAGGCGGGAGCACTTGACCAAGCAAGAACCGAACAAAGAGAAGCCCTGTCACTAGCAAGAGCTGTCATCGAGCATCAAGCCACCGCTCAAGCACCCCCAGCGACCATTTATATTCCCAGGGACAGGAAACTTCCAGAGTTCAGTGGCCGTTTGACCAATACTGGAGAGTTAAGCGTCGAAGAATGGGTTGCATCAATGAAATCTGCCTTCCAAGTGATGAGAGTACCTGCAGAAGATCGTGTAGAGTTGGCGAAACAGCATCTCAAAGATGAGGCCAAAGCGACTGTAAGGTTCATGTTGGGTGATGGTGAAAAATCTACCGACGATATCTTTCAAATCCTACTAGACACCTATGGAGACAAAGTGCCAATTGGGCCCAGACTGAAAGATTTCTACGAGCGAAAGCAAATGCAAGGTGAGACGATACGCTCATACGCATATGACCTACAAGAGAGACTCAGCCGAGTTCAGCGCAGAGAGCCAAACAGAGTTCCAGAGGCCGAAAGTGTGTTAAAGGAACAACTTGTCCTGGGCCTTCGAGATGATTTTCTGAGGCGTGAAATGAAAAGGCGAGTTAAGGAGGATGAAAGGTTGACTTTTGTTCAGGTAATGCAAGCCGCAATCACTTGGGCTGAAGAAGAAGAGACTCAAACACCAGACATTCCAAAACCCAGCCCCCGTGTCAGAGTAGTAAGTGCTGATGCAGAATAAGCTTCCTCTATGTTAACACTGGAAAAACTGCATGAAGCTATACAGAAGATTGCTGCCCGTCAAGATGAACTTTACCAAGCAGTACACGGTAATAGCAGGGTACAATTTCATCAGAGTCGTCCAAAAAGACAACCGCTGAAGGACAGTGATGGCCGATACATCTGCTATTCATGTGGTGAACCTGGGCACACTAGCAGGCGCTGTCCACTAGGTGACGAAGCAGCTAGAGTGACTGATCAGTCTCGACGTTCCACAGGGATGACTGGAACTAACATAGGAAGTGTTCCATCAAGTACAGCGCAAACCAGCCCTGGGCCATCTATGATAAGGAGTCATACAGCTGAATGGACTGACGAAGTGACAGAGACGTTGAAAAGTGGCGCATTTGGAGATTGTCTGACTGTTGAAGTTAAAATAGCTGGTGTCAAGACAAACTGCTTACTGGATACAGGCTCAGAAGTGTCCACTATTACAGAGTCACATTTTAGGAAGCACTTCGGAGAACAAGAGCTGAAACTGTCATCTGCTCACTGGGTTAGACTCACCGCAGCTAATGGACTCGACATTCCTGTTCTAGGATGTTTGCAAGCTGATGTGGAGCATGGGGAAGGTTCTCCCGGGGAAGTGTATCTTTGTGCTGACAGACACGAGCCAACAAGCAGAGGAGATAAAGGGACTTTCAGGGATCATTGGAATGAATGTCATCAGTGAGTTTAAGTCAGTGTTCGTCACAGGAGAGAATGTGAAGTCAGCCAACAGATATGGACAACCTGCAGAAGCAAAGATACGAAGGGTGTTAGCCAGTGTTGAGAAAACCGAAACCCTGAGTCCTGATGGCAAGATTGGGTTCATCAAAGTTGGTGGAAAACAGGCCATCACCATCCCTCCACTTAGTGAAAAGGTGTTTGAAGGTCGTTGCAGAGTGCCACCTAAAGTGAAGTGCCAAGTATTGATTGAGCCCACCAATAGTGTGAGTCTACCCAAGGGGCTCCTAGTGGCCAATGTGCTTACAAAAACTGAGGGTGGTAGAGTTTCTGCACGTGTGATGAATTCGAGCGAGCGGACAATCAGACTTAACCCAAGATGCAGAGTGGCAGTAGTGTCTAAACCACGGGAGGTGTTAACTGAGAATACGCTGGAGTTCGAGGAGGAGGAAGGGACGCTTCATGTTAAACGAGTGACGCATGTTCAAGCAGTTGAAATCTCTGACATTCTTCCAGTACCAGTTCAGGTGAATTATGAAAAGCTCACCCCTGCACAAAGAGAGGAACTTAACCAGTTGTTGGCAAAGTACAGAGACATATTCTCCAAAAGTGACATTGACTATGGGTACACACAGTCTGTAACGCATGACATTTACACCGGTGATGCTCCGCCAGTGAAACAGAGACACCGTAGAGTACCGCCTTCCAAGAATTCAAGAAACACGTGCAGGACCTAGTGTCACAAGGCATCCTTAAGGAGAGTGCGAGTCCCTGGACATCCCCAGCAGTGATAGTTGTGAAGAAAGACGGCAGTGTGCGCTTCTGTTGTGATTACAGAAGGCTTAATCAAGTCACATGCAAAGATGCATATCCACTTCCCAGAGTGGAGGAATCTCTGGACGCACTGGGGAATGCTCAGCTGTTCTCCACCCTTGATCTTACGGCCGGCTATTTCCAGGTAGCTGTGAGTGAGCGTGATCGTGAAAAGACAGCAGTCACTACCCCGTTTGGACTGTTTGAGTGGACGCGGATGCCATTCGGACTGTGCAACGCGCCAGCCACCTTCCAGCGCCTTATGGGAGTAGTGCTCAGGGATTTGACCTTTGATGTCCTCTTGATATATCTGGATGACATTATTGTGTTTTCCAAAGACTTTAAGAGTCACTGTGAGAGACTAGAGCTGGTCTTTGATCGACTAAAGCGTCATGGCCTAAAGTTGAAACCAAGCAAATGCTTTCTCTTCAGATCCGAGGTAAAATTCTTAGGCCACGTGATTTCCTCTGAAGGAATAAAAGTCGACTGTGAAAAGGTTAGTGCCTTGGAAGCTTGGCCTGCTCCGAAAAGTGTGAAAGAAGTGAGACAACTGATTGGATTCATGAGTTATTACCGGCGGTTCGTACCGAAGTTTGCTCAAATAGCAAAACCATTGCATGCGTTGATGGGCAGCAAAGACAAAAGGAGAGCCTCTGAACTGTTCATGTGGAGTAGTGAATGCCAGACTGCATTTGACATATTGAGACAATGCCTGATGTCACCACCTGTCCTTGCTTACCCCGACTTTGGCCTTCCATTTATCCTCACTACGGATGGGAGTCAACAGGGGCTCGGAGCTGTATTGAGCCAAAAGCAAAGGGGAGCAGAGCGCGTCATTGCGTTTGCTAGCAGAGGCCTGAGAGGGTCCGAGCGAAATGACAAGTACTATAGTGCGTTCAAATTGGAGCTGTTGGCCCTTAAGTGGGCTGCAACAGAAAAATTTAAAGAGTACCTGATGTTCTCCAAGTTCACTGTAATCACTGACCATAATCCACTGCGTTATCTGGGGACCGCAAATCTCGGTGCAGTTGAGCAACGCTGGGTGGCCCAGTTAGCGGAGCTTAATTTCGAGGTTCTGTATAAGCCTGGACGACTGAACACCAATGCGGATGCTCTGTCGAGGATTCCCTCCAGTGAAGTTCCTGAACAGGAAGACACAGAGAAGGATTTTATCAGACTGAACTCAGATGAAGTGCGTGCATGCCTGTGGCCCGCTCAAGACTCCAAGCAGGGCGAGACTGACATTCGAGTGGCTGTACAAGCGTCCATCAAGAAAGTGCTGAATGGTTACAGCTGGAGTGAAATAAGGGAGCTGCAAAGAAGTGATGCCTTGTTGGGTCCCATATACAATGCAGTGTCCAAAGGCAGAAAACCAAGTAGGGCAGGACAACAGAGTATGCCACCAGAGTCGAAAAAGCTTTGCAGAGAGTTTGAACGTCTTCAACTGCATCATGGAGTGATGTTTAGATGTATTCTTAATCCAAGGGATGGAGAGAAAATTAAGCAGCTGGTTGTTCCAGTCCCCTTGCAGCGTTCAGTTTATGACAGTCAACATGAGCATGGAGGTCATTTTGGAGAAAAGAGTACTCTGACACTGATGAGACGGAGCTACTATTGGCCTAACATGTCTAAGGATGTTCAAGGATGGATAGCACAGTGTAAAAGATGTACCCTTGCAAAAGATGTCTTTCCAAGAATTCGAGCTCCGATGACTTGTAGCAATGTCACTGCTCCTTTAGAAATGCTGGCAATGGACTACACTCAGCTGGAAATGTCCTCAGGAGGGTATGAAAATGTACTGGTTCTTACTGATATGTTTACCCGGTTTACAGTTGCCATCCCAACTAAGAACCAAACAGCGAGTACCACTGCAAAGGCCCTCATCAAACATTGGTTTGTCTACTACGGTAGCCCAGCTCGTCTGCATTCAGATCAGGGAAGATGTTTCGAGGCGCAAGTGATCAAGGAACTCTGTAAAGTCTATTGTATTGGAAAAAGTCGTACGAGTCCCTACCATCCTCAAGGAAACTCTCAGTGCGAGCGGTTCAACCGCACCATGCATGATATGCTGAGAACGCTGACACCTGAGAAGAAGAAAGACTGGAAAACTCACCTACCAGAGCTAGTGATGGCATACAACAATCACGTCCACTCATCTACTGGCTACTCTCCCTTTTACTTGATGTTTGGGAGGGATGCACGCCTTCCATTAGATGTCTTGGGTGGGAAGGATTTGGAGGAAAGTGATGCAGAAAACTTGGATGATTGGGTGAAGAGCCATCATAGCCGACTAAAGACTGCCGTAGAAGTCGCAAATACGGTCGCACAGGAAGTCTCTAAGAGACGAAAAAGAGTGTATGACCGCAAGTCCTCTGGAGCGCTTGTAAGGCCTGGTGACCGTGTGTTGCTCCGTAATCACAAACATAGAGGCAGAAATAAGATTCAAGTGGGAACACACACCCTACATTGTATTAAAGCAGAATCATTCAGACATACCTGTATTTACTATCAAACCTGAAAAGGGGGGTCCGTCCAGAGTAGTACACAGGGATCAGCTCCGTCACTGCACATTTCCTTTGTCATTATCTAGTACGCCACGTACAACCACATTTAGACCCGTAAACCAGTCAGACTCTGAAACAGAATTCCCAGATCTTGTGTGTTTTCCAGCCACTGCACAAAGACAGAGTAGAGATAATAGGGTGGTACAGATGGAAACCAATGATGTAGAACAAAGAGGGAGTTTAATGCAAGAACAGGAGAATGTAGTAGAAGATGTTGTCCCTGAAGTAGAGTGGGAAGTACAAGAAGTTTCTGATGATGCTGACATTTCAGATGTTGAAAGTGAAAATGTTCCAGAGCTCAGACGCTCTCCTAGACAAACCCGTGGTAAACTACCTCTGAGGTATAGAGATGATTATTTTATGTGATGAGGAATATGTATGAAACTGTTTGAGATTGAAAAGAATGTGTTTTGTGTGATGCTGAAATGTTAAATTGTGTTCTGTTTATATTTCAGGGACAGGCTGTCTGGAGATGTCGATGGTATGGCAGGGTTTAGCAGGGGGGAATGTAACGGAGGTATTTTTCTCTATGGGGACTTTTATTTCGACGGGTTTTCCTTTCTTCGGCGTGTTCGCGGGTTATGAAAAGGCTTCTGGGAGGAAGAGGGGTGAGCACGAGCAGAGCTGCGAAGCATGACGCGCCATGATACTTGCAGTACGAGAATTCGAAAGTTTCGCTGAAAACGTGAAGTAACGCGCCATGATACTTGCAGTACGAGAATTCGAAAGTTTCGCTGAAAACGTGAAGTAATACAGTCAGATTAAGTTTTATGAGTTTAGGGTACACCTATATCGTCGTGTGACACGAGAACCGCAGTTAGAGCTGAAGTTCGGTCGGTTATATCATCGGACAGAGAACAGTGTTGGAGGCTGGCTGAGTGCACGAGGAAGGTTGCTGGAGTCGTGAGTTTCATCCAAAACACTGCCGTGTGTTGTCGTTGTTTTAACCGAACATATTTTCAAGAGCCTACTGTTTTTTTAAGTGATATGAACTGTGTGGAGTGAGAGTTTTCTGCCTGAAATCCGTTAAGTGCACTTGTTAGTGAACAAGATCGCGTGTGCCGACTGCAAGAATAGTTTTTGGAGTGAAGCGTTTTAGTTTTTGTATATAAAGGGAGTTTTTTTTTTGGGCCGCACTGAAACTTTTCTCGTGATTTTATTTTTTGCTTATTACCCTGCCATCCTGACGACATCTCGCTGTTCTGTCTCAACTGTTCATTAAGTCATCGCAGGTCATCACAAGCCTCACGAATCTTCAAAAAGTCTTCGAAAGTCATCGCATCAAAGTTGTCGTTGCCACAGACTGGTACAACAGTTCAATACACACACGTACACATGAACATCTTACTGAATCAGAATGGACTGAACTGAATGTTTGAACAAACTGATTGTTTCAATTGTAAGTTTGAACTGTGATTACTGAGTTGATTGGAAACTGAATCATAAGATTGATTCAAAAGAGTCGTTTAGTGATTTCAAGGTTAACTATGCATTTGAAATGGGTCATTTGAAGTGAGTCATTTAATGGAATGAGTTGTTTGAATTGAATCACAAAAGTCATTCATACTCAGGGTTGTGAATAAGTTTTTCTGTGTTTAATGTGAATATCCTAATCCAGATATTAAGGTTGGGTAAACACTTTGGAGGTGTTTAAAGGAGTTGTTCTGAATATATTAGTCAGTTGAAGATCATTCAAGAAAATAAGAATACTTAGAATTGTTATTTAATTTCTTTTTTTTTTTATTTTATTGTCATTTTATTCCTTTGAGCTGTCACTTCCGGCAAAGACATAACCTATAGAGGGAAGAAAAAATAAATTATTAGTTGTTCAAATCAACTAATGGGGGGGGGGGGGCTCACGCCCTGCCCCTTTTGTCTCAAAATGTATTGTGCCCTTCTCTGATAATTGTAAATAATAATGTAATTGTAAATAATTTAATGTAGTTCACGTCACCGAAAGCAACAGATATGAGCTGCATTTTATTGATCAGCAGTTCAAATCAAACACCGCAATAAGAGAGAGCGGCAACAGCACTGGTAAGATCATTTCGTTTCTTTACTTTTAATGAGGATGATTGTGCGTTAAGCGTCTGCGACTTTCACTTTGATTTGCGATAGTTTGCTCGTTGGCTTGATGAATATATCGCTCATCTACGGTAATGCGTGTTGCAGTAGCGTCGTCATATCTGACATATTTTTATTCTTTATTATTATAATTTGTAGTATTATGTTTCATGTTTCTTGTTGTATTTGTAAATGTCCACTGGAAGCCTCAGCACCAAAACAAATTCCTTGTGTGTGCAAGCACACTTGGCAATAAAGCTCTTTCTGATATAGCCTATAACACGCTCTCACATGTTTATTTTTTAGCATTTTTGGGAGGAGTAAAATTTACATATGTGGTTACACAACTAGGCTAGATGCATTTACACTTTTCCAGTTTCGTCTGGAATGATAGCTATCTGATCTGAGAAAACAATGCTACTGTGTAAACAGTGGCGGAGCCAGAGGGGGGTCCGGGGTGGCACTGGACACCCCTGACATGCGATTGGCCACCCCAAAATTTGATTTGCTACTGGCAGTTGCTGATGCTGATTTAAAAAAAAAATGTTTTCGCAGTTTTCAAACGGACGAGCAGAGGACGAGAGATGGTTGCAAGATACCGAACTTCACCGAATAAGAAATCATCATATTTGAAGTAAGCTTTTAAGGTTTAGCATCAGGGTGGTTTGCTCCCAATAGCCTACATTAGGCCTAATACACGCCTATACAGTACCATGCCGTGTGTACGTTACAGTATACGTACAAATGTTCTAGCTAATGTGAGGATAGGAGATCAAAACGCAGGCAAAGAAGAGCAGAAACAAGCGATATCATAATGCGATCACTATAGGACTATGAAGCTTTATGGGTGTAGGTTGTTGATGGACTCGATCTACTGTGTTTTGATCATCATTATGAATCTTATCTAGATGTAGTCTTTGATAAAAATGCGATTTTCTCAGCTTTTTGCTCATGTTGCTTTTTATGAAACTTGCCAACATTCAAGTGTTGATTAAAAAAAAAGACGCACGAAGCTAGAATAACATTATTTTTTTGTTTTAAAAGCACAGGGTTTGTTCTTTCTTTTGGTATGTTCAGATATTCATACAACAAAATATTCTGGGGTGCCATGAAATTGTGAAAATTACCAAAACCAATTTTTTTTTTATACTGGCGAGAAAGAGTTAAATGTTGGTAATTGGATAATGATTAGTGTGGAAGGTCAGCTGTGGGTTATGATATTTTGGTGATTTCAGCGGTTAATGTTTATTTTGACTTTATAGTTTATTTGGACTTCATAGTTTAAATGTGTATTTCTGTATTGTGATAATTTCATAATTTGGTTGCCGTTTGTATTTTATTATTATTCTGTTGTTTAAGTTGAGTGTCATGTGACCCTGTGCTGATTATTTCACCTGGACGTGTCAGCGTCAATGTAATGATGAGATGTGAAACTCAGAAACCCATGTTAGTGCTCCTGACTTAATCTACTGTTGGTTACCAGGGGAATACGGTAAAGGTTTTAATATTTTGTATATTATGTTGGTTTGTGTTTGTAGTGGTGTTGTGTGTAAAATTATGGTTTTGTTTACTTTTGTGTCTAGTTTTCACGGTGTCTCTGGAATAAACAAAAATGGACATCAGTACTTCGGAAGCGTGGACTGTTTTGTAACCAGCGAGTAGTTGAAAACGTACCCTAATTCCATTCTACCGACTACGAGATGTGCTTTGGCGGTGATCCTCCAGCTTCGGCGTGCAGCCTGCCACTTCTGGGTCTCTGCACACGGATTAACTGTTTTCCATGGTGATTGATGCTACTATCTTCAGCGCGCGGATTGCGCGCTACCACTGGATTGACTGGAGTGCTTTGCCGTTTCCATAAACACCCTATCGCTGTCATGTGCGACATTGAGAAAATGTTTAATAGATTTCATGTTATTAGGGAAGATCGGGACTATCTGCGTTTTCTGTGGTGGGCAAATGGAGATACCGACACAGAACCCAGAGAATATCGCATGAAAGTACACCTTTTTGGAGCATCATCTTCTCCAGGCTGCGCCAATTATGGCCTGAAGTATCTTGCCAGTATGAATGAGAGTGAGTATCCTTTGGCAGCTGGGTTTATCAGGAACCATTTTTATGTGGACGACGGCCTCGTAAGCCTGGAATCTCTTGAGGTAGCAATCAAGCTGGTGAAGGAAGCTCAAGCCGTGTGTGCTAAAGGAAAGCTGCATCTTCATAAGTTTATTTCCAACAATCGAGAAGTGTTGGAGTCAATCAGTCCGTGTGATCATGCTGCTGAAGTAAAGAACGTTGATTTCCATCATGACTTTCTTCCAGTACAAAATGTCTTGGGCGTGAGGTGGGATGTAGAGAATGATGTACTTACCTTTAATGTTGTTCTTGAAGAGAAACCTGCGACACGACGTGGAATTCTGTCCATGGTGGCTTCAGTCTACGACCCATTGGGGTTTTTGGCCCCATTCGTCATATCTGGCAAGAAGGTCTTGCAGGATATGTGCCATAAGGGCATCAGTTGGGGTGAACCGTTACCCTCTGAGCTGAGACCAAGGTGGGAGAGTTGGCTGAATGATCTGCCCAACCAAGGAAAGGTACAAATTCCAAGATGCTTCACCCCTCCAAATTTTGGACCTATTCTGAGCATTGAATTGCATCACTTTTCTGATGCTAGCAGTCAAGGCTATGGACAGTGCTCTTATATCAGATTGATGAGTGGAAGTAAGATACATTGTGCCTTAGTTATGCAGTGTTTCCCCTACCATTGTTTTGGGGGGGCGGCCCGCCCCCGCAAAACGACCCCCCCGCCCCCCCTAAAATGCTGACGAAATACAGTCATAAAAAAGGAATTTAGTGTAAAACGCGGAATTTCACGGAATTTGTAAATTTGAGGAAAAAATAGAAAGCAGTTCAGTACACTTGAAATCAAATCGCGATGTAGACTAGTGTGTGTGAATATTAAAACACAAAGACTATTTAAATACGAATCCTGCATGTTCTGTGTGAATGAATGGTGCCCCGACGCGCAGTTTAATTTACCACACACACACTGAAGCACGTGTGACGCTTGCGCTGTTATTTGGCCTATATGAAGACACAAATGCATGAACTTCCTCTCCAGGCTCTAGATCCACTCTGAAAGTCACTTCGTGATCATTTCACCGCTTCATTTGAGAAAAACTATCATCATGACAAACACACAGAACCTCAAAAGGTATTCACGGCAACCCGTCAAAATAAAAGTTCGGTTTAACTTGACAGAAATATATTACTGTTGTACATTAGAATTTAGATATATCCCAATGTAATAATACACTAACACTAATCCAAATAAATTATCATCAAAACTGAAATTTTTAAGGAATAATCCATGTTTTAATTTGAACAGTTAGGCTAAAGCTCATTGTGCAGCCAGTTATTTGACAAAAAGTTTATTTAATTTCATATGATTAAAATTGATGATAAATGCTAAAATTTGTGTTTTATGTCTTCATTTTATTACCAGAAAAAACACAACACAGAATTAGTGTGAATATTTTTTCCATATATATATATTAAAAAAAAATGTTGTATAAGTTTAATGATTCATAGTACATGATTTCAATTAATAATAAAAAAACAAATACACCATGTATCCGTAACACGCCCGCTCCGCAACACTAGCAGTCCCCCCCCCCCCCCCCTGAAAAAAAATCCTAGGGGAAACACTGTTATGGGTAAAGCAAGAGTCGCTCCCATAAACGTAGTCACTATACCAAGATTAGAGTTAACTGCAGCTGTCATCTCTGCTGCTGTGAGTAGTATGCTGAAAGAGGAGTTGGCACTCAGAGTCGATAGAGAATATTTTTGGACCGATTCTCAAGTGGTCCTTGGTTATATTAACAATGAAGCAAGAAGATTTCATGTCTTTGTTGCTAACCGGGTCCAGAGAATTCGGGAGGCCACCGATCCAAGACAGTGGTATTACATCAATACAGAAGAGAATCCTGCTGACCATGCCTCGAGGGGCCTCACTGTAGAGGAGTTGATCAGTTCAAACTGGTTTACAGGGCCCAGATTCCTCTGGGAGAAAGAGGTATTTGCTAACAAGGAACGTTGGAGCTGTCGGTGGGAGACCCGGAGGTCAAGGCTGTCCAGGTATTGAGGACCGAGATCATGACGCAAGTGGATTTTCAACAGCGACTATCAAAATGGACTACAGCTGTGAATGTCATTGCCCGGATCCAAAGATTAGCAAAGAAGATGAAGACACCAACATCTTTAAATGTGGAGGAAAGGAGGAGGGCCTCATTTACTCTCATTCAGCTCGCACAACATGATGCCTTCAAAGAAGAGTTGAATGTACTCAGTCAGGACTCTGGTAGGCTGCCTTCAAACCATCCTCTGTATCAGCTGGATCCATTCATGCAGGATGGAATAATGAGGGTGGGAGGACGTTTGAGGAGAGCATGTGCTCCTCTTGAATTGCGATACCCAGCAATCATTCCAAGTGGTGGTCTGGTCACACACCTTATATTGGCACACCATCATCAAAAAATTCAACATCAAGACAGGGGACAGACTCTCAATGAATTGCGAGCCAATGGCTTTTGGATCATTGGTGGCAGTAAGGTGGTAGCACACTACATACGGCAGTGTGTTCCTTGTAGGAGAGCACGTAGGCTGCCAGAACAACAACGGATGGCGGACTTGCCCCGTGACCGAACTGATCCCTCCCTGCCATTTACCTATTGTGGCATGGACTGTTTTGGTCCTTTTTACACCAAGCAAGGTCGTAAAACTTATAAACGATATGGCCTCCTTTTTACTTGTCTTTGCTCCAGAGCCGTCCACATAGAGATGTTGGAGGACATGACGACTGATGCATTCATCAAAGCTTTACGGTGTTTTTTAGCCATCCGTGGAGCTGTCAGACATAATAGATCAGACCAAGGAACAAACTTCATGGGGGCAAGGAATGAGTTAAAGAAAGCCTTAAGAGAAGTGAGTAAAGAGAGAGTGGCAGCATATCTGGCAGAGAAGCAGTGCGATTTCTGTCTGAATGCACCCAGTTCGAGTCACGCTGGAGGTGTTTGGGAACGGCAGATTCGAACCATATAGGGTGTGATTAGTTCAGTTTTGGCACTAAGTACTGGAAGACTTAATGATGCCTCTTTACGTACGTTCTTCTATGAAGCTATGTCTATAGTCAATAACCGGCCATTGACAGTGGATGGTCTCAGTGATCCTACAAGCCCAGTGCCCGGTTGCATAAAGCACCTTAAGTTTTTCCCTTAAGTGTGATACTTAAGGGGCGATTTCCCCTTACCTAAGAGAATAACTTAAGGGTGTTGCATATAATCTCTTAAACGGTTCTCTTAGGTAAGGGAAACATTTAAGTGTTTCACGACAGCGATCCTGGATTCACGTTATAAAAGTCTGTTGTTACCATAGATACGCAAAACACTAACACTAGCAATTACGCGTTTTCATCAAATAAAGTAGGCTAATAAAGTAGGCTAGGATATCGGAATGGATAAAGAAAACAAAAAAAGAAAGCCTAATTGGACAGAGGAGGAGAAATGCATTCTTCTTGACGAATATGATAAAAGAAAAACAATTTTGAAAAGCAAACTAAATCCCCATGTAACTGCTGCAAAAAAACAGAAACAGTGGGAAGAAATAACGGAAAAAATCAACGCAAGGAATCTTGATGTGAAGAGGACGGTTCAGGAAGTCCTTAAAAAATATGAAAACATCACTGTGGTCGCAAAAAAAGAGTTGAGCGCTTATAAGAAAGAAGCCAACAAAACAGGTAAG
Organism: Gila orcuttii; assembly: GCA_026230005.1. NCBI lineage: Eukaryota > Metazoa > Chordata > Actinopteri > Cypriniformes > Leuciscidae > Gila > Gila orcuttii. The sequence goes on along the minus strand of JAPDVR010000018.1, from coordinate 41,650,734 downwards.
ATTGAGCAAGACTAGCGCTACGCTTTTAAGATTGTAAGCACCGCACCCTGGTGAAGAGTGCGCTTTATTGCTGTACAGTGTTAAGACCTAACGATTACAAAACTGACCAACAGGTGGAGGACCCCCACCGGCTGAGTTGTCGGACTGTACTATAATGGTACAAAACATCATTGGAGCTGACTCACCTGTCCTGTCTGGCATCTGTGGCGGTTTAGAGAGTGAAGCTGAACCAGTGCAACAGTGTAACATAGAGTGAGGCATTAAGTTATTTTCCTGTATCATCATATAATAACAGTGGCTTAGAGGATACATTATTATTTTGACATCATTAGAGACATAATACGTTATAACATAATGATTTAACTGACATTAATGTCACATTTAGACCCTTGCAGCACTCTGAAAAACAACTTCAGCACCATCAGATCGTCAGCAGAACGCCGATACAGGCAACCCCTAAGTAATGATTTATGTTAACTATTGCTTCAGCCTATAATTAATCCAACGAACAGCTTTAATATTATTTTTTAAGATTTTCTTAATTTTCCCCATTACTTGCGTATTTCAGAAGACCGCAAATATCACCTGCAGCCAAATCAAGAGAAGATGTGCTGGAACTGCAGAGAGAGGTTCTGCAGCTTCAAAAGGAGAAACTGCAGCTGGAGATTGAAAAACTAAAGAAGGAGACGGAAAATCAGGAGCTCTATAATTTTATTCTAAATAACAAACTTTTACAGCTAAAGGCTGAAGGAAAAATAACAATAACTACAATTGAGTAATTTTCTGACAATTGTTTTTTTAGATTTCAGATTGTGTGTGTGTGTGTGTGTGTGTGTGTTATAATAATAAAAACTACTACTACTACTACCACTACTACTACTTATTTCTTCTTATTAAGATGACTACTATTAATACAACTATATTATCAGTTAAAGAAAGCATTTACAATGGCATCTCTAGCAGCATATCCAGCCTGTTGGAAATCGTGATTTTGAATCAGATGCAGTTCCTCATAGCCCTCTTCATTCCCGTGCTCATCCTCTTCTTCGCTAGCAGAATACGTCTTGGAAAGGTTGAAGAGCACAACACACGCTACAATAATTCTGCATGCCCTTGAAGGCTCAATACGCAGTTCGCTGTGGAGACAGTGAAACCTGCGCTTCAGCTGTCCGATGGTCCTCTCAATAATCGACCTTGTGTGGGTCAGCGCATTATTGTACTTTTCCTAATCGGGTAAAAAAAATAAAGAAAAAATAATAAAGATTTTTACCAGTAGGCTATAAACAGTGCTTTAAGATAAATACTATGAAGGTAATGTATTGCATAAAAGATTTTCTTTCAGAGTGCAAAATATTTGAGGCTTTGATTATTTTAAAACATACGCAAATCAGGTAAGGTGTTACAGAATTGACAACGTGTAGCAGCAACACAATAGAAAGTGCATACCTATTTTAAATACATATTTTAATACATTTATAATTCAGTAAACTACTGCTAATATTTCTTTAATGCTCACAATTTGATTAACATTTTCCATGCAAATCTTTTAGGCACCAAATTATACCTTCATAGGAATATACGTATTAATTAATTACATGCCTGTGCAGCATTACGGGGATTCATGAAGGGCGTCATGAGCCATGGACGGCAGGGGTAACCACTGTCCCCGAGCAGGAGACCAGTGTGCACTCCAGCTTCAAAATCACTCCCTAGTTTGCTCTCCGCCAAAATCCTGGAGTCATGTGTACTCCCGGGCCATGATGCAACAACATTTGTAATTTTGCAGAGATGGTCACACACTAATTGTACATTAATTGAATGGTAGCCTTTTCGGTTTACGTACTGGTCTTCGTGTGTTTGGGGCGCCTGTATTCTGATATGTGTGCCGTCAATAACACCACATATGCGAGGAAAACCTGCTTTCCGAAAAAAACTGGTTTGAATGACCTCCTGGTCATGATGGGATGGAAACTTGACCGTTGCGTTTAAATGACGGGAAAGAGCCCCCGCAACCCGGTGAACCACTCTGCTGACAGACGATTTATGCACGTGGAAAACATCTCCCACTACCGTCTGAAAACTTCCAGTTGCAAAAAAACGCAGTGCTATAAGCAGTTGTAACACTGCAGGTAAAGAGTGGTTGCGATGTGTGACATGGTCAAGGTCGCCGTCTAGTTTGTTAGCGATGTCAAAAATTGCGCGTCGATCAAACCGGTATTCAAGCAACAATTTTTCATCGCTAAGATGGTCCAAAGGGTTCTCCCGATCTCTAAAAATTCGTCTTTGCACATAATTATCTTCAACTGGTTCCATAAATTCAGCCATGTCGTCTTATTTTTGTCCGCGTTACTCTTAAGGTTACGATTTCCAAACCTTAAATTATACTTAGGGAAATGACCGTTAAGGGGTTTTATGCAACAGTTAACGCTTTTTAAGGGATTACTTAAGGGAAAAAAACAGCATTTAAGGGAAATTCTAAGTGTTTATGACGTTTCACTTAAAAAAAACGTTAAGTAACACTTAAGGGTATTTTTCTGCAACACCCTTAGATTTAAGGGAAACATAAGGGCGAACTTAAGGGAAAATGTCACTTAAGGTGCTTTATGCAACCGGGCACAGAGCCTCTAACCCCCAACCACCTGCTTACCATGAAGTCGTCGGTTCCACTTCCTCCTCCGGGTGTGTTTGTTAAGGAAGATCTTTATGCAAAGAAACGTTGGAGGCAGGTGCAGTATTTGAGTGAACAGTTTTGGAGCAGATGGAGGATAGAATATCTTGCTAATATCTCTCTAAGGCAAAGATGGCATACACCAAGGCGGAATGTGCAAGTGGGGGACATTGTCATTGTCAAGGAAGAGGAAATTCCCCGCAACGAATGGAGGTTGGCTAGGGTCATTGAAGTTTGCAAGGCTGATGATGGACTGGTACGGAAAGTTACAATACGGATTGGGGATCGGAAGTTGGGGAAAAGGCGTGAACGCCTCACTAAACCCTCTGTTATTGAACGACCTATCCAAAAATTGGTAGTTCTTGTAGCAAAAAGTGAAAATTAATATCTTCTCACTCATTAGAAGTTGAATCATATTAGTACCATGCTGTGACCTTGGATATGTTGATTTGTGCTGCTTAATGTTGGTTAATAGTAGAATGTAAAGTATGGTGAACAATTTGTTCATTTTAGCAGAAGATTGTGTAATTATGAAATATGAATTTTGTTTTTTGTGTTTTTCTTGTTTTGCTTTTTTTTTTAATTGTTGATTTTCATGTTTCTTGTTGAAGCCTGGAAATTACCATTGATTATTTGATTGGTTGTATTTGTAAGTGTTTTTGTTTTCCTTTTGTCTTTTTTATTTTTTTTTATTACTAAATGGTAATTTGGTGGGAGTGTAGCTGACGCTGGAAGGTCAGCTGTGAGTTATGATATTTTGGTGATTTCAGCGGTTAATGTTTATTTTGACTTTATAGTTTATTTGGACTTCATAGTTTAAATGTGTATTTCTGTATTGTGATCATTTCATAATTTGGTTGCCGTTTGTATTTTATTATTATTCTGTTGTTTAAGTTGAGTGTCATGTGACCCTGTGCTGATTATTTCACCTGGACGTGTCAGCGTCAATGTAATGATGAGATGTGAAACTCAGAAACCCATGTTAGTGCTCCTGACTTAATCTACTGTTGGTTACCAGGTGAATACGGTAAAGGTTTTAATATTTTGTATATTATGTTGGTTTGTGTTTGTAGTGGTGTTGTGTGTAAAATTATGGTTTGGTTTACTTTTGTGTCTAGTTTTCACGGTGTCTCTGGAATAAACAAAAATGGACATCAGTACTTCGGAAGCGTGGACTGTTTTGTAACCAGCGAGTAGTTACAATTAGAATATGAATATGATTGGAATGATATTTTAAATTTTCATGTTTAAAGTTGCAGTAGGGAGTTTTGAGAAAATGTTGACTTAGCCTGAAAATTTGAACAAGCACAACTACCAGGTCCAACCCCCTTGCTCTCTGCTGCGCTACAGCCCTCCCTCCACAGCTCCTCCCCCACAGCGGAGCCTGCCGTGAACGCGCAGGCTAGTAAACAGGACCACCGATGACGGCAGATTATAAACAGTTATGGAACATTCACTAATAGGGACGAAACATCAACCATATGCTTTACATTGACTATGGCCTGCCCATACTTTGACTACAAACTTGGTCCTCAAATCATTATGTATTTTGCAATACATGTAACTTTATAACGTTGCACTCTTTCTATAAGTTATAAATAGCTAGTAAGATAACGTTAAAGGATTAGTTCACTTTTAAAAAAAAACTTTTGCTGATAATTTACTCACCCCCATGTTATCCAAGATGTCCATGTCTTTCTTTCTTCAGTCGAAAAGAAATTAAGGTTTTTGATGAAAACATTCCAGGCTTTTTCTCCATATAATGGACTTCAATAGGACACAAACGTTTCAAGGACCAAATGACAGTTTCAGTGCAGCTTCAAAGGGCTTTAAACGATACCAGACGATGAATAAGGGTCTTATCTAGCGAAACGATCGGTCATTTCAAAAATAAATAAAAAACTTTAAGTTTTATAAGCACAAATGCTCGCCTTGCTCTGTTCTGTGATGCACGTTCGTGACTCTCCTGTTTGAACTCGTTCATCAAAATGAACAAATCTTTTTCGAATCATTTCGTTCATTGAATGAACGAAATGACTCCGAAAAAGACTCGTTCGAAATGAACAAATCTTTTTGCGAGTCATTTCGTTCGTTGAATGAACGAAATGACTCGAAAAAAAGATTCGTTCATTTGGATGAACGAGTTCGAACAGGAGAGTCACGAACGACGGTACGCGCTCGCGCTGTGCAAGAGAGGGGTGATCAGCGCGTACACGAGCGTGATTGACAATGCTAAGACATTCCTCCTGGCTCTGATTGGTTGTTTCTGACCGGGAGCGGTGTATTTCTGCAAATGGCAATAGGACCACAGGGAGGAGCCAGAGGAGCTCGATTTTTTCCACAGATTATCTGTCTCATATTCTACTGTGAGGACATAATGACAGTTTTAACAAATATTTGTTTACAAAAGCTACCTACTGGAGATTTAATTGACCCTGTTCAAAAATATGACAAAGAAAGGGAGAGATATCAGAGTTATTTTAAAATAAGCACAAACATAGTCCAGTCATTTTATGAAAAAAAGGTTGAACAAATTGCAACAGAAGCAAACTCAAATAATTTTGTATCCTCATTATGTCCTGAGTAAGGAAACAAAGTCCCTAAGAATCCCATTAGGGGAATGTTTCGAAATTTTACTTACCTTTTGTCTTCTGCATTCTCCTTACCCTTGTCTCCTGTTCTTCCCTTAGACTCATCCCCCAGAAACAGTCGCACAGACCCAGCCCCAAACCCCATCTCTTAATAATTAAAGAAGGCTGGTTTCTAAAGTACTTCTTCCTGCCTCTATGTATTAATGCTCATGGGTAAGCTAAATGTGTTCCATTCAGACCTTAACATTAAGTATTTTACTGTAATGTGTCAACAAGATTCAACAAGACATTTTCACCTGGCTAGACCCAATGTTTAGATCTGTTGTGGTATTCATGCAAATTAGCACATATGTAATTAGATTATGCACCGTTTGTCCATCTTAACAAACAATTTTAAAAAACTTGGAATACATTTTTTGTTTGTCTTGATGTAAGTAATCAACTCAGTACTTTTCATGGTGATATCTAAAGGTTAAACTTTTTACCCTATTCTCGTAAGAAAAAGAATGAATAGGCTATATTTGTTTTTCTTTTGTTTTTCTAAACTTACCCTAATGGGATACTTTGGGACTTTTTTTTCCTTACTCAGGACATATTGAGGATACAAAATCAGTTGAGTTTGCTTGTTGCAATTTGTTCAAGGTTGACCCCCATTTTGGCTTAAAATGACTGGACTAACAGGCAGATCAGGTGCAAACAGACCACCCAGCCCTTGCATCACCACTGGCTAGTCAGAGTCAGTGTGGTCAGACTTCAGAACCAGCAACAGGTCAGAGCATCTACCAGACACAGGCAGTCAATCACATATACCCAATTCAGGAATTTAAGTTGAGATGATTTTGCCAGATTAAAAGGATAGTTCACCCAAAAATGAACACAAAAAAAAATAATTATAAATTAAATAATTAGAATTAGAATTATTATAAAGAATTATGTTGTATTTAATCTTCCCAGGATAAGATTTTATATTGATGGGCAATAAAATTGTTTAACTTTTTCAAGGACATGTCTGCTTGATGCCTGCTATATCTAATAAAAGATAAAAAAAAAAAAAAAAATTGTAAATGTGAGTTTTTTTGTAAATAAATGCAGCAGTTCATAACAGACATATGGGGTATCTTATCTACTTGGTGCTTCAGCTTTGTTTTCTGCAAATATTTTGGATGTTCAACACTTATAGACACAAACAGAGTGACCCAATTCCTTCCACAAGCTTTTCCACTGTGTGTGTGTGTGTGTACTGTGTACCCCCGAAAGTAGCAGTGGCCACCCCCTGGCCACCCCATGTATAAAACTCTAGTTCCGCCACTGTGTGTAAACAGCTTTGTTTACTAACTTAGGGACAGTCACACTAGATCTATTTTGTCTCGAGCATCAGGTTGCGCAATCAGTTCGCTCGCAACATAAGTGATGGATTAAAATAGCGCTACCGCAGAAATAGGTTAAATTAAAACGGTGTTTACAAAGTGAAGCACTAAATATAAAGGCAGTTAATAACAGCAGCAGTAAAAGATTGTTTTTTAGTCACTGTAGTCAGTGGTTTTCAGCGAATGCTTGTGCACTAATGCATCATTTTTCCTGTCATTTTAATCAAGCCTGTTAGCTTGCTGCGTACCTCCATTCCGTTCTCTTTTTATAGCATTTGTCTTTTATTAAATTTTAATTGTTTTTCAAACGCGATCTACTGCCGCTCTACAAACTACGATCACACGTTTGTTTTCAGTCTTTCTATATTTAAATTATCAATATATTAAGTTTAAAATGTCAAAAATAAAGATTATATTAGTAAAACTCAATGTGTGGCTTTTGCACTTTATAAAGTACACTTTTACACATAAATACCTGGATTTAAGGTTTTATTTAATTATAATAAACAAAATAAAAAAAATCAGATTTTTTTTATCCAAATAATCTATTAATCGGAAAAATAATCATCCGATTAATCGATTATCAAAATAATCGTTAGTTGCGGCCCTAATGCACGTTAAGCGACTCAAACTCACAGTGCTTTCAGATGGAGCCGCGTTTACAGAGCCGTACATCAATGACAAGCTGCACATAAAAAAATATCGCAGCATTTGCGATTTCATAATCGCGATAAGCCAAATCGGTTCAAGTGCGATTTCATGTAAATTGCGATTAATCGTGCAGCCCTATGCCAGACCAAGGTACTACTTTTGATGAAGCAATGGCTGAACTACAGAAACACTTTGTGCCTAAGGTTAACGTAGTCGCATGCCGACACATGTTTAGACAACGTGTGCAAAGAGTGGATGAGACTGTTATGCAATACGTTGCTGCTTTAAGAGTGTTAGCAGCCCCATGTGAAATGCTCCGTGATCAGTTGATCGCAAATGCGTAGTTGACTGCAGTAAAGGACAAATTACTGTTGGAGGATGACCTCTCTCTAGAGAAAGCGATTTCAATCGCATGTCAAGTGGAAGCTGCAGTTAAAAATTCGTAATTACTCTGTAATTCCACTGCTACTGCCATGAAGTTGGTACAAGCCATTAGTATGTATACTAAGTATGGCAGAGGGGGAAAGGGCGCACGTTCAACTAAGCAGTCACAAGTTGCTCAGAGACGATCAGAGGATTGAAAACAAACCGGTCAGCAACGTCGACGATGCTTCAGATGTGGATCGGACAAACATCTGGCAAATGATCAAAACTGCTCTGCTGCTAAAGTGACATGCAGACATTGTGGGGAAAAAATACACTTTGCTAGAGTGTGTAGCAGCAGTCAGTGAAGTAAGAGAGTTGGTAGTTCCAGACGTGACTGTGCTCTGTGTGGATAACGTGAAACAATCTGTTACAGCCAATGATAAGATCACATGTGAAGTAGATATTGAAGCACCAAGAGGTCAGAAACATAAGTCACAACTGGTTGTAGATATGGGCGCATCAGTTTCCATTCTTTCAGAAAATGTGTATAAGAAACACTTCTCACAATGCACCCTGAGTAAACCCAAAATTAAACGCAAATGAGAACCTACCAGTTAATGTTATTGGCTGCTTATCAGCATTAGTGGGTGTATCAGCAAATGACAATGTAGTTCCAGCTACTTTTTATGTAGTGACTGCAGGATCTCCCTTGCTAGGGTTAGATTTAATAAGACTGCTGAAACTGGACCTTGTAAGCGGAAAGTAAGGCACACAGACAATGAATGTATTCATTCACAGTATCACCTGTATCTGCTACTCACCTTGGATGTGTGAAAGGATTCATCCCCAAAGTGCAAATTAATTCAACAGTGACACCAGTACGTCAAAAATTGAGACGCTTACCTCTCAGCATCCGCATTTTTTCACCTTTGTCGCCAATGTCTTTTGGCTTGCTTAGTTGGGGACATTTAATTTATATTTAACAATATTATTACAACATTATTTTCCTGTTATCTCTGTAAAGCTGCTTTAAAACAATCTGTATTGTAAAAAGCATAATATAAATAAAGGTGACTTGACTTGACTTAATCGTCTCCTTACAGCGGGCATAATTGAACCAGTTGATGCTTCAGAATGGGTTAGTCCGTTGGTGGTGGTACATAAGCGTGATGGATACATTAGACTTTGTGTAGACCTCCGTGAACCCAATAAGAGTGTGATTATGGATTGCTACCCATTACCTCACATGGATGATTTGTTTACAGAACTTGCAGGTGCTCTACATTACAGTCAAATTGATCTGAGCTCTGCTTACCACCAGCTGCCTCTCCATCCTGACAGTTGTAGCCTGACTGCGTTCATAACGCACAAAGTCCTTTTCCGTTTCACTCGGGTTCTGTTTGGACTAACTTCAGCGCCGTGAGCCTTCCAAAAAATTATGCAAATGACCCTAAAAGAGCTGGAAGGGGTAAAGAATTACTTAGACAACATTATAATGTATGGTAATTCTCAGGAGGCCCATGATAAGCACCTCCAAGATGTTCGTCAAAGGCTAGACGAGGTTGGCTTGCAGATTAACTTTGATTAAAGCTCCTTCAACCAAGCAAGCATTCCGATCCTGGGTCATGGCATTTCTAAAGAAGGACTATGTCCCAGCCCAGACCACCTGACTGCCATTTCAGAAGCGCCTTGACCTACAGATATGGTAGCTTTACGTTCGTTCCTAGGGCTCACTTCATGGTTCAACAAATTTCTCCCACTAGAATGTACATTTCCAGAAGAAAATGTGAAGTGGTGCTTGCAGTGGCAAAACTCGCCACTCGGCTGCTAGAGTGTGGTACATGATTGCATATGAACCAACAAACATGTATGTACGATGTTTTGGTGCTGAGATATGGCTTATTCATGTGTTCAGGTGGTTGCTAGGGTGTTCTGGGTGGTTGCTATGGTGTTGTTAGGGTATTTTGGGTGGCTGGGGCGTTGCTAGGCGGTTGCTAGTGCTATCGCTTCTGTGGTTGAGCCGCTGAGGCAGATGCTCAGAGCTGATGCAAAAACGCCACTACAGTGGAGTAAAGAGACTGTTGATAGCTTTGATACGCTTAAGAGAATGCTGCTGGAGAGCCCTGTTCTTTCTATTTATGGTCCTTCCCTTCCCACATTCATTGCTACAGACGCCTCAGATTACGACCTTGGTGCTGTTCTGACACAGCTACATCCTGATGGTGTCGAACGTTTGGTAGCTTTGGCATCCAGGACGCTATCAACGTCTGAAAAGGAAATACTCTACTGTGGAGAAGGAGGCGCTTGCGTGTGTTTGGGCGGTAGAATGGCGTCTACGCTAATATTAGTCTCTCTGTTTATCCCGAGGTTTACCGCAAACCGCCGGATCCAGGCCATATCCAGATCTGATGAAGGACCATCGCATGGACATGACGACAACGCATCCCTGAAGTGCCAGCCTCATCAGCACTGTGAAGGCCTCATGGACACCTAAACAAACTCGTCTCCATACCGACGTGATGACTCCGACCCCCAACCAGATGGAACTGGATAAATATTGTGAAAGTTCTGATCCAGCTGAGGTGGCTCGGGCATCTGTTCCGGATGCCTCCTGGACGCCTTCCCGGGAAGGTGTTCCGGGCGCGTCCCACCGGAAGGAGACCCCGGGGAAGACCTAGGACACGCTGGAGGGATTATGTCTCCCGGCTGGCCTGGGAACGCCTCTGTGTCCCCCCGGAAGAGCTGGAGGAAGTGTTTGTGGAGAGGGAAGTCTGGGCATCTCTGCTTAGACTGCTGCCCCCGCGACCCGGCCCCGGATAAGCGGAAGATGGATGGATGGATGGATGGATGGAAAGTTCTGATCCCATCTGACTTCTGACCTATAATGCTGCCTAAATCATAATCATGCACTGTTCGTTCGTTGGCCAAAGGAGGACTGCCCCCCGACTGAGCCTGGGTTCCTCCCCAGGTGTTTTTCTCCATTCTGTCACTGATGGAGTTTTGGTTCCTTGCCACTGTTGCCTTTTTCGCCTTCCTTCGCCTTTGTCGCCATTGGCTTTTGGCTTGCGTAGTTGGGGACATTTAACATTTAATTTTGTATTTAACAATACTATTACAACATTATTTTCCTGTTATCTCTGTAAAGCTGCTTTGAAACAATCTGTATTGTAAAAAGCGCTATATAAATAAAGGTGACTTGACTTGACTAGAAAAGTGGAGAACGTATGTGTGGGGACATCGTTTCACTCTAAGAACTGATCATCAGGCCCTTACTACTCTTCTCTCCACAAAGGGCATGAATAGAGCAGGCATGAGGGTCTAGGGGTCTCATTGCTCTGCTAGGCTCCTGTGCTTCCAGTATGAGGTAGTAAAAACAGTGTGGCAGATTGTCTCTCCCGTACGTCATTGAGCCACACAGACACCACTGTATCCATTGAACAGGATTTGATTTCTGAAATCGCAGAAATTCAGCCCTTTCTGACTGCGTTGCCGCTAGTGGACTTTAAAGCTGAATGCGAGGACTGTCCAGAACTGTCTCAGTTACGTCAGACAATTCAGACAGGTTGGCCTAAACTGCAAAAGTCTGTCTCCAGTCACTTATGTCCATACTTCCCGGTTAGACATGAACTGGTTGTTGAATCTCCATTGATTTTCAGAGAGAATCGTTTGATTGTTCCTATTGCACTGCGGGAACGCCTCATCCACCTGCCGCACGAGGGACATCAGGGGCTGGTGCGACCCAAACACCGTCTGAAAGCGCTGTATTGGTGGCCGCGAATGGACGATCTTGTTCACACAATCCTATCCGCATGCCTGACCTGCCAGGCCAGTGATAAATCGTCCAAAACATTTACAGCTCCAATGCAGCCAGTGGACTTCCCAAAAGGCTAATTTCAACATGTTGCTATTGATATAGTAGGACCTTTCGAAAAGGGAGCTACTGACTGTAAGTTTGCAATAACATTGACTATTTCAGCAAATGGCCAGAAGTTCGTTTTGCTTCATTAGTAACAATAGAGACTGTTCTGAAATTTCTGACCACTATCTTTGCTCGAGAAGGAAACCCCTGCACCATCACGACCACAGTTCACTTCGCCTGAATTTGCTGATTTTGTGAAAACACAGGGAATAAAGCACATAAAGACCAGTGTTTATCACCCTCAGGCTAACGGGGCCATTGAACGGTTCAACAGGGTGCTTATAGTGTGTCTTCAAGCAGCTGAAGTGGCTCGTAAGCCCTGGAAATCTGCAGTCCTAACCATGCTGAAGAGTTATCGGGCGACACCCCATGCTACAACGGATGAGACCACTTTTCTGCTCTTGAGAGGCCGACCTATGAGGACAAAATTGAATGTTCTTCTACCTGAAGATAGCCCTGGCGCCAATTGCATAAACATAAACATTATATTAAGACTATATCTTAAGAACTAGTACGAACAACTAGCAGTTAGTTAGGGGTGATCAGTGTTACTTTTCGTTATCAAATTAGACAAATTTACGTGTTTTTGTAACTAACTTAAAAAAGTTATGTACAGTCTTAAAGAAAAACATTTGATGACTGACTTCTAAGACTAGTCTTAGCAATTTATGCAACCGGCCCCTGATCAATTTGCTCAGGTCAGAGCTCGTGTGACAAAAAGACAGAACAAAAGTAAACAATACACCGATCGTAAAAAAGGATCTAAATTTCTTGAAATTGCGGTTGGAGATAAGGTGAATGTGAGAAAGCCTTTTCACATGGAAAAAGGAGAAGACCGGTTCACTGATCCGTTGTCAGTACAACAACAAACAGGACCGAGTACTTTCATCTTAAGTGATGGGAAAATATAGAATTCTAGATTGAATTTCAAAGAATTGAAATTGAATTGAATTGAAAAGATGGTCTTTCACTATGCCCAGAAAGAGAGGAAAACTCTGCACAGGATAAAATACCTGAAAGAGGCTGTACAATGGAGAACACTGCTTTGAGTTTGAATAGGGGCTTAAGACAGAGACGATCACCTTAGTGGACTCAAGACTATGTGTTGGAGTAATGTGTCTGAAGAGAAAGAAATAAGTCAGACCAAGAGGATATGTAAAGAGTGTAGGCGGACCGCAGCTCTATCTTAAAAAAATAAATAAAATAAAAAATAAATAAAATCGAATGTACACTGAATCCTGAAATGTTTGATGAATGTTATTCTGTTATGTTAAAAGGATACAAGTGTGCTAGAAGGTTTCATTATGCTCCTTTGAAATGCCTATTTGAAATAGACTGTTGTTTGAATGCATGAGAGGTCATTTGAATATGCTTATTTGAGATAAGTTGTTGTTTGAGTAAATAAGACTTGAATAAGGTAATAATTAGGGCTGCACGATGTGTCGTTTTAACATCGATATCGTGATGTGCACATCCACGATAGTCACATCGCAGGATGTTGCGATGTAAGCCTTAGGGAAAAAACGGCCCGTAACGCTTGCTATTCGCGGATTAATTGCAAAGTTTAACCATAATATAGTGAAAGTTTATCATTTGCATGTGTTTTTAAGTCCTGTTTAAACATCAAGCGTAAAAAGACTGGAACTTGCGCGTTGTTTTCTGTGAGCCGGGCAGACACAAAGATCATTGGTCTTTCTCTTATTTCTGAGCTTGAATGAACATGAGAATTCAAAATAAAGTCAGAATGCCCTTCCTGCATTGAACATTTTTTGGCGGCCGCCAAACGCGTATTTATGTCCCGCCAAAGCCTTATTTGACCGGTGAGTGATAGATGACTGACTGCTGCACTTGTTAAACAGAACGAGCAGAGAGAGAGAGACCCGGTCGTGAGCGCGCACTCTCACCGTTTTCAAACTGTCTTGCTCTCTCTCCCTCCCTCACGCATATTAATGAATTAAGTTGACTGAATATCTTTGAGAATACACAATGGTAAAAGGTCGGAAGAACGAAGTTTCACGTGAAGCATTCGGATATATTTTTTTCCTGAACTACTGGTTGTGAATTGTGCTAAAAAAATATATTCTCTGAAAAGCGTTCGACAGATTCGGATAAAACACACTTTCAATAAACAAAACAAACAAAAAATCTATCCAGTGATGAAATGTTTTCTGTGTTGAGACCAATCTTGTGCGATGTCCTAAACTGCCGGGATAATCACACAACGTGTGCCGTGGTCCGTTAATTACACCTGCAATTCGCGAACTAATGACTCCTTTGAACCGATTCACTTTAATGAATGGTTAAAACAACTGACCTGTCCAACACTGAACTCACGAGACATAACAAATCGGTAACACTTTACAATAAGGTTCCATTTATTAAACTCTAGTTAACTACATTAGTTAACTATAATAGTTGCAGATTTACTCCATTACAAAATCACCCCAGTCATTCAGATGATTCATTCTTTCCAAAGAGAGCTAATAAAGTCATCTGGTGAAATTGTTTTCATATCGCGATATATATCGCAGAAAAATAAAATATCGCAATGTGATTTTTTCCCAATATCGTGCAGCCCTAGTAATAATATTAAAAGAGTAGGCATTCTGTTTGAGTAACGGGGGAGATGTTGTGTTTAGAAGCATTAAATACTTGATGTTCAATTCATAGTAATTGCTAACTAGTCTATAACACATCAATGTGGAACTGCACCACTAGGGGCTCTAGTGAGGAATTGTGTTGAGTAATGTGATGAAGAAGAATAAAAAGTTTGGTGTGTGAGTTGTACACCGCATGGAGTGTGTTCTGTTAAACGGTGAAAACACCACAGTAGAGCGGGGGCCTCATTTATAAAATGCATGTATTTATCCTAAATATCATGGATTTTATCCTACGTCAAATGTGAGTATTTATAAATGCATATGCTAACGTGACTAACTGAAGAATATATGTACTAAATTCAGTTTGATAAATAGGCAATCATGAATTAGGAATGTGCATCCAAAATAAAAGTTTGTGTTTACATAATATATGTGTGTACAGTGTATAATTATTTTCGTATATATAAACACACACACATGCATGTATATATTTAAGAACAAATTGTTAATTATATATAAAATTTATATATGGTGCATATGGAATTATATATAAATATATACAGTATATAAATGCAAATATTTCTTAAATATATACATACATGTGTGTGTGTTTATATATACGAAAATAATTATACACTGTACACACACATATGTAAACACAAACTTTTATCGCGATTAATCGTTGCACAGCCCTAATAATTAATTATATGCACAAATAAGTAATATTTGAACTGCTTTTCAATAATCACATCACATAACTTAATACATTTATAATAATGATTTCCTGACATTAATAATTATAATAAGTGTTGTACAGAAACCGGGACACCACACATATGTATTAGTGCTGGGATTTCCTTGACATTGATGATGACAAACTGCGCTTGAATTTAAGATGCATTTAGGAGCATTTCTGTGCATCTGGAGGTTTTATAGTAACATTTCGGAAACTGACGTACATTTATGATCATTATCGGCACGTCTTTATAAATAACGCCCCAGGAATGGAATTGAAAAGCAACAAATCAAAGCCAATCAGAACATAATTGATGTTTAAGATGCTGTTTCGGCAGGGGCGTGTCTAGAAGGGGGGCACGGGGTGGCACTGGCCCCCCCTGGAATATGATTGGCCCCCCCTGGTGCCCCCCCAACATCATTGGGCTAGATTTACCCTTAACCTGACAATGCCCAACGCCATTGGATCAGAGCGCTGTCAATCACTGCTTGATTTGCGATTCGCAAAGCGGAATCACAGGTCCGCGTTTTTCAAACAGTAGGAGAGAGAGACACCTCGACACGTCACTGTTTATGGTATATACACACTCAATTACAGTATATATATTTTTTTAAATATCGCACCGTATGTTAGTCTGATTACTTTCATGTGTGACTGATCAAGCCAGTAACGTTAGATTAGCTAACGTAACTTCGGCAGACTGAATAGAGATGACTTGTCAGTGTTATTCCGCGGCAGCGCACACGACTACATAAATATAAAATAGATACATATTACTTTATCTTTTTTTTTAACTCTAAAGGCACTTTTTCCAAAAAAGCAGAGCCGTGGTAAACATTAAAATGTGAGAACTTTACATGCAACTGTGTAATTTAGGCTATACTGAATGGGTTTTTGTTTATTTTTACATCGCAACAGGACATCCAAGGTTTCTTTAAGAAGAAACCATGTCAGAGACAGATTTCATGCAGAGAACGTTCGCCGACACACAAACACACACACATACACATTCAATGTTTGTGTTGAGAATAAAGCATGTTAAATGACTAATTAATGCCTAGGTGATGTTTTTTATTTATTAGAACAAAACTGCGTGGTCCAATCCATGTAAAATACAAAATGATTTTCAGGCTCTTGATCAGTGACACATTTAATACCATCTATATTAGGGCACCAGGCATTGCAAAGATTTTTTAAATCGTGCTTAATATTTTCTAAACAAGTATTTATTTCCAATTGAATTTTCTGATTTCCCATGGGCCCCCCTTGACTGGTTCTTGGTCCCCCCTGTGCCCCCCCATTTATAAAATCCTGGAATTGCCCCTGTGTTTCGGAACCATGAGATTTCATTGCGGGCAGGGCTAGAAACTGAGTGACTTACAAAGTGTCCCAGATGCTTAGAACAAAAACTCACATTAGCACTGGAGAGATTCAATTTACGTTTGTCGCCATATATCAGATCACACCTGGTTAGACAGCATGTAAAACACGAGCAGAGTGTAATGCAGCGGTCACAGACCTCTCTGAAAACAGCATGAGTCTACTGGGAAAGCTCAAAGCTCACAGTCATCTTAACTAACCACAACAGCCGCTCTGGTCTGCATATAGCTTACATGAGTACAATTCATCAGTCAGTTTCACAAGCCATGTGTTAAACCAGCTGACATTAATATATACGTTAAGAGCAAGCTGGAGGAGCTGTAGAACTAACACAGAGTCCAGATGTTTATCATCTCCGTTTGCATGAGAACATTTAAATGCTCCATTGCTCATTTTTCCATTTTGAAACAATCAGCCCATCCTCCTCTGCATCAGAACCAGCAGTAATGCATCATTCAGCTATAATGCCTGCTATACCCTAAAAATATTTGTAGAACCAGCTACTTTGAGTCTTTTGAGCCTTTCAAGTCACAAGCAAGTGATATTTGTCAAGTCAATTGGTGACTTTAAACTGACGGTCCTAATGTACTATATTAAAGTCATCATGAAACACAAGTTGCACTAGTCTTTTCTTCTCTACTGCATCGTAAATCCGAGTGAAAAGGCTTCTCAAACAAGAACGAATGCAGGGCGGGGCTTGCTTTTTGGATGGGAATTGATTGGATGGTTGTGGTTTGCTATTGGTGGATCTGATGTGATTGACAGGTTGCCCCGCCCCTGTCATCAGAGAAGAGATGCTGCAAGAGGGAGGGGATTTTCTGTTCCTGTTTCTGTTCCTGTTTCTTTTCCTGTCCTGTTCCTGTTTCTGTTCCTGTTTCTTTTCCTGTTTCTTTTCCTGTTCCTGTTTCTGTTCCTGTTCCTGTTTCTTTTCCTGTTTCTGTTTCTGTTTCTGTTCCTGTTCCTGTTTCTTTTCCTGTTCCTGTTTCTGTTCCTGTTTCTTTTCCTGTTCCTGTTTCTGTTCCTGTTCCTGTTTCTGTTCCTGTCCTGTTTCTGTTCCTGTTTCTTTTCCTGTTCCTGTTTCTGTTCCTGTCCTGTTTCTGTTCCTGTCCTGTTTCTGTTCCTGTTTCTGTTCCTGTCATGTTCCTGTTTCTGTTCCTGTTTCTTTTCCTGTTTCGGTTTCTGTTCCTGTCCTGTTCCTGTTTCTGTTCCTGTTTCTTTTCCTGTTTCTGTTCCTATTCCTGTTTCTTTTCCTGTTTCTGTTCCTGTCCTGTTCCTGTTTCTGTTCCTGTTTTTTTTCCTGTTTCTGTTTCTTTTCCTGTTCCTGTCCTGTTCCTGTTTCTGTTCCTGTTTCTTTTCCTGTTTCTGTTTCTTTTCCTGTTCCTTTTCCTGTTTCTGTTCCTGTTCCTGTTTATTTTCCTGTTTCTGTTTCTGTTCCTGTCCTGTTCCTGTTCCTGTTCCTGTTCCTGTCCTGTTCCTGTTTCTGTTCCTGTTTCTTTTCCTGTGTCTTTTCCTGTTCCTGTTTCTTTTCCTGTTCCTGTTCCTGTTTATTTTCCTGTTTCTGTTTCTTTTCCTGTTCCTATTTCTGTTCCTATTTCTGTTCCTGTTTATTTTCCTGTTTCTGTTTCTTTTCCTGTTTCTGTTCCTGTTCCTTTTCCTGTTCCTTTTCCTGTTCCTGTTTCTGTTCCTGTTTCTGTTCCTGTTTCTGTTCCTGTTTTTGTTTCTTTTCCTGTTCCTGTTTCTGTTCCTGTTTTTGTTTCTTTTCCTGTTCCTGTTTCTGTTCCTGTTTCTTTTCCTGTTCCTGTTTCTGTTCCTGTTTCTTTTCCTGTTTCTGTTTCTGTTCTTGTTTCTTTTCCTGTTCCTGTTTCTGTTTCTGTTCCTGTTTCTTTTCCTGTTCCTGTTTCTTTTCCTGTTCCTGTTTCTTTTCCTGTTTCTGTTCCTGTTTCTGTTCCTTTTCCTGTTTCTTTTCCTGTTCCTGTTTCTTTTCCTGTTCCTGTTTCTGTTCCTGTTTCTTTTCCTGTTCCTGTTTCTTTTCCTGTTCCTGTTCTGCTCTGGGGTGCATTTCCCGAAAGCATCGTTTACCAACTATGGTCGCAAGTTCCGTCGTTATCAGCATAGTTCAACAAGTCTGTGTTTCCCGAAACGACAGCTCTCTACGTAAGAACTACATAAGAACGAGCCTATGATCTGTGGTTAGAAGCATACTTTCTAGTTTGCATCACATGTGGACTCAAATCCTTATCTTGAGCCAAATAAGCAAGCTAACATTTAGTACAATCTATACTTTTTTATTTAGAATACATGTAATTTGTAAGCAATAACTCATTAATAATAAATAAATGTCCATAATTTATACCAAAACATCTAACGGTAATTCGATTTCAAACCGATAGATTAAAATAAGTTATTACTCCACCACGTGCGTGACATCATTAAACAATGTGGTTGAAAGACCAATTTGCGACAATACGGTTTCGGGAAACAGTCGTGACTAGCTAGTTAATTTCTTCAACGATGCATCGTACTATTGTAGTGAAGTGAGTTACGTCGTTGTACGGGAAACGAACCCGTTTCGTTCTGTTCCCGTTCGGATTCTGTCCCTGTTCCTGAGAGTCTGTCCTGGAAAGATTTGTTTATTTGTAAATAAAGACAGCTGCACTTAGATCCTGCTTTATCTCTTTATATTAGCCTATATTATGTTGTATTAGTTAGCTTTATTAAATTAAATTTGACTTCAAAATGCTTCATATAAGAGAATGCATTTGATTGTTACATTGATACTGTTTGGAAAAATTACTGGAAAACTGTAAAATATACTGTTTTTCAAAAGTCTGAGTTACTGTCAAGCTATTGAAAATGTAGTTTTTTGTTAGGTAGTTACTCCCCCAAACTGTGCAGAACACAATATATCCAGCTGCTCGCAACACGTCATATATTTTGCTGCTCATAATGTGGTCTCTGCCTCCTTTGCACAATTTCTTCCCAATGCAGCACTTCACAGGACTGGTGACTGTAGATGAATGGAGGAACCTTTTGACTTGACACAAGCTGTATTTAAAACACGCTCGGAGAACAGAACGCACACCACGGGTAATGACAAGTGCTCGACTATTCATCACGCAAACCTGTCAATGCAGCAAGGACGCTTATGAAAAGTATCAACCTGTAAACAATGTCTGTGTGTGTGTGTGTGTGTGTGTGTGTGTGTGTGTGTGTGTGTTTGAGATGGGTAGGTTTAGGGGTCAGGTTAGTGTAAAAGGACAGAATGTACAGTTTGGACAGTATAAAAACCATTACGTCTATGGAGAGTCCCCACAAAGATAGCGAACCAGACTGTGTGTGTGTGTGTGTGTGTTATTAAGAACAAGAACATACTGAGTGAATATGCAAGGAAGAGGGTGTAGTGTGTACCGTGAGGGTGTTTATCAATCACAGAAGCTAAAGGTGCGTTCAACCATATGGATGCCATCTGGGACTGAAGGCCAAGCATCATCTCTGCTGACACCCACCAGCATGAAGAGTCACGGTGAGTGTCACATAAAGTTCACTGATCACAAGGTCACACTAAAGGAGACAAGCAGAGAAGAAAAAAGAGAGAAGTGTTATGTAGCAAGATGTTTGACTACCGATATGAAGTCTTGTCTACATATTCTGGACAAGAACCAAGACTTGATTGACATGCAAGGCCCCGATATACTTAAAGCGAAATCTAAGAACATACGGTCAAAATCAGGCCAAAACTGAGTTCATTTGGAGCTTGTTTCGGGAGTTCAAAGCAAACTTTCTGGAAAACTTCTCTCCTGCTGAACTAATATTGGTCTTTGGTGATGATGTAATAAGTGGGCGTGGCTCTGAGGCTCCGCCTTCTTTCATGTGAAATCTTCTCCGGTTCACTCCGTCAAGGTCAGATGTCCACAAATAAAAATATTAACACAATGGAGAGCCTCTTTATAGTTGAAACTGAAGTTGTAATTCTAAATGAAAGCAACACTGACACTTTTTTTTCATGTCTAATATTGTAAAGCTGGTGCTTTAAAGCTATCTATTGTACAAAGTGGTATATCAATTAATGTGACGTGACTGGAGTGCTGAATTGGAGAGCTTGTGCAAACATATTCACATTGATATGATCAGATGGTTTCTTAACTGCCCTTTTCTCACCGCTATCATTTTTGTTGTTTTTTTTGTTATTGAGGAAAGCATGCTGCACATATTTACATATTCATGTAAATGTCGCTGTCAACAGTGTGGACAGTGTCGGGATGTTCGCTAACAGCTACACAGTTACTCATGTATTTCAGACTTCTTTAGGGGATCGAGGTATGAGAATGATGGTATGGTAGGACCCTGTTTAATTATTATTATTATCATTATTATTAATTACTAATATATTTTATTTTGCTGAAACCAAAACAAATATTTCTATTTAATAAATAACTATGTGGTAATGGCTAAATGAAGATAATCAAGTGAACCAAATATGCCTACTTTAGGAATAAAAGCTACCTTATTCGATTTAATATTGAACTTGATGAACACAAACCAAAAATCGAATTACTTGACATCAGTGCAAAAACACTGACTGAACATGCACCAATGCTACAATTTTCTATATGTCATATGTCATTAGTGTTGTGTAAGCAGAATTAATATTAAAAAAATAAACAAAATAAAAAAAAGAGGATTTTATTTTTTGTCATGTCGGTGAGGCCATCTAATTTGTATTTTTTTTAGGGCTGGGCAAGTTAACGCGTTATTATCGCGTTAATGCATTTATTAATTAATGCCGACAATTTTTTTATCGCACGCACGTTAACGCAGTTTTTTTTTATTATTATTATTTTGAAAGTCCGTTGCTCACTGGCTCTGAATAAACATAGGCCTACAGTCAAACCATGATCACAGGAGGGGTGGGATGTTGGTCAGCCAGCAAATAACCCACCCAAACAAGCAGTGGAGAGAGGCAGGTTCTCTCTGGTGAACAGTTAAAGGGTTGCGCTCCGCGAGTGAATGACAGGCGCTCTATGGATAGTACCTATAAAACCTATAGATAATAACTATTTAGATTCTGGAAACTCACTAACAGCGAGCCGAGGATCAGTCTCTCTTCTAATGATTTGTGCTGCGCGTCCTTTATAAAAAGTTATAGACAATTCAACTTCGGCAACGAGCGGGCGCGGGCGCGGGCGCGTGCTTGAGGCGAGCATGACCGCAAAGGTTTCACAGGAACGCACCCGCTTGTCGCTGCACCTTGTTCTCGACCACTTCACCTCACTCTTGGCTGATTTATACTAATGCGTCGGACTTACGCCGAAGACAATACGCTATAGACTACGCGTTGGTTTTCATTTATATCTCTGCGTCGTTGTCCGCGTTGACGCGCAATTACACATGCAGAGGGAGCATGTGAAACCCGGGGAGCGGTTGTAGCAATCACAGCGCTTGCGGTACGCATAGCATTGACGTTACATTTTTGGAGAGGTGCACGTCAGGGTACGCCGAAGTGTACGCGCGCTACACAGCAACAGCGTGAGTATAAAGTATAAATTGTTTTTTTTACTCTGTTTAATGTAATCTTACGTGGGAAACCATGGCATGACCAAACCTAAGCTACTATAAGTAACGTTGGTCGACTTATATAGTAGTGATCATGAGCTCTGACTACTACATAGACTGTTTCTGCTGCTCCCTGATAAAAGATACCTGTTGAGACCTGTTCAGAAAAAAAACAAGAAAACTGAACTCGTTTTAACAAACTAGATAAAAGGTAATGCCCTGGCAGTGGCAAATAGCTTTGTTTAAATATTTGATTTGATTACATTAATGTTTAAGTTGAGATTTGAGATTACTGTGTAAAGGGAATACTGCTGGTATAAAAGCACCTTATTTGTTTAAAGTTATTGCACTTTTGTGTATATAGCAGTACATTTAAATCAAAAGTGCGCAATACACTACTTTAGAAGTCATTATTCAATTTTGCGCATAACATTGCGTGCGATTAATCGCAAGAAAACCATGCGATTAATCGCGATTAAAAAATTTTAGCGTTGCCCAGCACTAAAAGAATGGGGTAGGAGTTTATAAGATTTTTTTTTTCTTCATCCTACTCCTGTTCTTCTTGTCATGGAATGTTTTTTTTGTTGTGTTTGTTGGATTTGTTAAATTGCTGTTGTGGCATGTCATGTTGCATTACCATGAAAAGAGAATACATAAATAAATGAAATTAAATGAAATGAAATAATCAAGTATTCATTACTTCAATGAGCTCATTGTTTCTGCCTTAAATTATTACATTGTTTAAATTAATACATTTTTAGCGAACTGTGATTTGTATATGTAAATTTCTGAAAAACATAACTTAAAAGCTAGTTATCATCTCTAATGTAGACATGCATTTTCTGTAAAGCTGCTTTGAAACGATATGTTTTATGAAAAGCGCTATGTGAATCAAATTTAATTGAATCTTCAGATTATGGAACACTTGAGTTACAACGACTCAAAATAGTAAAAATGATATCATTAAACAGACAGTTACAACTCTAAACTCTGATTGGATGAGCAAAGCAGTCGTCGTACACACGACAGCTCATTAAAACACACTTCTGCATTCAGCGTGTGTACCTGGGCCAGGAGAACTGTACCGGGATGTGAAGAAGAGGAACCGCGGAGAGTGAGTTAGCGTTCATTACACGCTCCGCTAGCTCCAACACAGCCTGTCTCCTCACTGCCGCCATCAGTCACGCTGACACTGTCCTCACCGCAGTCCTGTAGACACGGACCATCACTCTCACACAGCTCTGTCCCCCACGGGCCCACAAACACACACACATTACCTGATACATGCCAGTCCAGACATATCACATCCAGATACCTGAACATTTCAGTTTCAATGCTAATATACAGCTCTGAGATCTCGGCATCATTAGTAAAGCAATGCTTTGATTCAAACAGATAGACTATTGTGAATATGCATGATAAATTATCAGACAAAAAATTTAAATATAGATGAACTCGGACATTTATAGATCTTTAAATCAAGCTGGTCATAGAACTAAAAAAACAAACGGCAACTAAGCTGCTAAAAAGTGCAATATATTTTAATTATTCTGCTACAAAAAAAAAAGTTATATTTAAGTTAAATCATAGCAACAAAATATTTCTAGAATGTATTATGTATTGCAGGGACTCGATGAACGTACAGATTCTCTAAAATGAACCGGCTTTTCCAAAACTATGAAACACAAACAACCGTTAAGGATGAAGTGATTCATTAAAATGAATTTGACTCTCCGAAGCAACATAGACAGAACCGTAAGCGAGCGTATTTGATTATTCCTCAGTTCGCTCGAGCCTGTACGCAAATTTTGACATTAAAAACAGCGATATAGTGTCTATTTGCCTTTTAATGGCATATAAAACTCATGAAGAAATTATGTATTAGGGAAAGTGTCTCAGCATTTTGTTTTATTGTGTTTCCATTTTAGAAATAAACATACGTAGTAATTGAGCAAGAAAATAATGATGATAATATAGTTATTAATAATTTATGGGTGGTGGAATGGAATGCAAACACAATTGTATTGAATTGGGAGGCTTAATAAAGTACAAAACAAAGAAAGAAAAGAAAACCAACATGTCTTTGTTGATCAGGCCAGGAGTAGCCTACCTATTCAAGATCATAACAAATAAAACGATTTCTGGAATCAATAACAGGCCAGACTTCATCTCGCAAAGCACCTCCTGAACTATTCCCCATTTAATTCAGTGCAGTTACCGAATCAAACCGTGCCACTGATTCAAGAGGACCAGGCCGACTCAACATGAGGCCTTTGGCATAATCCCGGCCTGCGTTTGGATGGTATCCGGAGAAGACAGCATTGCCTCTAAGCTCATCATCATTAATTATAGCTCTGCTATCAATATGCAATTATCTCCACTGTCTTCAGCGCTACGGGGCAGGAGGGCGTAAAAACTAAAGCCACGTCACCACCGTCTTCTGAAAAACTCAGGCTTTCAACGAGCGAAGCTTTCCGATAGCATCCATCTATAGCTTGGCAAGGAGATCATGATTGCATTACCTCTTTTCCCAGGTGGGAATGGGGCAGCTGTGCCCTTCAACAAAAGCACTTAACCTGAATTGCTTCGGTAAACACCAGCCTGTGTAAATGGAGCAGGAGGAAAATGCAGCCTCAGGGTTGCCCGCACGAAAATGTTATTGCTTTGAGGTTGTTCTTTCGTTGGAGACTTAATGCGCTTCTCATTTATGCTTCATTCAAGGAGGGGAGAGCGAGGCACAAACGAACACTTTTTGACTTTCTCAGTTTGTGTAAATTCACTTGGGGTTTAGAGTATTTATTTCCCCCCCCCCACACATTCATTTCACACATCTAGTACAGTTATGTGGTTTTGTTTCATTAATGCAGTCAGTGTATACTTTTTTCTTGATTTACCCTGAAAGAATGAAAGTTAAATGTGAACACATAGGTGGGGCACATTGTAACATGACAGATTAAAATATTATCTGATCTAATAAAAAAATATACAAGACAAACTAAAATATTTTGTCAGTAAAATACAATTATTAACTTTTTCATGTAAAATAATGGCATTTTTTAATAAATAAAAAAAAAATTTTGAGTTCAACAAACACGCTGTAAAACACAGCTATAAAACATAGTTAAAATAATAATAATAATAATTAATCACTTTTTTGTCATTGATTCTCAATAGAATTACTAAAAGTTAGAATAGTTCTAATAGGGGCACAGTGTGACAACATGCCCCGCCTGTCAGGATTCAGATAGGGGAGACCCAGACTGGGTTATGGGTAGGCCTACAATGATATTAGACTACATAGCCTATAATAAAAGATAATGAATTTCAAACCTGAACCAAACACATTTTTATTCAAAGATCAACAGTCTGTAATTAGTCTTAAGTCTGCCACAAAAAAAGCGGTGTGTTGGGGTTCCGGTACACCAGCCATGTCAACGAAACGAATGAATGAAAATTTCTAAACTTCAAAAAAAGAAACAAAAAAGATGCTGCAGCCAATGAGCAGCCGGCGGGGTCTGCCTGCAGGACGACTCAACCTCCACCGGCGGTTTTTAATATTTTATCAGACAATAACTACTCAAGATTTTGCTTTAGTGTAATTTTCGGGACAATTAGGGCTGGATTCGGGATTCGGGACAACAGCTTAGATTTCGGGACGTCTGGTCACCTAAAGAGATCTGATAAAACTGATCAAACTGCCAGGCAGAAGGAACCAGCAGGGAATCTCAGGAGCAGACAAAACTCAAGACAACAAGATATAACAAAAACAAGAGCAAAATAAAAACTGGCAAAAAAAAAATTAAAACATTTATAGAACACCAGAAAACAATAAGAAACTAAATATAGCTGGAGCAATAAAGGAAAATATATATATATATATTAATATATATATATATATATAAATGAATAACTGGATATAGTAAACAGATAAATAAAACAAGACTGCAACCTTGAAGACAAGCTAAAGTGAAAATAAATAAAATATGACTTAACAAAAGCAAAAACAAGAGGGGAACCAAAAATAAAGCTTGGAAGACCTAGAGCAAAATAAAGACTAGGATTTAAAAATCAGGAACAAAGAAAAGACTGAAAAAGACCCAAAAGAAAATAAATACAAAGCTAGAACTGACAGAAACACGAACTGTAGCGCTGACTGACAAGCTGAGCGATAACACACAAAGATTGCACATAACAAACCAGCAAAGACATGAGAGAAAGAGGCATTTAAACTGGGATTTAAACCCGGCTAGTGTTTTTTTCTGGTTAGATCAGCATTAAAGAACTGTCTCAACTGTTAAATAACAGATATAAGATTAAAATAATATCAGATTTGTCTCATTTTAAATAAACACAAAAAACAGAGATGAAAAATTAACTTAAGAAATTAACTTTTGCTATGGTTATCGTCCAAAGAGTTTTTAATTTTGGTACAATTTTTTCTCTATATAGTGTTGATATGGCAACTAAATACACTATAGTTTGGTCATGCTGGCATGAGTGGGAAGTTTTAAACCAGCGTTACAATGATCCCGGTGTGTTTGTGTGTGTGTGTGTGTGTGTGTGTGTGTGTGTGTGTGTGTGTGTGTGTGTGTGTGTGTGTGTGTGTGTGTGCTCCGCTCACCGCTACTGTGTGATGCTCCTACAATGCAGGAGGAGACATAAAAATAGACACAAATGAGAAAGTTGTTGATATAAAATGAATGTGGAAAGTTGCTAGACAAGAAAAGTGCGAGTGCATATTGAGATCTTTGAATTTTGATTGGCCAAATACACATGAACAGAACAATCTGACTAGTTGAACTATTATGACTTTGAAAATGTTAATGATGTATTGAACTAACTGCTGAACTAAAACTGTCCCGGCGGTTTTCATTTCAGAAATATGGTCACAACGTCCTGCCAAGTTTGAGACTGTTTATAATTTAAGAGGTAACTTTATAGGTGGCAAAGTGGGAAAGGGACAATTACAGAAGGTGTGAGGGAAAATATTCCAGAGATGGAACAAATGATGGCAGATGTGCACATACCTTCCCGGAAAGAGTTCGGGAAGAAGCCACTTCTTTTGTCTTGGCTGTTTATCTTCTCTACACGTCCTTTTATAGTGATCCAACCATCCCAGAAATCCTGTTAAAGAAGGAACATTTCCTCGTATGAGTGTCTGGCAAACCTAGCGAAGCCAAAAATGAAATATTAATGATGATGATTTTGGAAAGTATAATAATATGCAAGCATGAACCCTCATTTTAAGTATTTATCTGTCTCAAAAACACAGTTATAAATATTTAATAAGTAAATTTAAATATATTTATCAATATTTAAATACATTTTAAATAATAACATTTTACAGTGTAAATATGCATGTTTTATATAATTTGTATGTATAATATTCCTAATTTAGCTTATAAATATGCATGAATTAATGCATATATACCCTCATTGATATTGTCATTCTTTTTTCAAGTATTTATCTGGCTCAAAACAATTGCATAAAATTATCATTTATATTATGTAAATATACATGATTACATATTATAAATCATATAACACATTTATAAATAAACTTTTGTTAGATGTGATTAATCACGGTTAATCGAATAGACAGAGATAGATGGATAGACATAGATAGACACACACACAGCAAAAATTACTGTAAAATTACTCTAAGAAATAAACAAGCGAAGCATATACACTTAATGATTTTATTTAGAAATGCAGTTGAAGTACAGATCAATTATTTCTCCATTGTGTATTTCCACAATGCGGAGCACAAAGCCTTCTCTCGCGAACTGTCCTTTGGTTAAGAGAGCGGACGCTCTGAGGTCAATTATCTGTAGTCTCAGACAGAGAATCAATGAGTGCTCCTGTCACACACTGCTATCTGCACAGCACAAGCCCAAGATTTGGGGACAAGAACAACTTGTTTTTTCTCTAAGTTGATTGCAGTGAATTGCCACACACTCGAATCCCAGCCGCTCTCTTACCTTTCCCTTCATCCAAACATCTGCATGACTAGGGCTGCACAATATATCGAAATATCGCAAATGTATATCGCGATATGCATATTGCAACGGCTTGCGATAACTGGGGTCAAGTGAAAATCATTCACTGCTCTTGGCTAAATAACTTATGTAGCTTTAATCAGAATCAGGATATATTTCATTCATACAGTGAAAACTAAGCAGTGTTTTATTTTTACATTTGATTATTCAGTTTCTGTTAACTAAACCTATGTAGGATAAGCTGAAACCCTAAACCCCGTGTTTTTTTTTAAATGACACTTCTTATGCGACAGTAAAACACTGCTGTTCACTTTCAGAAGTTGTAGGGATGTTTTCTTGTCACAAAAAGAATGTGAAACATGCATGTAGGTTATATAATTTTAAATATATTTTAAAGATAATTTAAGTTTATTTTACACACTTTAAGCATTATCGTATCGAATATCGCATTATTTAATGAGTTATCGCATATTGCATTTTTCTTCAATATCGTGTACCCAGTGTTGGGAAATTTCACTTTCTACATGAACTAGTTCAAAGTTCAGTTCACAAATTTTAAAATGAACTAGTTCAGTTCATACTTTACATTTTTTTTAACTAGTTATTTTTTTTTCCATATGTTGCTGCGAGCTATTATTTTTTTAAATTGCTACAACCCATATAGAACCACAGACAGCACTTATTTTATCGGCGGGCAAAGTTTGCACAGAAATGTAAGATTTTTCCCATCCTCACCGACCTGGTCATAAAACTCTTTTAAGGGTGCTTCTCATTTCTTATTTGTCCATCCTCGTTTCCTTTCCTCGCATCCTTTCCTAGCGTCTCAGCTCCTCCCCCTGTAGGATGTGAGGGAAGGACGCAAGGAAAGAAAAGCAGGACGGAGAAATCGAATGAAAGCTTTTTTTATACATTGGAATACTTGATCACTCGAGCGTCACTTCACAGCGTCATCAGCAGCGCTCAAAGGATCTGCCCTTATGTTGTTGAAGTTTGTTTATTTAAGAAAATCATAATGAATAATAATAAAGCAAGATACCCTGTTGAAATATGTGAGATGTGTGGTTTACATAAACTGCAAGGGTAAAGTATAAATTCAAATTATTGTGACCGATGTGAAGGGGGAGGAGAATTTATACGTCGACACGTTTAGTCAATAAAACACTTCCGCATAGGATACACCTGTGTATCCTCGCTCATAACTCCTCAGGAAGCTCCTCACTCATAGATCCTCGACTCCTCGCGGTGCAATTAGAGAATTGAGATGTCCTTCAAGATGGCTGAGCTTGATTGGTTTCAGGGTCATAGTATGGAGGACAGAGGAGCGAGGAGCCGAGGAGGGATATAGAATGCCGAAGTTATGACGTCACTTTGTAGGACAACTCGGAAGTTAGCGGCGCATGGGTTCCCTCGATCGAAAAGCTATGCATTTTCCCCATAGACTTTTGGAAAATCGCAAAAAATAAGATCTGTGTTCAGTAAAGAGTTGTGACCCTTACACGTTTTGTCTATCAAGATAATCTTTACAAGTTAATCCAAAATGTATAAATTTTGAAGCCTATATACATTTTAAAAAACCACAAGCAGACACAATAAAGTTTAAAAAAACACAAGCAGGTTATAACTGGTGTGTTTTATGTCATAGATCAAAACGTGAATTTATTATTATTTCAGGTGATTTAGCAAAAACCCATTCAAAAAACCCATAGACTTTAGGGCGAGGGAACCGGAGGGAACTCACTTCCGCGTTTTGGCCTACAAAGTGACGTCATAACTTCGGCACTCTATTGAGAAGCACCCTAAATGATCATACGACGTCTCCTTGCTGCTTTTTGTGTTGATGACGCATGCGGCGGTGCGACACTGGTGGCTGGGGTTGCCAGATTGGGTGTTTTTTCCACTACATATTAAGGCCTGTTTTAGCCGGGTTTTCGCCTGGAAATCTGGCACCCTACCAGCGAAGTTAAACTGAGAGAGCGTGCCGTTCAGAGACACCAGAATGAACGAGTTCACAGTAACGTTCATCAGGCAGTAAAACAGTACGTTTAGTTCACGTTCGCCCAAAATATGAACGAGTTCATGAACTATCGTTCAATGAACGCGTTCAGGCACAACACTATGCTCGAGGGTTAGGTTACGGTAGGACCGACTCTCCCGTCGCCCTGGGGAATGAAGAGCAGAGACGAGTATCTCCAATCAGTCCATCAATCTATCAGCTCAGATCAACTCAAGGTCAACATCAAGATCAGACAGTTCCTACTTTTAAGATAAGGCCTGCTGGCACTCGCTGTGCACTTCCTTAGGCTAATGTATCCCTATTAAAAATAGAACAAAAAAAGAATTTATAGCCGCATGCCATGGAAGAACATTTATTACAACCAGAAATAGTTTAGTGACTATTTAAATTCATGTGTGCATACTGTACTGTTCAAAGGTTAGGGGTTTAAAATAATTTGTTAAAGTTTTTGAAAGATGTCTCTTCTGCTCACCAAGGCTACATTCTTTTTATCAAAAATACAGAAAAAACAGCGATATTGTGAAATATTTTTGCAGTCTGAAACAAACACTTTTCTATTTGAATATTTTATAAAATATAATATATTCCTGTGATCAAAGATGAATTTTTAGCATCATTACTCTAGTCATCAGTGTCACATGATCCCAAAAGAACAGCATTTATGTGAAACTGAAATATTTTGTAATATTATAAATAGCCTTAATGTCACTTTTGATATTTTTTTTTTCTTTGATTAACAAAAGTATAATTTACAGAAAAATCTTTTGAATAGGGGTCACGGCACTTGCATATTGTTGTCCTATTGTTAATTTGATTCTATTCTTCTATTGCTCTCATTTGTAAGTCGTTTTTGGATAAAAGCGTCTGCTAAATTAAATGAGAACGTTAATATATATATATATATATATATATATTTAGTGTTGGTTGTAATTAATTACTAAGTAATCTAATTACTGTAATTAAATTACTTATCACTTGAAAGAGTAAAGTAAGGGATTACTCTTCATTTTTCTGTAATTTAATTAGTTACTTCTGATGTGATTGCATTAAATACTGTATAGAGCTATAGACTACATAAATTCTATATAAAACAATAGTGGATTTAAAATCAAAATTGAATGCTAAAATGTATGTTTTTAATATAACCTCCCTTTATACACGCTGGTCAGTTCAAGAATAACTTGTGCAATTATATATTGTTTATTTGAAAGAACAAAAAGGTCAGATTCATGTCTATCCTTGTATTGTAACTGGTCGAGGCTGATATGGGATTTAGAAAGTAATTATAAGTAATCCAATTATTTTTAGAGAGAGTAATTAGTAATTTAATTACACGGTTGAAGATGTAATTAGTAGCTAGTAATTGATCACTTTTTTTTTTACCCAACACTGACTGTATACTTTATTAACCCTTAAACAGGCAAGAGTGGAAAATGCTAAGCAAAAAATAATTTCATGTCATTTTTTATATCATCTGGACTTAATTTAAACATATCCAAAATAATTTTTTAAAAATTTGATATATTTAGGATTTTATGAGTTTTGTCTCCTGAGTCACGTTGCCTGATTAGGGTATAAAAAAGGACCAATGTTAACTGTTAACTGTTACTGCCACTGCATGTAACTAATTAGTTATCCACTAATTTATTAATTTGTTATGGCAGAATGCATACAATTAAATTCAATGGAATGTAAGTCACCCGGTGGCTATTTTTATTATTATGCCTAAACAAAATCTCATGGGAACTTCAATTTTTGTGACATCAACTTTAAATTTGGAACACAACTTGGTTAGATATATGGCTTTGATTTTATAGTAATTTTATAGTAAAAAATATTTAGTAAAATACATATTTTATAAAAAAGAAAAAATATTAAGTACAGTATATTTGATTTCATGTAAGTTTAAACTTCCATAACTTTTTCATACTTTCATTTTTTTTAAGTGCTTTCACTTCAACAATAATCTGCTGACTGTTTTCTTTAAACCATGACCAGACTTAGGTCTATATTCCAAAGCATTCTTGAATTACAATCATTTAAGTTTGAATAGCTAGTTTAATCCCTTTTTTATACCATAAACAGGCAACGTAACTCAGAAGTCACATACATTTCAAAATGTGCTGAATAACAACATGAACAACATATTACTTAATTTTCTCCTTCAGCACTTTAAGACAATGTTCACAATTAATGTTAGCAGTATTCTTTTTTTTTTTTTTTTCTGAAGAAAATTAAGTTTAATATATGTTGACTTATCTCAAAATGTTCTGTACCACTGGCAGCCATGTTAGATTTAGGTCAGGCTGACTAATTAATCACAAAAAATTTGAAGCAAATTATGTGACCAGCATACTCAAGACAGACCAGGCTGTCATAAATGATAAAAGGATTTGATGAAAAAAATCGTTCTTATGCCCCAAAAAAGACAATAAAAACGATGCATCTCGTGAGTCACGTTGACTGTTTTAGGGTTAAGTATTTATATTTATATATAAAGTATTCATTTCTTTAAAAAAAAAAAAATACTCTACAGATCAAAAAAATTGGGTTCAGTAAGGTTGTTTTTTTCCCCAGCAAGGTCATTTTAAATTGATTAAAAGTGACAGTGTATATATATATACTTAAACTAGTACTGAGGAATCTTCAGCCCTCTGGCAATCTAGATTTGGTGAGTCTTGTGTCAGGACTAGATTAGCTGACCTTGCAGGTTTGGATCTCGAGGGACTTGGCACAAACTCCTCTGGGAGTAAAAGTCTCTCTTAATTCAACTTAAATCCCGCTGACAACTAAACTTGGCACAAATGTGAAAAGCCGACACTTCTAGAGTTTCGCAGCGGAAATGAAGTTGAACCAGGGGTGAAGCACACACAATAGTCAGCGCTCGAGTCAATGAGAAGAAACTGGCAAAACGGCTCTAAAAATCTGAAGCTGAAAGTCTGATGTTTGCTCGTCTACTCGATAAGAAATTAGTTTCTCGCGGTAAATATACCCTGAATTAATTGCAAAGGGGAAAAGCTCTTTATAAACTTGCAAATTAATTTTGTATTAGTCAATTACTTCACATGGCAACAAATCTTTCCATTTACACAATATAATTTCAGTAATGTTACTGGAGACTAATGATGCTAATTTATGGACTACATTAAGTTATTTAACAGACTAGAGGGACAAAAGGCCTCAAACATTGATTTGCGTCCCTTATATGTTTGACAGGGTTTGGAAACAAAGACAAAACCTTGTGTTAAAAAGCCGTACAATGTGTCCAGACCAGCTAAAGGCCAGCCGCACTTACAAAAACAACACATATACCTGTAATTCTCCAAACTAGTCCATTACGATGAGATAAAAGATGATTTTATGTAAAAAAAAAAAAACAGATCATGACATTTCTATTAGCAATTTACAGCTAATGGCTCTTTTGCTAATGGGCCCCGGAATATTAGACACACACATTCCTCAAGAGCGATTAAAAACAAACATTCGTGATGCTCAAATGTACATTTTCTACGAGGGCGTGATGAACGTTAAACGGGATTTCCACCATCTCCCCCGCAGGACGGACTCAGAAACGCATATACAGACACATGCATTAATTATTTAGAGCCACGAGACCCAGTCTAAGCCAGATAAATGTGTGTTTGAACTTTCCCTGCGCTCTCCAAGCCATTTAGCAAGAGTAAAGAGCACCATCATCGAAGTTATCATCTACTTTATCTCTCGAATGTGTTATCCGTCTGTCTCTAAACACAATCCAGATCCTCTCTATTGAAGTAGAAAGATGCCCTGATGTTCTGCAGGATGAAGATATTGAGCTTTTAGGTTTGTTTGGATCAGACGTTTCATTTGACGGGACGTGTCCAAATACCTCCTCATCTCTTAAAACAAAAACGATTATACAATCACAGTAATTTGCAGTAATAGGGCCGAGACAGTGAATGAGCTGCCGCTATCTTTCAGATCTGCGAAATCGCTGTCATTGTTTAAGAATTTGTTGAAAGTGCATTTAATGTCGGTAGCCTATAATGGTTAGATGTGATGTTTTATATGTTGTCTATTTATTGGTCTATGCGTGTTCTTGTTTTTATCTTTTTATAGAATCTGTATGAAAAAGCACTTTGGTTCAACCTTGGTTGTGTTTTAACAGTGCTATATAAATAAATAAACAAGAAACAAGAACAAGATACAGTGACTTGTTCGTTCTAACTTCCAAAAACTGTCAATTTAACTGTATTTTACTGTAAAAATACAGTTAGATCTATCACAGTAATTTACTGTATATAGTACAGAATCTTTCTGTTACCCAATTAACAGTTTTTCACCGTATCATTTTTACAGTATTTTACCATTAAAATAAGATCATTTTTTATCAGAGTACGGATCAAAATATTTAAACTGTTCCCTCTAGGTCCATGTGAGAACATTATCTGGCATTGTAATATTCAGCTCTGGCAGCGGCTCTTATATAAAGCCCCATAAAGAGACTTTATCCCCACAACTGGCCCTTATAAACTTTAAGACCTCTATCTTAAATTGTTATTCGGCGCACTTAAAAGAAACCCAAGCATGTGTCGAGAAGGAAACCCTTTGATGCAGTGATTTTTAATTATTTATTTCTATTAAGCAGTCTCCAGTCTCCCTGTATCGCAAAACTACAAAGGCAAATGTCTGGCATTACTTATATCAGAAGTAAAACTAAGTGCTTTACATTTTAGATAAGCTGTGTAATTTATAAACAATCTAATCAATACTCTAACTGATGTCAGGAGCCTAGTAGAAACATGCACATGTATAAAACATCATCTAAACAGGGCTCCCCTCGACTAAAGATTATCTAGTCAACTAGTAGTCGTTCATTTAAGCGATTAGTTGACTAATCGAGCGTTTATATTTATTAGTGTAAATAGTGTCACTAGTCACTAGTGTCATGAAGGACTATGTTTAGGTAGACCGTCCACGTGATGTAAAAGAAAACTTTGCCTATGATGACCCCAGTAAACGTGTACCGTTTGAATCAAGGGTGTAATCCATCAGCCGGAAACTGAAGCCTCGCGGGAGCCGCCATTGTATCAGACCATCACCTGCTGTTAGCATCCCATTGACTCCCATTCATTTTGGCGTCACTTTGACAGCGAATAACTTTACATCTGAGGTGTCCAAAGACTTAATTTGTCCATTATTTATTTCTAAAGAAACACGACAATGTATAAAAGGCTCCATTACTGTGTATCTTACGTTATGGCCCCGTAGAAGCCGTTTTTGTAAAAATAGGCTAACGATTGCGTCATAACCACGCGACTCTCTTGTCGCACAGTAGAGAAATTACCGTATAGACAGGAGGAGAAGCTCGCAGGCAATCTTTTACTGTCTATGAGGCAATCGGGGGGACATAGAGGCATAAAGTCAAGGGAGAAGCCCATAGATAGAGAGTCCATAAGAGCAACGGGACAAAATATTCCAACAACGTTTTTGAGGAATTGGAAATAATTCGGTATGTGGCACAGCTACTAGAAGATTTACAACTGTCAGACACTTTGCTCACGTCACATCTACGTCATCAAGCTCAGTTTGAGCCTGCGCAGTCGCTCAGCCATCAGGAAGTCAGTGCTTCGAATCGGGCTTCACGTTTCTCCGTTGAAATCAAAGGGGGTCGCTGTGTCCATTTCTTTTACTGTCTATGGTTTGAATGCAGCCATCTATCTGCGTGTATCTAATTAAGTCTCTGTACTCAGTAAAACCGTCCAGAAAGACTGGTATCGTCACATTTGCACAATTTAATTATTTACTTTGTATGAAGTACCGGTAGGCTACTTTTGACAAGACTACTTCACTGAGGTAAAGGGATAAGTAATAAGTTAGTTACCCTTTTCTCTCGCAAGCCTCACCATTCTTCCTCCCCTCAAAAAAACTAGTCAGAAGTTGTCTGCCCTCCTTCAGCTTTCTTTCCACTCTTTTCTTTTTTGATAACCTGATTATAGGCTTCATTTTTTTGTAGTGCGAAGCTCCTTTCCATGCCACAAGCTGAATTTAACTGCTGAACTACAACAGAACAGTCTAAAAGACCAAACCATTTGTGCTTTTGATAGGGGTATCGCTAAAACGGGAGGGCACATGCTGCTAGGCAAATAAAGAACATTTATCAATTTTATGGATGGAAAATTGAGTCTTGTTACTTTTTATTCCAACCGATTCCACATTATTATAACTATGTGATTTTGTCATTTTAACATTATGGTTTATCAATATATCTTTGTAGGCCCCCTGTTACTAAGTTCCACTATTACCCTATTACTATTACTATTATTATTTAGGCTTAATTATTAATTTCTGTACCTGAATACTACTGTTAGACTTTGTAACTTTGTTATTTAGTATTAATTTCTGCTTGAGTAATTTGTGTATTTGTTCTTATTTTATTACTGTCTGTTCACTTGTTTTAAATAATGTGTGAACTTTATCAGATAGGCTAATAGTTTTTGATATAGTAGCTATCGAAGAACTTCAAGTGAGCTTTAATAAATGAAAAGCAAAGATGTTTTTGCTGATCCGAAAAATTATCCGATCCGTGGCTCAAAAACCGTAACTGATCCGAACCGTGAATTTTGTGATCCGTTCCACCGCTACATACATCCGAAAACGTATAGACAGCTGACTTGTTGCCTTATAGCCAATGACTTATAGCCAATGACAAAACATTTGTGCACAAAGACACCTCACGAAACTGATGTCGGACAGACTTCTGAGGCAACATAATGGTTTTATGATCTAGGCTACAGCAAAATAGACGAGCTTTGGTGATAACTAAGTGAAGATTTAATTACCATGATAGTCATTTCTCACTAGAAATGACAAAACTTTGGTCAAAAACGTACATTTACACACAAACTGACCAGCAACTGCAACTTTTCAGACGCCATTGTTCTTTTTTTAGCTCAACTGTCACAGAATGGAAAGCACAGGATTGTGGGATATCAAAGGCAGTGAAGGATACATCTATGCTGCCTTCAAAAATCGATCAGATGAAGGTTCTCAGACATGAAGAAAAGCAAACACTGGATTCGGACGTGCCTTGATGCCTGTAACGATGTGGTTGAATTATAGGAGGAAGCAGGATCCACAAGCAGAACACTTTATTAACTAAACTCAAAACTGGACAAACTCAGGCTAGGAGAAAAAGGACACGGGAATCAAACAACCAACATACAATTACAAGAACTCACAAAGACAGAACTAGACACAGGGCTTAAAGGGGAATTCGGCAACTATTTCAACTTAATAAAACCGTTTAGAAATCATTTGGATGATTTAATAACCTGTTCTGGTGAGAATGGTGACTTTCCCCGCTCCCCACAGCGTTCCCAGGCGGAAAACCAACCTTGCAACATGAGGACTAACGTCCCGGTAAGTTGGAAATAGGAAGTCTCGTGAGAAGCGAGAACGAGCGAGAAACACAAACTGCTTTACGGCAATTCGACATAAACACACACGCCGCCCTCAATGTGTATGATAATAACAAATGCACATGAGCAGCGGTAGAAAGGGGGAGGAGGGGCCGCAAGTGAGTTTACTTACGACAGTGTTGTGAAATATACGCCTCACAGCTGTAGGAGGAGCTCGCTGACAAAACATGCGACAACAAAAGTGAAAATAAGCGAAGAAATGGCTAGAGTTTCCGAATGCCCCTATAAATACACAGGCAAACAAGCTTAACAAGATAACAAGGGGGTGTGGTTAATCAGAGACACCTGGGAAAACTAATAAACAAGAAATACTACAAAGGACTACAAAACATGGCACAAAACAGGAAATAACAAAAGTCCACACAAGACAAGAGGAACACAAGACAGGAATCATGACAATGCCTTTCTTGGAAAGAGTCCTCCAAAGGCACCGTTTTTAAAGTCCCCCTGTGGTGAAAATCCAGCTTTTAATGTTGTTTATATGTCTATGTGGTGTTTTTAATATGCTTTAAGCCAAGCATGTGTAAATTCATAAGTCGACAGCATTGCTGAGTATTTTCTCCTTAAAACTGCAGTGAACCAAAGACAGTCTCAAAAACACGCTTTGAAATCCCTGGTGTTTCTGACGTCACAAACTACCTTGTAACCAATCAGATCAACGTGTGATCGTCAACGAGTGGATCTCTGAGCTGAGTGAGTGAGTGGAGGCGGGGCTCATTTGCATATTCATAGAACCGCGTATACTAAATGAGGCAAGGGTGTCGAGTTACATAAAAGATATTTTAAGGCATAAAGTTTTTAAGGCATAAAGATATTTTAAGGATATTTTAAGGCACATTTTTTTCAAGGAAAAAACTTTTAAATATATAATTTTGGTGATCAAATATGAGTTTTAAGGGATACGAATATTGACTAGAGTGGGGCTTTAAGTTTTCAGGCGCAGCCATAGATTATGAGAACTGATTGCTTACCATCTAATCGAACCCAGACCTTAATATGAAGCCTTTTTAGGAGATGATCAATGATATTCCTTTCACCTGTGACTGGTCATAATATTTTGGCTTATCAGTGTAATGTATTTACACTGGGTCAAGTATTCCGTTTTAAATTACACTGAAATATATATATAATTTATTCTATATATATATACAATATATATCATATACTGTATATGCGTCTAACGGCAGTAGGCGGCACACTAGGTTTTGGAACAGAGTCATAGAGACAAATATGATGCACAATATGAGAGGTAATCGTGGTGTATGCACCATATCTTTAGCTATTAGCCTTTCCAATGTCCACTTTTGACTGTATTTCTTTCTTATAAGCATGTCAAATCAATGGACGAGAATGAGATTTTGGCCTACATCAATAAAAATGTCAGCAGAGCCCTTATATGACCCTGAAACAGGAATGTGTTGGTGTTAAACTGTTCTGACTTCATCAACAAACCATTCACACGTTATTGGAATTGTGCTGGACTGTAAAATAAATGCCCCCATTTTGAGCAAAATGAGATTTCCTTTTTTTTTTTTTTTAAATCTATTTTTTGATCACAGGCTTGCTGATGGCTTTACTTGGTGGAGAAGAAAATAACAGTTGCCAATCAGTTTACAGAAGTTGTGCTATGAAATGTTTTTTTTATAGAGTAAAAGCTGCATACTGCAGTGCAAGTGCACTACTGTAATTCTGCTGTACCTGAGCTGCAATTTAAGCATTTGGAGAGTGGGATGAGGCCATTATTTTAAATTAGATTTCCTTTTTTATTCCCGAATTTAGTTGCAATGTAAAAGTTCAAAAGGCAAGACAGATGGATTATAGCTGAAGAGCGTCACTTTGCAACAGTGATGCATTTTCATCTGCTACCATCAAACAGACTAAACATAAGCAAATAAAAATATTGGAAAGTTGTTTAGTTTTAATTTAGTTCAGAGAATTATGACTTTGGCTCCAATGCGCTACTGCTCTCTGCTGGATAAACATTACACTGCATACCTCTAAAATGTCATTTTT
The DNA here is from genome assembly GCA_026230005.1 of Gila orcuttii. Taxonomy (NCBI): domain Eukaryota; kingdom Metazoa; phylum Chordata; class Actinopteri; order Cypriniformes; family Leuciscidae; genus Gila; species Gila orcuttii. The sequence continues at coordinate 41,611,417 of JAPDVR010000018.1, read as the reverse complement.
TGTTTAAAATGACAAACCCCCCGAAAAAGTAAGTTGTTTAAAAATGCTGAATATCAAAACACAATATAAAAGCATGTTTAATTTATTTTTAAGAAATGCTGTTGACAATTAGTAGTGCCGCTTTACTGTTGTGAAATGTGTACAGTCTGTCGTTAATGTGATAAACTACACAATGTTGTAATTGAAAATTTACTATTTTAACCAATATTTGTGTATGCCATGTATTTTTGCAGTAAAGTCACTTATATTCCCAATGAAATACTGTTGTATGCAGTAGTACCATTTCAGTCCATCTCTAACTTTCGTTTAATAAGAAAAGTCTTGATAAAAAAAAGTTCTTATAATAAAAATTACATTTTATCTTTAATCAAAACATATCCATGTTTTTAAGTAACCATACATATTGGAATTCATATTATATATTGAAATCACTTTACCTTAAACACTGGAATCCATCAAAACTGAAAATTGAAAATATTGCAAATATTCCTCTATTTCACACTCACCAGAGCAGAAATGAGATGCTCCGTCACGCCAACAGCACATAAAAAGCAATTTCAAAACAAACACACGTCCACCTGGATAAAATAATGGGTTCACTCAGAAGGCTTTACTGAAACAATCATGAATCAGAGACGCAGACAACAAGTCAAAAATCCCCCCCCCCTCCCCATATTTCATCACTACAACGCAAAAAATCATCATGATTAATATGAAAATATAAAATGTGATTAATATAAAATGATCCTGCTTAACTTCTTGTGCAGTAATTAGAATCATTAACAATAATGGAATTACAGAAAAACTCAGAAAATTGTGGGAAAATTTTCACTTAATTGCCATAAAAATAAGGTCTGATTAATTTATGTAAGATTCTTAAAAATATGCTTAATTTTTTTGCAAAATATTATTTTTTATTATGCATAATTTGTGGGTTGTAATGTGACCTGTACATGTGGACTTTATTATATTTGGAAATAAATTATATTTGGGAATGAATTCTATTTAAATAACCTATTTGTCATGTTGTCAAGGCTGTTAGAAAGGCTGGATTGCCTACAAAAGGCTTTGAAACCCGAACGCTCAACATGCCTGACAGCCGAAAGTGCCTCGAACTCCTCTGATTGGCTGAACAATAATGTCAGAGCGTCAGGTTGTTCTGTGAGCTTTACAGAGTCTCGTTCTGTCACAGACAGGTGTGATTTCTCAGGACACATATTTCACTGATTCTTGTCTGGCAGTATAGGGACATTTTCTGCAAGCTGATCCATAAAAACACTCCCTTCAAGCACTTTCATGTTGGAGTTGTTTGGGGGGGGGGGGGGGCATTATCTCATAAAATCAAGTAACAGTGACAGCAGTGACAGATTCATTCCTCCCGAGAGACAACAGAGCAAAGTAAGAAGCTTTCATTTCGCTTTCCAAAGTGCCACATTATCGTCAACGCCTGCTTTTATCCTGTAGAAGAGAGAAACAAGCTCTTGTCTTGAGCTCTGCCGTGTCTCTTGTAGTTCAAGCGTTTGTCGCCGCTCAATCAAAGCTTGTTCACCAGTCACTATTAAATTGAAAATGACTTTTAGGTTACAATTGATTTTTTGTGCACTGAATTTGAATTGAAGTGGCCAAACAGGATTCAGAAGTATAAATGCAGATTAGAATTTAAGGAAGTAGAATTAAAATGGGATTAATTTAAATAAATTTATAACTTCTTTAAGTGCACTATAATTTTAAATAACACTTTTTTCAATAACTTAATTTTATACTATAATTTACCCTTAAACTTGCTATTCAATACACAACATATAGGCTACTTCCAGATTATATTCAGAATTAATGTTTAAAAATAATTAGGTAGCCTGTATGTCTTACATTTTGTTACAAAACAAATAATGACATTATTAATTTGAACTAATTAAGTGCATTTATTCCTTGATATTCAGAATATATTAAATAACTGATTATATTTAGTTTACTTTGGTAAATCTCTTTTTTTCTTAAGTTAAATCTCAAGTTTAATACTGTCAAAAAGTGCATTTTAATGAGGTTTACAGATAAATGTATAATATAAATATAAAAAATGAGAAACAAATTTGAATTGACTCAAGTATCTATAAATAAATATATATATATATATATATATATATATATATATATATATATATATATATTCATTTATTTAATTAATTAAAATTGTATCTATTCAATTTAAATAAATATATATATAAATTATATTGATAATTTCATATATGTATTGTATGCATTTATACTGTGTTTATACTTTCTGATTCTGATATATATATATATATATATATATATATATATATATATATATATATACCTTTAAATTGTGATTAATGACTAATATGCCTAATGACTCAATCACACTAGATAAACCTGCAAACAAGAGGAATCAGACACTGACAGTGTAAGAGCGCCACCTTGTGTTCCAATCGCATAATAAAACCATTTCTATTTGATCCCTATCCACCTTTTTCCTACATCCAATGATGTTTTGTGTGAATTATATGGGAGTAACTTTGGTTAAACTGTAAACAATCAGTGAAAGGTGATGCAATAATCAGCATTTTCAAAAACTGGGTATGAGATGACATTATTCTTCTCACCCTTCAACCATCGAACATTAAAAGGACATTTGTAAAGGAAAAGTGAAAAAAGCATTAACAAATTACTACAACAATAGACCATGAATAACCCCAAAATCTTGATTATTTACTATGTCTGTATTGCCTTAATCAAAAATGTTCATTGAGTGATAATATTTCAAAGTAACAATAAATATTGTATTTACCTGCTTCAGAAATATTCCAGTAAACACTGCTAATATGGATTGGAAGTGAAAAGGGGAGACAATTGCTTTTTAAAGAATGCGTGAAAAAAAACCTGGAAAGAGATGTGAGGATTTGAGATATTTTTAGTGCATTCCAGTGAATTATTCATGGGATATTTTGAAAATTAAATTGGGAGAACATACAACAAACAGACCGCATATGTTGTCTGTTTCATATAGTTTACAGCTCATTCAGTCAAGGATTATATAGCGCAACATTATGATTTGAAATGAATTGTTTCAGTGGAACTTCCCTAAAGTTGCTCCCATAATCTAAAGCGCAACTCATTAGGAAAAAGATGAATAGGCTATACGTATAAATCTGATGTTTTGTGCATTACACATAATTATTCTGTGCTGCTTTTTGTGCTTTTGAATTCTTTTACTAAAAAGTACCATGATATTAGAATGGGTCATTGTTTTTGTTAACTAAAACTAAAACGATAAAAAATCAGTAAACACTGAAATTATACAAATATTTATATTTAAAATTTTATATAAAATTTTTCTGGACATGTATCATGATAATGCTATTTATTTTTTGATATAAACAATATCTATATTTCTTCTCAATATCCTATTTTTTTTAACAGTCTCAAAAACACGGTTTGAAATCGCTGGTGTTTCTGACGTCACAAACTACCTTGTAACCAATCAGATCAACGTGTGATCGTCAACGAGTGGATCTCTGAGTTGAGTGAGTGAGTGGAGGCGGGGCTCATTTGCATATTCATAGAACTGCGCATACTAAATGAGGCAAGGGTGTCGAGTTACATTCAAGATATTCAAGGCATGCAGATTTTTTTCCCAAAGAAAAAAACTTTAAAATATGTCATTTTGGTGATCAAGTATGAGTTTTAAGGGATAAAATTATTGACTACAGGGGGACTTTAATGAACAAACGTATCTTTTATAAAATTGCTTTTGCCATTGTTTTATAAAAATCAAAAAAGCCACTCAGAGCTCTGGTAAAATGACTGTAATGCACAGCCTCGAGTGCTTGTAATCTCCACAGTGATTTCTCATTAAGCATTACTTGTGTTTCCAGACTCACTGACTCCAGCGCAGGTAAATGCATCTGTGCCACTGCAAACTAACAAAAACCATTCAAGATGATTGTAATACTCATTAACGTACTCTTTATGGCTTTGTTCAGTCATTACACAAAGTAAACATTTAAACATTTTCTACACCGTTAAGCCATTGCATTGTGAAAGACAGGTATTTTCCTTTGTCCGTAGGGTCTGGAACAATCTCAAATGAGCACATTACCCGCAAAACGCCTCAGGAGACTCTCTTAATACAGGTCTCTTTGTACATGACTGAACACATAAGCCCCATGAAATCCACTCTCTGGTATTTTTAATAGAAACATGGGCGTTCTTATTTTGGCACAGGTTTATGGCTGGGGTTGAGGACGCATGTTAAAATAAATATCAAGCTTCTCCTCACGTGGCTTTGTTTGAGAGAAATAAAAGATGATATCCATTAATTGCTGCCGGCTTTGTTCGTCATTTCCATGGATTTGCTAATAAAGTTTACAGAAGGTGTGTGTAGGTCTGTCCTCTTCTCACCCAGCAGCAAATCTAAAACCTTCATCACCAAGGCGTGTCTAATAAAAGCCAGTGCTGTAATACGTCCCATAGTTTCCAAGTATCAATGAGTCAATGAGGGAGGTGAACAGGCCTTTGAGTTTGAGTTCAACCGTCACCGTACAAGGAACTGTATGAAAATGTAACTCACCATCATGATCCGAACACGTGTGACTTTCTTTCCGCAGTGAAACATAGGAAGGAGATATTTTGCAGAATGTCAATCTGCTCTTTTTTTCTCTCAAATGCATTAGGGTCGTCTGTCAAGCTCCTAAAAGGACAAAAGAACATCATAAAATTCTCATAAATGCGGTCTATACAATTCATGCATATGATAACTCTGTGTGAGAAAAAGACTGAAATGTAAACTGTTAATTATTTTATTCTGGAAAGTTATTAAAATGTTTAATTTCCATCAAATTAATTTAAAACAAGTTTAATTCAATTCAATTTATTTATTTGTATAGTGCTTTTCTCAATACACATCGTTTCAAAGCAGCTTTACAGAAAATGCATCAGTCCACATTACAACTTAGAGTGATCTGTTATCAGAGGTAAATTTATGTTAGTTATGCATTTCAGGAAATGTACATATACAAAATCACAGTTAGCTAAAAATGTATAAATTTAAACAATGCAATAATTAAAGGTAGAAACCATGATCTCATTGGAGTAATGAATACTTGGTGTATGTGTATATGTATATATATATATTTCATTAAATGAATAAATTACAAAAATTAATGTTTTTTTTATTAATTAAATAAATATATTACAATTTTAGTAATAATATATTACTACTGATGATGGTCGTGAGACCGAAACGTTGCTAATAAAGAGTTTTTTTAAATGCAAGTTCTGATAGTGTGCGGGAGTTTCTCGTTTGCCGATTGTCAGCCGATCTTTTTTGGTCCTTTTTTTCTACGCACCTATTATCTGCAGGTGTGCGATGGTTTTTTGTTAATTGAGTAATAATATATATATATATATATATATATATATATATATATATATATATATATATATATATATATATATATATATATATTCGTGAAGCGAAGTGGACGTCTGACATGTTCTAAAGAGGAAGTAGACCGGTAGCAGCACAACACCCTGAGTGACCCTGAAAGGGAGCAAGATCTAGGGCCCCTCGGAGCCCTGTTGGACGTACCATCTGAACTTCAACATCAGAGAGTCCACATTGAGGGAAGTGCAGGAGGTGGTTTCAGCAGCCAGAGCCAGCTCCGCTCCAGGACCCAGTGGTGTACCCAAGGTGTATAAGCGTTGCCCTGAGCTCCACAAGATCCTGGAAGATCTTGCGAGTAGTGTGGCGTAGGGGCACAGTAGCAGACCAGTGGAGGGACGCGGAGGGGTCTGGATACCGATGGAGGAAAACACAACCAAACTGGAGCAGTTCAGATCCATCTCGCTTCTCAGCGTGGAGGGGAAGATATTCGTCAGTGTCCTAGCCCGACGGATGACAGATTCAAGAATGGTTACATCGACACCTCTGTGCAAAAAGTTGGCATTCCAGGAGTGCTAGGTTGCCTAACAAAGACTGCCGACCTGACTGCTGTCCAGAAGGCCATCATTGACACCCTCAAGCAAGAGGGTAAGACACAGAAAGCAATTTCTGAACAAATAGGCTGTTCCACTGTGTTTTATCAAGGGCAGGGTCAATGCAGCTAGCTATCAGGAGATTTTGGAGCACTTCATGCTTCCATCTGCTGAAAAGCTTTATGGAGATGAAGATTTCATTTTTCAGCACGACCTGGCACCTGCTCTCAGTGCCAAAACCACTGGTAAATGGTTTACTGACCATGGTATTACTGTGCTCAATTGGCCTGCCAACTCTCCTGACCTGAACCCCATAGAGAATCTGTGGGATATTGTGAAGAGAAAGTTGAGAGACGCAAGACCCAACACTCTGGATGAGCTTAAGGCCGCTATCGAAGCATCCTGGGCCTCCATAACACCTCAGCAGTGCCACAGGCTGATTGCCTCCATGCCACGCCACAATTTCTTTCTGTGTCTTACCCTCTTGCTTGAGGGTGTCAATGATGGCCTTCTGGACAGCAGTCAGGTCGGCAGTCTTACCCATGATTGTGGTTTTGAGTAATGAAACAGGCTGGGAGTTTTTAAAAGCCTCAGGAATCTTTTGCAGGTGTTTAGAGTTAATTAGTTGATTCAGATGATTAGGTTAATAGCTCGTTTAGAGAACCTTCTCATGATATGCTAATTTTTGAGATAGGAATTTGGGGTTTTCATGAGCTGTATGCCAAAATCATCAGTATTAAAACAATAAAAGACCTGAAATATTTCAGTTGGTGTGCAATGAATCTAAAATATATGAAAGTTTAATTTTTATCATTACATTATGGAAAATAATGAACTTTATCACAATATGCTAATTTTTTGAGAAGGACCTGTATATATATATATTTTTTTTAAATGACCTATCTTTTCGAAAATGACCTAATTTATCTCCCACTGAGGAAAGAAAGACACGGATTTCTTGGATGGCATTGGGGTGAGTAAATTATTCGGAAATTTTCATTTTGAGGTGAACTAATCCTTTAAGGCAGCAGAAGTTGCAGAGGCCCCCTGTCCAAGTCTGGCATCCGACAGCCCCCTATCAGAGCCTTAATGGATGAACCTAACGGTAACCCCACCATCAGTGCCAGGAGGCCGGTGGATACTCCAGGGCCTGGAAAAACGTATATCCTGGGCAAGGATGAGTTTAAAGCCCAACAAGTCCAGGTCCATGGTGCTGAAGAGGGGTAGACAAGTTCCACTTCCAGGTGGCTGGTATTGTAATTCCATCCATCACTGATACCCCTTTTCCACCAAGGCAGTGCTGGTGCTGGTTCGGAGCCAGAGCCTAGTTTCAAATCGGTTCTTTGCTTTTCCACACAAATAAACCTGGCTCTGGGCCAAGAAAACAGGTTCCAACTTAGCACCAACTTTGCGCTGGTCTAGAGATAAGAACAGGTTACGTCAGGTGCTGGGGGCGGGATTATCGTAATGTTCGAAAACAAAAACTTCGGCACGCGATTTTTAAAACACCGGTCAGCTGTTAACGTTAGCTTTGGGCATGGACGGAAAACAAAAACAACCGTGGTCTGTGGAGGAAACGAACTGGACGCTGGACGCTTTATTAATCTTTCTACATGGGTTTAGTTAGTGATCGGGCTATAATTAAACCACGTCGGCTATGTAATCGCTGACAACCGGGACAATTTCATAGTGGTTGGTGTAAACCGGGACATTTTAACGTCCTGACACAACAGTTTTTTCTCTGGACTCTGGACACTCAACTCAAAATTGTGTGTGTCCCGGTCAAACAGGGATGTCTGGTCACCCTATGTTAAACACACAACATTAATTTCATAACTTGATATGTAGTTCTCCATTGCTGTTATGGTTGTCATGACGCGTTGCTAGGACAGCGGAGATAGCCCTACTCTGGCTCTACAGTCTGTGGAAAATCGAGCTGGTTCGTAGATAATTGGCAAATAGAACCAGGACCAAACTGGCATAAGCACCAGCCCAGAACCAGCACCTGGTTAGCATTGGTGGAAAAGAGATATGAGAAGCCTGTCAGGAGCCTTGGTAAGGTCTTTGACTGTAGGCATGCTACAGCCATTCAAGCCACCATCAGGGAGCTTGAATCTTGGCTCACCACACTGGAAAAGTCTGGCCTACCAGGTCGATTTAAGGCCTGGATGTACCAACTTGGCATCTTACCTCGAGTTCTCTGGCCACTGCTGGTGTATGAGGCAACCTTGACAACAGTGGAAAAACTGGAGAAGAAGATCAGTAGCTACCTTTATAGGTGGCTGGGATTGCCACGAAGGTTGAGCAGCGAAGTACTCTATGGAAAGAGGAACAAGCTTCAGCCCACGTTCAGCAGTTTAAGGTCTCTCGCACCAGAGACACTACTCTATCGGGACTCCAAGGACCGATGGTGGCATCAGTAGGCATCACGGTGTGGACAGGTGAAGTGGAGAGCACAGGAAGGCCTAGAGATAGCAGAGTCCCGGCTGAGACACAGGGCTTTGGTTGGCAATGTAGCCACAGGCCGGGCAGGGTTAGGAGCCAACCCAAAATCCACTATGACAAGGCCCAGGGTAGGGACCGACGCCAGCTAGTCCAGGAAGAGGTGCGGGCAGGGAGCATGGACGAGGTGGGAGGGTGCGCTGGAAAAGAAGATGTCTTGGACCGAGTTTTGGCAGGCAGATAAAAATAAGGCAGGAAAAAATAAATAATAAAAAATAGCCCAGGAAATGTCCACATCTGGGGTAGGAATGACTCACCAGCATGTCCTCTGTGGCTTGGGAGGGGTTCTCAGGAGCACATCTTAAATGGATAGTTCACCCAAAAATGAAAATTCTGTCAGTAATTACTCTCCCTCATGTTGTTCCAACCCCCTAAGACCTTCGTTCATCTTCGGAACACAAATTGTGATATTTTAAATTAAATCTGAGTGCTGGATCACTCCTCCATAGGCTTCTAAGAGATTGAAACTTGTTCCCCGAAAAGTTATTAAAGACATCGTTAAATAGTCCAAGTGACTACAGTGGCTCAATCTTAAGTTTATCAAACGAGGAGAATACTTTTTGTGCGCAAAAAAAACAAAAATAACGACTTAATTTCAACTATTCATTTCCTTCTCTGTGGGCCTCGAGTCAGTTGACGTAGTGTGATAGCGTAGTGTTTCTGTGTTGTACGTCACACGTAGGCTCACTATTGGCCGACGTTGGTCATTTGTGTGATGCATGTGACGTACAACACAGAAACATATTTTAACAATGTCTTTAATAACTTTTCGGGGAACAAGTTTCAATCCCTTAGAAGCCTATGGAGGAGTGATCCAGCTCTCAGATTTAATCAAAAATATCTTAATTTGTGTTCCGAAGATGAACGAAGGTCTTACAGGGTTGGAACAACATGAGGGTGAGTAATTACTGACAGAATTTTCATTTTTGGGTGAACCATCCCTTTAAGCAGCAGCCCAAAAGCCCTGGGGGAGGGCCACTACCGCTGGCGGCATGATCAGGTGCTAAAGGCTATTGCAGAGTCCATCTCCAAAGCTATGGCCAACAATAAGCAATATCATCTTTGTCAAGGCCGGTGAGCAGCCACATTCAGAGCCCAAGCCAGCAGCTGGGCTGTTCACCTCGGCTTCAGATTGGGAGTTTCAAGCCGATCTGGGGAGGGAGCTCAAGTTCCCAGTCCACATCGTGGCAACTGCATTGAGGCCAGACAGTGTGCTAACATCAGCCTCTTCGAAGCAGGTACTCTTGATAGAGCTCACGGTTCCTTGGGAGGACCGCATCGAAGAGGCGAATGTACGCAAGCGGTCCAAGGAATCAGGAGCTGGTGGAGGAGTGCAGAAGGGCGGGCTGGAAGGCTCGCTGTGAGCCCATTAAAGTTGGGTGTAGAGGCTTTGCTGGTCGGTCACTGTGTAAGGTCTACACGCTGCGTGGTATTACTGGGGCTGCGAAGAAGAAAGCCATTAAGTCCGCTATGGAGGCTGAAGAAAGGGCCTCCAGATGGCTGTGGCTCAAGAGGAGCGATCTGTGGGCCAGTGCTGCTGGGACACAAGCCAGGGTCTGATCAACCATTGATTCATTTGTTGCTATAGGAGAAGAAGAATTTTGCAAAATCGTTAACTCATCTAAATCGACAACTTGTATGTTAGACCCTATACCGACTAAACTATTGAAAGAGATGCTTCCAGAGGTCATAGATCCTCTTCTCAATATCATTAATTCGTCTTTGTCTCTAGGATACGTACCAAAACCCTTTAAGCTGGCTATGATTAAACCGCTTGTTAAAAAAACGCAACTTGATCCTACAGAATTAGTCAGTGTGTCTAACAGTGTGTCGCACCGACGCATGCGCGTGCGGTGATTGTTTGTGTTTGGAGCTCCGTCGAATTGATTCATTAATCCTTGATTTTCTTCTTTACCACTCATTTATAAACAAGTACTTTCTATTTTTATATCGTGTGAACTTATCCTCGATACTATTCCCTATAAAAAACAATCGGATTGCTTTGATATCGCTACTTAGATCCAACTGTGCGAACCCCAGCTACTAGCCTATTAGCCCGCTAGCATTTCACGCGTGGCCTCGCGCCAATCGACCGTCGGATTTTACACCCGTTTCACTGAAAGGATACGGGTTATATCCAGGATTTCAGTCCTAAATTAGTGGTGATATTGGTAGTATCACTACTAATTTACTGTTCATCTGTTATAATGGCGAATATATCGGATGTGTGTCTAACGCTACCTCTGAGTGCAGGTGAGGACACATTCGAGCTGCATTCGGTGCTGTTGGAGCTGGAGTCCGTGGAGAAGCAGATCCGTGGTCTGCTAGAGAGGCAAGCCGAGCTGCGAGATCGGTGATCAGCACTTGAAACATCACGCGCCGATGCTCACAAGTCAGTGGTTAGTAACTTTTTGACTCCGACTTCGTCTACTCCGTGCGTTTCTCTGCCCAGGAGGACGCGATCATCTCTGGCTTCATTCACTCCGGCACCGACACAAAGCCATGGACCCTGGGTGATCCCTCAGCGGAAGACACGAGCCAGGACCAGACCAAGAACCTCTCCACCCCTCCCGGTCTTCGAGATCTCCACCCGGAACCGCTTCTTTCCTCTTCGCGAGTCGGAACGTGACGACGCCGTGATCATCGGCACTTCCATCGTCCGTCATGTCCGCGCTACCTCAGGTAAGGGTAATGTGCGCACTCACTGCTTTCCTGGTGCTCGTGTTCTAGATGTCGCTGCACATGTTCCCGAGATCCTGAACGGTGACGAGCGCGTCGGAGCTGTGGTGCTGCACGCGGGAACGAACGACATCCGGCTGCGGCAGACGGAGGTTCTGAAGAAGGACTACAGGAGCCTGATCGAGACGGTACGCAGCACAGCGCCTGAGGCAACGATCATCGTGTCTGGACCGCTTCCCACGTACCGACTAGGACAAGAAAGGTTCAGTAGACTATTTGCTCTAAATGAATGGTTAATATCATGGTGTAATGAACAGAAACTGCTCTTTGTAAATAATTGGAATCTGTTCTGGGAGCGACCTAGGCTCTACCGTGCTGATGGCCTGCACCCCAGCAGAATCGGAGCGGCTGTGCTGTCGGACAACATCTCCAAGACGTTACACACCATCTGACTAGTAAGTCAAAGTCCAAATCACAATCTCTGCTGTCCCAACTTAATTGATACAAGTAGTGTAGAACATTATATAGAAACTGTGTCTATTCCTCGTCTAGTGAGGCCAAACAATAAATCAAAAACAAAAATAAATCAAACAAAAAGAATTTCTAAAACTAGGTCTTCTAAACATTAGATCGCTCACACCTAAGGCGGTTATTGTAAATGAAATGGTCACAGATAATAATTTCGATGTTCTGTGCCTTACTGAAACCTGGCTTAAACCAAATGATTATTTCGGTCTAAATGAGTCTACTCCACCAGGATACTGTTATAAGCATGAGCCCCGTCCGATCGGTCGTGGCGGCGGTGTTGCAACAATCTATAGAGATATCCTAAATGTTACCCAGAAAACAGGTCACAGGTTTAATTCGTTCGAAGTACTTGTGCTAAATGTTACGCTCTTAGATGTAAGAAAGAAATCCCTATTATCTCTAGCCTTAGCGACCGTATATAGACCTCCAGGGCCCTATGCTGATTTCCTAAAAGAGTTTTCAGACTTTCTCTCAGATCTATTGGTCAATGCCGATAAAGCAATAATTGTTGGAGATTTTAACATACACGTAGATAACACAAATGATGCGTTAGGGGCTGCGTTTACAGATTTATTAAACTCATTTGGGGTCAAGCAAAACGTCAGTGGTCCCACTCATCGTCTAAATCATACACTAGATTTAATTATATCATATGGAACCAATCCAACCGATATAGATATTATAGCGCAAAGTGACGATCTCACTGACCATTGTATGGTAACGTGCATATTACGTACTGCTGAAATTTGCCATGTTGCGCCACGTTATCGACCAGGCAGAACAATCGTTCCAACCACTATAGATAGATTCACAAATAGCTTACCTGATCTATCTCAGCTGCTCAGTGAACCCCAACAAACAGATGATCTAGAGGAAATGACTAGCAGTTTGAGCACCATTTTCTCTAGTACATTAGATATTGTTGCACCAATTAGATTAAAAAAGGTTAGAGAGAAAACTAAAGCACCATGGTACAATAGTACTACACATGTTATCAAGAGAGAAACTCGTAACTTAGAGCGTAAATGGAAACAAACTAATTTAGAGGTCTTTAGAATCGCGTGGAAAGACAGTATGTCACGTTATAAAAAGGCTCTAAAAGCAGCTAGGGCTGAGCATCTCCGCAAACTAATAGAAAATAACCAAAATAATCCAAGGTTTTTATTTAACACCGTGGCTAGACTAACAAATAAACAGACATCACCAGAGCAAAATATTCCGTTACAGTATAGTTGTAATGATTTTATGAATTACTTCAATGAGAAAATAGAAAGCATCCGAAATACAATTGTAAATGTACAATCCTCTATGGTGTCTTATGATTCAGCCACAATTATCGCCCCTCAAGAACAACTACACCGCTTTACAACTATAGGACAGGAAGAGCTAAATAAACTTATCTTTGCAGCGAAACCAACAACATGTTTATTAGACCCAATACCCACTAAACTACTGAAAGAAGTGTTACCTGTAGTGGAAGAGCCTCTTCTCAATATTATTAACTCGTCTTTATCTTTAGGTCATATTCCAAAAATATTTAAGCTGGCAGTAATAAAACCTATTATTAAGAAACCGAAACTAGATCAAAATAACTTAGCAAATTACAGACCCATTTCAAATCTTCCATTTATATCTAAAATACTAGAAAAAATTGTGTCCGCTCAATTGTGCTCTTTCTTGCAAGAAAATGATACCTATGAAAAATTTCAGTCAGGATTCAGACCGCATCATAGCACAGAAACTGCGCTAGTTAAAATTACAAATGATTTACTCTTAGCTTCTGACCAAGGCTGTATCTCAATACTAGTTCTACTCGATCTTAGCGCTGCGTTCGACACTATAGATCATAAAATACTCTTGGATCGACTACAAAACTACACTGGTGTTCAGGGACAGGCATTAAGCTGGTTTAGATCGTACTTATCAGACCGTTACCATTTTGTCTGTTTAAATGGTGAAAAATCGAAGATAACGTCAGTAGACTATGGAGTGGCGCAAGGATCGGTGTTAGGCCCTCTGCTATTCTCAATATATGTGCTGCCACTGGGTAATATTATAAGAAAACATGGAATTAATTTCCACTGTTATGCTGATGACACTCAATTATATATTTCATCAAGACCAGATGAAAACACTAACTTATCTAAATTGACAGAGTGTCTTAAAGATATAAAATGCTGGATGACGTGTAATTTCCTGCTATTAAATTCAGATAAAACGGAGGTATTACTTATTGGTCCAAAAAACTACCCACAAAACCTCGTACAATACAACTTTAATTTAGAAGGATGTCCAGTTACTTTATCCCCTACAGTAAAAGACCTGGGTGTTATACTAGACCGCAACTTGTCTTTCGAAAATCATATTTCATATGTTACAAGAAAAGCCTTTTTCCACCTTAGAAATATTGCTAAGCTACGTAACATGCTATCTGTTTCTGATGCAGAAAAGTTAGTTCATGCATTCATGACCTCAAGACTAGATTACTGTAACGCTTTATTAGCTGGTTGTCCTACATCCTCAATAAACAAGCTACAGTTAGTGCAAAATGCAGCTGCTAGAGTTCTCACTAGGTCAAGAAAATATGATCATATAACACCAATTTTATCATCTCTGCACTGGTTACCTATTAAGTTCCGTATCAATTACAAAGTACTATTACTGACCTATAAAGCCCTAAATGGTCTAGCTCCTGTATATTTAATGGACCTTCTATCGCCCTACAATCCATCGCGTTCTTTAAGATCCCTAAATTCGAGGCTTCTGGTCATTCCTAGGATATCCAGATCCACTAAAGGAGGGAGGGCGTTCTCGCATTTCGCTCCTAAACTCTGGAATAGCCTTCCTGATACTGTTCGTTGCTCAGACTCGCTCTCCCAGTTCAAAACTAGATTAAAGACGCATCTCTTCAGCCAAGCATTCACATAATGCTTGCCTCTTATACTACTGTTGAATCAGATCGAATGCATTAATATTATGAACAGCAGCTACGCTAATTACTTCCCATCTGCTTTTCTGCTGTTATCTCGGGACGCTAGTCCCGAGGTAAATAGCGTTCTTCAGCTACAGTCTGTATCCAGCCTCTCACGGAGACTTCAGAGTCCCCAACACCTGCGATGAGACGACTCGACGCCTGTGAAGAGACGACTCAACGCCGGCGATATGTTATGCCCTAAATTAATACATGATGATTAACTAACTGTATTTTTTACGTACATTTCTGAAATGCACTTTCTGTAAAGCTGCTTTGAAACAATATGTATTGTGAAAAGCGCTATACAAATAAATTTGAATTGAATTGAATTGAATAGTCAATTACAGGCCGATCTCAAATCTGCCTTTTCTGTCAAAGATATTAGAAAAGGCAGTATCCTCACAACTGTGTTCCTTTCTTGAAGGAAATGATATCTGCGAGGATTTTCAGTCCGGATTTAGACCGTACCATAGTACTGAGACTGCTCTCATTAAAGTCACAAATGATTTGCTCTTATCATCCTATCGTGGTTGTATCTCTCTATTAGTGTTACTTGATCTTAGTGCTGCATTTGTCACCATTGACCACAACATTCTATTAAATAGACTAGAAAACTATGTTGGCATTAATGGAATTGCACTAGCATGGTTTAAATCATACTTATCTGACCATTATCAGTTTGTAGCAGTAAATGAAGAGATGTCTTATCGGTCAAAAGTTCAGTATGGCGTATCACAAGGCTCGGTACTAGGACCGCTGCTGTTCACTCTGTACATGCTACCCTTAGGAGATATCATTAGGAAATATGGAATTAGTTTTCACTGTTATGCTGTTGATACTCAGCTTTATATTTCCTCAAAACCTAACAAAACTTACCAATTCACAAAATTAACGGAATGCATAGCTGATATAAAAAATTGGATGACTAGTAATTTCCTACTACTAAATTCTGAAAAAACTGAGATTCTGATTTTTGGACAAAAAACTTCCACACGCAATAACCTAGAATACTGTTTAACACTTGATGGCTGCTCTGTTAAGTCTTCGTCGTCAGTTAGGAACCTGGGTGTGCTCTTCGATACCAGTCTCTCATTTGAAAGTCACGTGTCTAGTATCTGTAAAAGCGCATTTTTCCATCTTAAAAATATATCTAAATTACGTCATATGCTCTCATTGACAAATGCGGAACAATTAGTTCATGCGTTCATGACCTCAAGGCTAGATTATTGTAATGCTCTACTGGGTGGTTGCCCTGCACGCTTAATAAACAAACTACAGCTAGTTGAAAACGCAGCCGCTAGAGTTCTTACCATAACCAGGAAGTATGACCATATTAGCCCGGTTCTGTCAACACTGCATTGGCTCCCTATTAAACATTGTATACATTTTAAAATATTGCTGATTACTTACAAAGCACTAAATGGTTTAGCTCCGCAGTACTTGAGCGAGCTCTTAACCCATTATAGTCCTTCACGTCTATTGCGATCTCAAAATTCTGGCCAGTTGGTAATACCTAGAATATCAAAATCAACTGCAGGCGGTACATCCTTTTCCTACTTGGCACCAAAACTTTGGAACAATCTTCCTAACATGACCCGGGAAGCAGACACAGTCTGTCAGTTCAAATCTAGACTAAAAACACATCTCTTTGGCTTAGCATACACATAACACATTATAGATTGCTTTAATTCAATGTTAGGCTGCATAGTTTAGATCAGCCGGAACCGGGAACACTTCCCATAAATCCTGATGTACTTTGTACATCATAAGAAGGATGGCGTCTACGCTAATATTTGTCTCTCTGTTTATCCCGAGGTTTACCGCAAACTGCCGGATCCAGGCCATATCCAGATCTGAGGAAGGACCATCACAAGGACACGACGACAACGCATCCCTGAAGTGCCAGCCTCATCAACACTGTGAAGGCCTCATGGACACCCCAACAAACTCATCTTCATACCGCCGTGATGACTCCGACCCCTAACCAGATGAACTGGATAAATATTGTGAAAGTTCTGATCCAATCTGACTTCTGACCTATTATGCCGCCTAAATCATAATCATACACTGTTCGTTTGTTGGCCAAAGGAGGACTGGCCCCCTGACTGAGCCTGGGTTCTCCCAAGGTTTTTTTCTCCATTCTGTCACCTGATGGAGTTTTGGTTCCTTGCCACTGTCGCCTTTTTTCGCCTTTATTCGCCATTGCCTTTTGGCTTGCTTAGTTGGGGACATTTAACATTTAATTTTGAATTTAACAATACAATTACAACTTTACTTTCCTGTTATCTCTGTAAAGCTGCTTTGAAACAATTTGTATTGTACAAAGCGCTATATAAAT
The DNA here is from genome assembly GCA_026230005.1 of Gila orcuttii. Classification (NCBI taxonomy): domain Eukaryota; kingdom Metazoa; phylum Chordata; class Actinopteri; order Cypriniformes; family Leuciscidae; genus Gila; species Gila orcuttii. The sequence continues at coordinate 41,594,399 of JAPDVR010000018.1, read as the reverse complement.
AAAGGTGACTTGACTTGACTTGGGTCACCTGGGTGAGGGTGTATGATCCGAAACACCCAATGACCTCAGGAACATCACTAAATATGTGTCCCAGCGCATCCTAGGATGTATATTTGACACACACACACACATATATATATATATATATATATATATATATATATATATATATATATACACATTGCCGTTCAAAAGTTTGGGGTCGTATGATTTTTAATGTTTTTAAAAGAAGTCTCTTCTGCTCACCAAGGCTGCATTTATTTGATTAAAAATACAAAACAAACCCAGTAATATTGTGAAATATTATTTCAATGTAAAACAGCTGTTTTCTATGTGAATATATAGTAAACTGTAATTTATTCCTGTGATCAAAGCTGAATGTTCAGCATCATTACTCCAGTCTTCAAAGTCACATGATCCTTCAGAAATCAGTATAAAATGATGATTTGATGCTCAATTTGATGCTTTGATTATCAATGTTGAAAACAGTTGTGTACCATTTTTTTAGGATTCTTTGATGAACAGAAAGTTAAAAACAACAGCATTTATTTGAAATATAATCTTTTGTAACATTATAAATGTCTTTACTGTCACTTTTGATCAATTTAATTCCTCCTTGATGAATAAAAGTATTGATTTATTTTATTTATTTCAAATAAATGCTGTTGTTTTTAACTTTCTGTTCATCAAAGAATCCTAAAAAATGGTACACAACTGTAGACTGGAGTAATGATGCTGAAAATTCAGCTTTGATCACAGCAATAAATTACACTACTATATATTCACATAGAAAACAGCTGTTTTACATTGAAATAATATTTCACAATATTACTGGGTTTGTTTTTTATTTTTAATCAAATAAATGCAGTGAGCAGAAGAGACTTCTTTTAAAAACATTAAAAATCTTACCGACCCCAAACTTTTGAACAGCAGTGTATATAATTAAATGAATATATTACAAATATATTAATTATATTTTACAAATTTTAAATGAATTAAATGAATGAATAAATATATATTTTAATTTAATGATGTGTGTGTGTGTGTAGGTAGGTAGAAAGCATTATGAAGAAGATTGATTCAAATATACTTAATTCATTCAAGCTTTTTTAAGGCATGAATATTTTTTTTCAAGGAAATGTCTTTTAAATATGTAATTTTGATGATCAAATATGAGTTTTAAGGAATAACATGATTGACTACACGGGGACTTTAAAAGTACAAGGGTGAAGGCGCAGCTACTTTAATGTAAACTAAGAGTAGGATATGTAGACAAATGCTCTGATGTATTGTTTCTTTACCTAATTGAACAATGGTTTGTCTTATTGTGGAATTGTACAGCAAATTGGTCAACATTACGTTGTTTTAATTGTGCTTTATAAATAAAATAAACATGTACCCGGAAATGGTGGCACACAGAAATCTGTTTTTGGGGTGTAAATGAGCAGCTGGATGGGTTAGTCAAGTCAAGTTTTATTTATAGAGCACAAGTTTAACACAACTGTAGTTGATCCAAAGTGCTTTACAATACAATAAAATAAATTAATAAAAATAAAATAAAGAGAAAAAAAAAAACAGAAATGGAGATAATAATCAAGTATCGAAATCAATCAATGCATATACATACATAACGTAGAACACCAACTAATTTAAAATACACACACAACATCACTCGAACGCAATCGAGTAAAAATAGGTCTTTAAACTGGATTTAAAAGCATCCAGTGATGGAGAGGCCCTGATGATTAAAGGTGAACTGTTCCAGCGGCTACAGAGAAAGCTCGATCACCAGAAGGGTGAAGGGAAGGGTAGTCGCTGCGACTAGCGTTTACACCCTCCATTAGCATGACAAAGGCACTCGCCACAGAGTGTGGCCCTGACCTTCAGCCCTGACAGGGTGTGAGAGCGGAAGTGCTGAGACTGAAGCCTCCTCTATTCTCACACACACTCACGGGTCCCCGGCTGCCATATTATCATGCTGATCTGATGGACGCCCCTGAGCAACACAAAGCCACGGAGCAACAGAGCGAGACCCGATTTCATCATTCAACAGGCCTCAAGTGGCTCGAGCGATGAAAAGCACACTGTAAATACAGTCGTTCACATGCTGCAGGTCATTATTATGCAATCGCCTGGAAATATAGGCGTTGAAATTGATTGTCACAATAAAGTAAAATGAAATCCTAGCTATTATAGTCTGCTTTAATGGTCACAGGCTATCAGAGATTGTTTTGATGTCTGATAATATAGAGTGACTGAGATCACAATCAAAATCCTTTTTGTGTGTGTGTGTGTGTGTGTGCCATGACCTAAAATAATCAAATAAGCGACATTGTTCATGCGACTTTGTTCAGAAAGTCTTGCTTCAATTGAAGCTATTTTGTGGATCATCTCAAATCATGCTAGAGAACATCATCATGTTTCGTCTGTCATTAAAGTGAAATGTTCGTACCGTTCAGACCGTCTCTTTGTTTTCCTCTCAGGTTGCTCTTTTTCAGCTTCCACTTGAGCTTGTAAAACCCTGCAAAGACAATGGAGACTCTGAGCCCAAACCTATAGTGAAATGAAATGGACAGATTAAGTGACATGAAATGATAGACAGGAATGAAAATGTGTTGGTGGTCTTTATCATACTAAATCCTCATCATTAGTAAAATTACACTCCACAGCCACATCTAAATCTGGACTTACCATAAATTTGTTTAGTAGAATAACAAAAACATATTAATAGTACAATAATAAAAAAAAACTTTTCATTTATTTAATAAGAGAACCATTTTTTCTTAGTGTGAAGAATTGACCATTTAAATAATTTTGAAGAACCTTTTTTTCAGTTTAAAGAACCTTTTGTGTGTCTGAAAAATTCTATGGACATTAAAGTTTTTTCATGGAAACAATGATCACAGTAAATAATTTATATTTTTTCAAGAGTGTATGATACTTAAAAAAAAAAATCATTACAAATAGGCTATAACAGCATTTATCATAAAGTAACCATGGTATTCTAACCACATCGACCATGGTAAATCTTTGTCAGCGATGTGTGTGTGTGTGTGTTATATAACACAAACTGTTGTGTTAGGTGCGATTAATCAATTTGGCACTAATAAAAATTGCCAGAGAGTGTAATATTGCTCTATTATTTTATCATTGAACCTTATTAATTAGTACCATAATACCATTACCATATTTCCATACCAATACCGATTAAATACCATTAATCGTATTTACTACTAATAGGCTATTCATTGTTGGTAAAATCATAGTAAAATAGTATGGAATTTCCTTCAAATACAGTAAATTTGTTTTCTTTATTTTGTGATGAATGTGGCAGTTTTACTATGTTATTTTGAAGGAAATTACATGTTTGTCATGGCAGGTGTTGTTTTCATTTCCAATGTTTTCATTTTACATTTCATTAAACTAGTTTATGAAGCCTTTTTATTAGAGAGATATACTAGATTAGCGAAGAAACGTTACAAATATTTCCTCTCACAATTTCACACTCACACGCGGACGCGAAAGCGCACGCGCTGCGCGTGCACTACCAAGTCGAGAGCGCGCGTAGAGGCGGTCCGGCTGCTTCAGTTTCTGTAATCGCTTTTTTTCTGCTACCTTCAGTTAAATAGCGACGAGACGAGAACGAGCGGACGGCCCGACTCTGACTACACGGTATCATCCAGAAAAAGCGAATCGGGACGCCACATCGACGGCCGCTCGGCAGGTAAATATCCTCGCATGTCCGTCAGAGCCTTCGACCGTGCGTGGAAACTCGCTAAATGTCCCGCAAAAGTGGTTGTTTTCCCCCCTCGGTGTGCGGGGATGTGCGGGACGAGGCTTCTCCTTTGTGCCGAGGCAGTTGTTCATCGTGGTCATCATGGGTGAATCGTTACATTGTTTCCCCCCCACGTTTTGTAAAATATCTCCGCGTTAGCTCGATGGGGTTCGACGGGTGTTTGATCGCTGTGTGTTTTGTTGCGGGATCGAGAGGCGCTCGCGGCCTCCCGCATAAATAGACGCTCCTGAATAACGCGCGCGTGCAGATGCGGCAACAGCGGGGTTTCTGTCTGACAGATGCTTCAATGATTTCCTTCACATTGTAGTGTACACTAGATGTATACTGCCAGTAAGGCATCTATGTGTACTTAAAATGGAGAAAGCCCTTTATATTGTGCTGACAGCGTTTTTGGGGTGTTCTGTTCTGTTAGATGGAAAATGTGTGTATAATTGCAAAGTACACATTTATGTATATTTTTGTATTTTGTCAGTAAAATATACACCCCTAAAGGTTATATTTGTGTACTTAAAACGCTACCCTTATATTGTAATTTGGTGGTGCCTTATGTAAATGTACCTACTAAATACACTGGCCAGACACACAAAAGTCGCTGTTTGGATTTAAATATGCAAATGCTTAAGAGTCTATGATTGGATCATTATTGCAGTCATTATTATGTTTCTAACATGTTATATGTTTGCCAACAGTTCCTCTAAATCTAATTGATGGAGTGTGTAGCTTTTCATTTTTTAAACAGCCATGTAGGAAGACACATCATGGTGATTTTCCAGGATGACAATGACAAAAATTAATGGGGAATAAATGTTGTGATGTTATTTCCATCAAGAGCTGCATCAATTTTTGGTCAAAATCTGGTATTGACTATGCAAGAGTCCAGCACTCTGTAAAGTCTCAATCCAAAGACTTTCAATGAGTTTAAGCTCTGGATTCATGTGTGAAAATGATTCTTCATTCTTTCACAGTTTGAGCCTGATGAATTTTGACATTGTCATCCTGGTAAAAAATGGCCATGATGCGTCTTCCTAAATGAAAAGCTACACACTCCATCAATTAGGGTTAGAAGAACTGTTGCCAAACATATAATATGCTAGAAACATAATAATCACTGCAATATCCAATCATAAACTCTTAAGCATTTGCCTATTTAAATTTAGTCCAGGCAGTGTATGTTCTTATGTATACAGTATACGCATGGCACAAAATATACAAATCCTCATTACGCTACGTTGGTGCCTTTACAGCAAATGTGTACTTTGCACACCTAAAAAATGCTTATTTGGAATAACGTGCACAGTAACACCAGAAACGTGGATTAAAGTAATTGGGGTTGTTTCATTTCACCCCAAAGAGGTATTTCTGCACACTTACAATGATAAATACATAACATGATGAATTTTGCCCAGAATTACTCTTTTAGTGTGTGTGTGTGTGTGTGTGTGTGTGTACGTGTACTAAAGGACCATGTAGGTCGTGTGAGGTTTAGCCTTTCAATTTCAGTCCAGATCTTAAGCATTAAGATACATTACCCCTGAATGAGTGAACCAGGGACTAAAGGTCGCCAAACAGAATCCGAGACTCGCACATTGATGTGATTTATCTGTGACTGGAATGAAACGCGTTGTATTTGAAGGGAAATAACTCAAGCAGGACTGTAAACGGAGAGTATTGTGGGATAAAAGACTGTATTTGGACTCAGAGCTATTAACTCTCTGGCATGACTGCATGCACGCTGCAATTTAAATGTTTTATGACTCATTTCCCACATTATCACAAAACGAGTTGACCCGTAAAATCCACTCTCAGAAGTGTTAATACCTTCCTGTTGATGTATCTGTGATCATTTACGACTTGGATCTAAAAAAGCCTTGACCTAACTGGCATGAACACCCGGCTCGGGAATCTTGGGCAACTTTTGAAGTGAGGTATCTCTATTCTCCACACCATGCATCTTTTATGTTGGTTTAAATGCTCAGCTGAGAGCGCAGATTCCATAGGTATTTATTAGCTGGACTCGTGTGGCTTTTAAAGCCTGTGATCAGAGGGTTTTCCTTGCTGCCGTATCTCCTGATAACATCTGAAAGAATTTCTTGTCGTCGTCAGAAAACAGACTCATCACAGATCAGATAAACATCTTAAATCATGATTTGACTGTGATCAAATGTCTGGGAGAAAATACTTGAGTATTATTTCATTTGTGCGCTTCCTGTGACCTTACAGGAAATGCCTGCTTTAAATTCCTCTTGAATGAAAAGTGGGGCCAAGTTATGGTGACAATCTTAATCTAACTAAAAGGATGCAATTGAAGTCCATGTATAATGCTGTTTCAACCCTTTTAACTTCATAATTTGATGTATTTCTGAGTAAAACCGATGGGTTTATCTGCTCTAAAAAGTGGGTGCATTTCAATATTTGCATGAAACACTTGTTGTTTGGAATAACGTGCACAATAAGACCAGAAACATGCATTGAAGTAAATGGGGTAAAATTGTATTTCTTGTTGACTTCTTAAAATGAAAGAAAAGCAGAATCGTTTGTAAAATCATTCTCGTATTAATTGTTGCAGTGACAACATAATGTTTTATGAGTGATTTACACAGAAAGTTGTTCATTCTTTTAGCAATTCGGTTTTGTGGGATTTATCCACATTTCATTTTCATCTTCCACAGACTGGGATTGCTGCCGTACACATGTTTTTTATAAATCTGAAAACATCTGCCCTTAGGTTGAAATCTTCACTGTTTTATGCATGAAGCCCTAGAAACGACGTGCATTAAGAAAGTGAATAGGATCACGTTGAGGAAAACAAAAATAGTTTGTAAAACCATTGTTGCATTAAATGGAATGTGATCTGTTTTCATGAATGATTTACACAGAAATTCATTGTTTTTGTTCATTTCTGTTTTTTGGGGATTTTATAAAGATGTGCCGTTTATGAATTACAGCTCAATATTCAGACCTAAAATTAGTTTTACAGAGTAAAACACCCTCTCATTATTCCGATTCCTCTGCCTTTACTCCAGCGTGGATTCACTGTTTTATTATTCAGCGCAGCTGGAATTAAGACAACTGTTGACTTCATACCCCAGTGACCTCACCCGGCGGTCTGCTAATGTAATCGTGTGTGAATCCTGCTGTTTGTCCAGGGCCAAGATGTCTAGTGAGGTGCAGAGACCAGATGACAGCCCCAGCACCAGCGGAGGGAGTTCAGATATCGAGCAGCGAGAGACGGCGCCTCCTCAGCAGGAGCGAGATCTGGTCGTGCCCAAGAAGAAGGAGACCAAGATCTCCAGTAAAACTGCAGCCAAACTCTCCACCAGTGCCAAGAGGTAACGAACGCTCTGTCTGTTTCATTGTTGTTTTGCTTCAGGACCTGGGGCCTCATGTATCAATCTTGCGTACGCACAAAAACTTTGCGTACGCCAGCTTTCACGCTTACGGTCGGATGTACTAACAGTGAAATTAACGTGAGAATGTGCGTTCCTCCACGCCAGTTTCATGTCTAGCGTACGTACATTTCTCATAGTTTTTGTCCTTTGGCGACTCTTACTAGCAATGAAGTTAAGTTGCAAACATTACACAACTAATTATTCTACAAGTCTATCGCACTTCCACCTGTGGGAAGTATTGCTATTAATTTGCAATTTATAAAATAATTTACATATATTGTCACACGAGCCTTATGGGAATATTCTATCAATTATGCAATTAAGTAAGAACATATAAAAGCATATTCAAATTGATACAACCCTTAGTCTATGGCAATGGCAGCTTTGGCCTTATTAGAGGACATAGCTAATGGCAGAATCCGAAGAGAACGAGTTTTTAGGGACCACAAGGATTTTCTGGCCCAGGATGATGATTGGCTTATCAGCCGTTTCAGATTTCCAAGGGCTATCCTCTTGGCGCTCTGTGCTGAGTTGTGTCCGAATCTAGAGAGAGAGACAGCGAGGAGCCACGCAATACCCGTTCCCTTGCAGGTGCTGACAACACTTGGTTTCCTGGCAAACGGTTCTTTCCAAAGGGAACTGGCAGCCCGCTCAGGAATAAGCCAGTCGTCTTTGAGCCGCGCAATGCCAGCGGTATGGGTCGGGATTATCCGCATGTCTACCAGGTATAAGGTTCCCATATGATGCAGTTGACCAGCCAAACATTAAAACGCAATTTGCAGCGATAGCCGGTTTTCCTAATGTAATCTGAGCGATCGACTGCACACACATTGCTATAAAAGCGCCATCTGAAGAAGAATTTGCATATGTGAATCGGAAACATTTCCATTCGATAAATGTGCAGATAATATTGGTTACCTTCGTGGCAGTCCTGTAGTAAATCCGAGTCTCCCACAGCAGCAGATACTACTCCAGAGAGTAAAGTGTCACCCATAATTGAGGCAACTCTCTGCTCAAAGGGTGTAAGTTCATCAACCCCTTTACCACTGCCTGTTCTGCCCACACTTTGTCGGTGCGCAGCAGTTCTCCATTTAACGTCCACCTTTATATCAGACCATTTCTTTTTAAGGTCATTTACAGTGCGACTTTCAGATCCCACCGCATTGACGGCATCAGCCAAACTCTCCCACTCATATTTTTTCCTTTTGTTATTAATTCCGGAGGACATAATTTTGTAAAAATTAAAATTAGAAAAATATTTTTTTTCTCTTTTCTACCTTGCTTTAGCCATTTTCTTACTCCTTTCTTTTGCCAAAGTGGACTCATTACCATATTTAAATGTATTTAATTAAGGGAGGAGACTGGGTGGGGCGTTGTGCTCGTGCATGTGCGCTCATTTTTACGTTAATTGGGATGTACAAAGAGAATATGCGTGGGATCCTTCGTACGCAGAGATTCATACATCTGTTTTTGTTTGTGCGTGCGCACATTTACAGCTTTGTCCGTACGCAATGTTTTAGTATGAATTCAACGCAAGTCTTTGTACATGAGGCCCCTGGTTTTTATTAGTTCGGACTAAGCGGCAATCTTATGGTCGTTTTCTTGAATCCAAGTAACTTAAACTGTAATTCATCGACTGGTCGCTAGAGACGGGCTGCAAAAGCGAATCAATCCCATAAATCTCCATGTTGAAATATCCAACCAAAAAATGTGTTTACAGCCTGGAGCAAAAAGTGTTTTGGTCTATATAGCTAATTTTGCCCTTCATGATAACTGTGAGGGGGGTGAGTTTTATTTATTTATTTATTTTATATATATATATATATATATATATATATATATATAAAACTCATCTGTTTAAATTATATTAAGCCTTAAAGTTTAGCATAATTAAGGGCATGGGTTCAAAAATGCTCTTCAGAAACCTACGAGTGACGTCACCGACACTACGTCCATATTTTTTTACAGTCTATGGTTAGGACACATTTCTCAATCCTTGAGTCACTTATGCAAAACCCTTCACACAGTTTTCCTAACCATCAAGTTAATTTCACATTCAAAATGCACTAAAACGACTAAAACGGATCATGGATGTCTCCTATCAAGTCAGTCTTCCAGAACACTAGCGAATGTAACTTGTTGCCTAACAGACACACTAAGGCCCTTTACACCTGGTATTAAGATGTGATCCGATCAACCAAAACACAAGTAGATAAGAGACACATTGCCGTTACACCTGGTGTTTTAATCCGTCTCTTTTGTCCACGTTCAACCACTTCTGTCCTGATTTCTTCAAGGAGAGGGTCTATGTGCAGGGAAATGTATGTTTTTTTTTCAGATCTTTCTATCTAATTGACAAAATAAGCGCACGCAATTAACATATGAACGCGATTGGAGACAATGGAAAAACGTACAGAGAGCATCCTCTTTCGTTTCTGTTCTGAAAGCTGCAAGACCAGCCGAACGCTGTGTGTGTTAGAAATCAGGAACAGTGAGAGAACATTGAGCTTGGTACGTTTTTCATCTTTAAACCAAACTTGAGTCTTCAGCAGACAAAGTTTAAATCCCGTCTGGCTAGTGTGCTTCTCATAATGTTTACAGATTAGGTCACTAGGCGAAGACTTTTGTGGCTTTTTGAACATATTCGACCACATGAACGTTTACATTACAAAATCAATCCGGTCGAATGCGTTTTCCACTACCTCTGAAAGTGGACAAGCTCAAAGCGTTTTAGACCGTTTACACCTGTATTTAGCGTTGTCCACTTGTGATCCGATCGACCAAAACACATCTTAATACCAGGTGTAAACGGGGCCTAAGACCCTCAAATCAATATCCTAAAAAACACAGTTTACATTTTGTAAAATTTTCTCATACAGCAATGAATTCTGAACACAGCTGTAATTCCTGTTTTATATTACATATGGTCCACGCTTGCATTACAGAACAAAATTATTCTTCGTCCCATTTTTTTGTATAGCTAGTTGGGAACATAACTGCATGACTAAAGGCCAGTATATAGTTATCTTTATAGTAATCATCATTGATGTGAACAGACCTTAACACTTGAGTAAGTGTTCTCTTACATCCAATCATTTGGTAGTCTTTGGTTTTTCTAGATTTGGAATATTTCAATGGTTTTACTGTAGAAATGTAGCAAATTGCTGTCTTATTCAGATGTGCATTATGTCAGGGTTTGAATTAATTTTGGAAAAGTGCAAATTGGCTTGTAGTACATAGTTTTGGCGTTTTTTGTATTTGAATGAGAAAAGAATTGATTAGATGCGTGGCTTTTGTTTGTCAGTAACAAAAGATGGGAATTGCTTTCTCCTTTTTTTTTTCTTTTTTTTTTTAAAGTTGATAAGTTTATTTATTTCACTGACCTAACTATGCATGATTACATGGTTAGTTTTCCCTGAGATAAAAGACCTCAACCCACCGGTTGAGAGATGCATTGATCTGTATTATAATAAAATTCTCTTTTGCAGACGTTTAAACCTCTCAATGTCAAAGCTTTCAACTTGCAAACATAACATGTTTGGATGCTTTTACACCAGAGGGATCTCTGCAATCGCTCTTCATCTGTTTGCAGATGACTGGAGCCGGTGACTTTAGCATGCATGCTTCTTAACACTTCTATTGTTCTCTACAACGCTGTAGATTCTCTGAAGGCCCGACTGCAGTACGATGGCATTATGCAATCAGTTGAGCAAAGCTTTGCTGGGACACGGTGCTTTTTATAACAGCGACGGCAGAATCCTGTTCCTTCTGCTGTTGAAAGCAAATCAAGATCCAAACATTCCCATTTGGACTGCGGATGGTTTTTGTCTTCTTTATGTTACACAATTCAGGAAGCCTCGGGGTTCAGACGTCAACATCAAAGGTGTTTGTTCATTAAAGCTGTGTTAATTTTGAGGCCCAAAACATCAAAACAATTAGCTTGTGCTGAGATGAGAATCCACTGAAAGACTCTGGTCTGTTAAAGCAATAGTTCACCCAAAAATTTGATTTTTGAAGAATATTTATGCAATTATAGATGCTAACTATTAATTCTGAGGGAAAACATTTATTGCATTCAAATAATGCAGTGAATTCAGATTTCATACTATAAAACTCACATAAATTGTATGCAATTATAATATAACAAGAAAACAAAACTATATATATATATATATAAATTCATTATAATATATTATGCAATAAATTCAGTGAATGAGTGTGTGTGTGTGTAATTCCCAAGCCTTGTTTTAAACAGTAGGTGTACTACAGTTATGTATTGACATTTATTCATGCACGGCAGTTACTTTTTGTCTGGTGTCATAAATCACTTTATCGTCTGAACAACTTACTCTTATTGCTGCTTTTCAATGATATAGTGCGGCTTAAACACCCACAATCAGCAGCCCACTACTCATGGTTGATGTTTTGATGATGTATGGTTTCCTGTCGAAGGAAACGTGCGTTTAAGTAACAGGCATCGTCACTGTGTGTGTGTGTGTGTGTGAGTGTGTGAGTCACGTTTTATGGAATTGAAAAACCCCCCGCTTGATTTCACACGCCTTGGCTCGCTTTGACCTCAGAGATAACAACTGGTATCGCTCGCAGAAAATGACGAAGTGCGGTGACATTAATGTGCATTTTGAAAATTGTGAAATTTATTAGGCCGCCTACTTGCTGAAAAGCTCACGGAGAATCTGCTTTTAAATGCATTTTAAAAACGCCATCCAGGAAATTGAAATTCTGGTTTAACCTGAGTGCATTTTTGACAGAAGACGTGTTCAGTTCAGTTCATACACATTAGAATGACTGGTAACACTTTACAATAAGGTTTATTAGTTAATGTATTTACTAACATGATCTAACAATAAGCAATACATTCGTTACAGTATTTATTAATCTTTGTTAATGTTAGTTAATAAAAATACAGCTGTTCATGTTAGTTCACAGTGCATTAACTAATGTTAACAAATAAAACCTTTGATTTTAATAACATAATAGTAAATGTTGAAAATAATATTAACGAAGATTAATAAATAGTGGATGATTTTATGTAAATGCAGGTGAATTTCAGGAGTGCATTTGATTGCAAAATGTGGTTGTCGCTAATAAAATGAAGCAGTCAAGTTTTAGTGTACGTGGCCTTCTGATCTCTGTTGAATAAATGAATGCTTTCCTGTGTTGCAGGATTCAGAAGGAGCTTGCAGAAATCACACTTGACCCTCCACCGAACTGCAGGTAAGCGTGTGTTATTTCTAAACGGGCTGCTCTTTGTGTGTGTGAGAGAGCGAGAGAGAGAGAGAGAGATAATGGGCGAGAGAGGATAATGGTTATTGTGTGTTGATGAGGCTGTCAGGCTCGCGGTGAGAAGAGTGACTGGGACTCCCTGGGGGCCGCCGAGGAAAAGCCAGACCTTAATAAAGCACATAACTGGAACTGACTTTGACATTCACTGCCCTCATGTTTGTATCAAGAGAATAATTACCCACTAGCCTTTGCGTTCAGAGACTAAATTTCAGAGCGATCCAGAAAAGCGTCACGTGTGAGATTGGATAATTCCTTTGTATTGCCCGGATCTATTTAGATTAAGATCTCGCTAGGCATTTTGAGTGACTTTCAAGGCGTTGATGTTGATGTGATGTTTATAAGGTGTTCTGAGTGGTTTTAGTTGCGGTTGTTTTGTTTTCTAATGGCCAATATCTAGAGAGCATCATGACATTAGGGCTAAATAATACAATTTTATGAAATGAAATACGATTTAGTTATTTATAATTGTTTTTTTGTGGCTGCAATGCTGTTGTTGTTGCTGATGATGTTACTTATTTAACATATAAAAAAAAAAAAATTATTTTCTAAATGGCAGGTTTACTACAGTTATATGACATTATGCTTTGGCCGGTGTCATAAAATAATTAATCTTAAAATAATTCATGATTTTCTTATCTGAACGATTTATAATATTTACTAAATTTCGCCAAATTAAATTAGAGGAAAACAATGCATGGTATATCCGTAAAAATATTTATTTTCTAGCGATTTCTTTCCCAGTTTTATCATCTGCTGCTGAGTAAAAAATGTAAGTCCTGATCACCGCACATTCATGTGTGGAGTTTCAATCCAAAGTGCTCTGTTTCTATTTAGATTAAGACATGGATATTGTTGGATAAAGATAATATCAGTGCTTTCAGAATAAATCAATGTCTGTAACTGGTGATCACTGATAAACTGTCATATTTAGAGTTAGCACATATATAGCTTGAAGCAAAAACACTAAAATCTTCTTGACAGTGAGGGATGTTCCTATGGATTATATCATGGTCTCTTTTTTTTTTTTTTTTTTTTATCCTGTAACTTCATTCACACCTGAGAAATGTGTCCCTTCTGCCAGACGAGTGATGCACCAGATGCCAATGTAATAATAAATCATTTCTACTCTGTAAGCTCTTCACTCCATACGAGCGAGGACTGAGCCGTTTTTGTCAGAGTGCTTTCTATTCAACTCTTCCCGTATCAATAAGAGTGTCTCCAAATTGATATTGAGTTTACGCCGGCTCCAAAAGAAAGCTGTAGGTGTTCTTTCGATATTTGTGCGCAGGTTTTTGTGCCTGTGAGCTGAACCGACAGTAATAGGATTTCGTCAACAAAGAGAACCACAGGCGCCGTTTGAGACTGAATGCTGAGGTCCAGGAATAAATACTGTAACACTTTTTTTAGGGCTGCATATTGCGAGTTGTAAGGCGTTGTGGAACCAGCTGCAGTTTTACAGGGAGTGAATGACGGCGGTTAGTGACAGACTTTTCAGTGTTAGACAGCTTGTTATGGCTAGGCGTTATGATGGTGAAGTGTGTCAAACTGCACCCAATCAGAAATGCATTTAATCTATTAAAGTTATTACTTTCTTATAAGAAAGAGCCTTTATATATATACTTTTAAAGTGCCCCTATTTTGCTTTTTTGAATATTAGCTTTCATGCAGTGTGTAATATATCCATTTGTGAATGTAAAAGGTCTACTAAGCTTTAAAGATCAAAGTGCATGGCCAATAAAGATTTTTTTTAATCTCCTAAAAGAAAGAATCGATTCTGAACTGGTGAATCGAGTCGTCAGCAATTCCAATCTCACTTCCTGTTACGTAACAAATTTGCATAATGCCAGTCTATGGTCTTGATTGGCTGCTCGTGAACAGCGTCTGCTTAGCTCTGCCCTCAAACACTGTAGTTGTATCTGATTGGTTTGTGTTCATGTTGAGAAGATGCTGTTTTCTGCTGCGAATCCACTTCTGAAGGATGAAACTCAGGCTTGAATTGATACGGGAAAACTACACCATTGTTACTGTTCGTATCACTGTGTATCAAGTGCTGAGGAAGAGCTGAAATTCAGATATGATGATAGGCGTTTAGTTTCTGACACGTGCTGTAAGCATTCGACCAATCACAACACACTGGGCTGTCTGACCAATCAGAGCAGAGCAGTTCCAGGAAAAGAGGAGTTTCCGAGATCGAGAGACTGAATCTTCAAACTCACCTTTTTTTTCACACTCTTTGAGAAATGAGGTGATCTGCAATGTATATTATGAGAATATTTGTGGTTTTTTTTGTTTGTTTGTTTTTCAATATTTATAGGTCTCCAAAACAAAATTGGGAACCTTTTAAAAAGGCAATCAATATATGAAGAGTTCAAATGCAAAAAACTGTAAGTCCGTCTGACATGTTTTCTTTTAAATTAGAATTTTTTTTTTTAAAGGCTCCACTGTTTAGGTTCAGTAATTTTCACTTCAATGGTAATGAAAAGGTTATTAGTCAGTTATTGAAATGCCTTATTTAAAAACAAAATTCACTTTAGTCAATTCATTTGTATTTAACACATTTTTTTGTCCTATGCTGCAAAACTAGCTAAGTCTATGCTTGTGTGCTTTTTTTTTTTTTTTTTGCAAAAACCTCAGAGTCCACCCTTTTTGGACAACGAGACATAGTAAATAGTTGCAAAATCACTAAAGATGCATCTGGAAACATTGCAAACGATAAAAGCAGAATTCAAACTGATCCATAAGCTATAAGTGACTGCCTCATCCGTTTCTGTCAGATTTTTACAGCAGCTCAAGGAACAATGTTGTGTTTACTTGCTACTCATGAAATCCTGTCATTGTCACTGTAACGATGGACAAAACATGATGACTTGCAGCTCGTCAATTGAAAGCCGGCTCATACGCACGCCGTCATTCATCTTGAAATCATGATTCGATTTGAGTCTTCTGATTGGTTTCTGTGGACTTTTGCTGACAAAGAGAAGTGGCGTTTAGCGGTTTCTGCCAACGAACCGGTATTCCTGAATGGGCTGACGTAGGGATTTAGCGGATTTGAAGCGAAAGTATTTGATGAATGTATATACTATGTGCGGAGAGCATTCACTCACTATCATTTCATTTTTGACGCTGGTGGCGTTTAGCGGCTTTTACATCTGAACTCTTCACATACATCGCATTTATCTTTTACAATTTTTTTTCATGCTACTCGCACTACATGTTTCAGCGCTGTGACATTCTCTGTAAGTTGCTAGCCTCAGCAGCGGATGGGAATGTCACCTCTCCTTCCCGGGAATGAATCTGCTGTTGATTAGCATTACGGTCCTGAGGGAATCCGCCACAGTCATTTTTCACCCTATGACCATTAACTGCAGCAGGGATGATATGCATATTCATGAGGGCAGAGCGGCCTCCGAGAATGATCTTGATCATCTGTGTCGAAGGCCTCCATCTTAGACCCCGAGACTCTGATAAAGGCTGTTATAATGAATTGAAAATCAGACAGAAAAGAGCTAAAGAAACCACCTCCTAATGGCCAGACAAAAGGCATGATGGGTGTTTCTTCAGCTGCACTTTTGGTCCTGCAGACGTTTTAACTTTAGACACACTGATTTAACAATGTAACACATTTGCATAATGCCATCCTATGGTCTTCATTGGCTGCCGGTGAACAGCTTCTGCTTAGCTCTGCCCTCAAACACTGTAGTTTATCTGAGACTGGAAGAGTTTGGTTTGTGTTGTTCATGTCGAGAAGACTGTTTTCTGCACTATAATTCCATGTTGCAAAAGATGAGGACTTGCACTGGAATTGATACGGACACAAGTCGGCAGCACAACTTTCGAGCAAAATGAGATTTTTTTTTCAAAATTGGTGAATTTCATTTTTTTGCATAATCTGTTAGTTGAAATCACGAAGAAGCCTCTCCATGTTTGAGATAGCAGTATTGGTATATTTAAAAGCTTACATTTTGAGGTTGAAATCGGCTTGTTTTCGGAGATTCTAGCACGCAGTAGGGGCGTGGCGTGTTATTGTCTGTGTGTATTTCCATACTGAATATGGCGCTTTTGTCCCCGCCCTCCAAGTGAACCGCATGGCTACTTATTATGCTGTGCTCTGGTAGGCTCTATCTGATATCAAAATTCAATGAAGATGGACGCCGCAAAGATTGTCGCAGACGAGCTGAACCGTGGCAGTTACACCGAAAATGTTTTCGCCGCTCGGGAAACTGAACCGGAGGTATGGGTGCGGCGCGCGCCCTCGGTGTTGAATATGGCGGCTCGGCTCGCTGACAGCGGTGGCTGGCTGTTTCATATGTGACGTCCCGATTACTTTGAATGGGGAAAGTTTTGTGAACTGAACAGACTTAATGGACTGGCAACAATCTCCATAGAACATGAACTGGCACAGAGAATCGAAATAGAGGATGCAGTTAAGACCTTTGCTGCGATGAAGGCGATGAAGGCCTGCCGTGCGCGTTTCTGAAACGTAAGTTAAGCTTCATTTGCTCTTTAGTCGTTATTTAAGATGCTGAACCTGCTGATGATATAATGTGCTTGCGGACATTTCATTTGTGTGTGTGTATAGTATACGCACATTAGGGCTGGGGCGGTATGGATTTTTTCTAACCGCGGTTGAAAAGCAAGATTTTCCCGCGGTATGGCGGTAAACCGCTTTAAATAGCCAAAACCCCCAACCCCCACCCCCCACCCCGATAGACTTTCGCGCACGCACCAGAGGTCGTTTTTGCTAGACGGACTTTGTTAAATATTGTTAAATACTATATGAAATAGTCAAATTTTCATCAAGCAGTAATTTGGCATGAACCAATCACTGAATAGATTTCCTTATTTAAGAATATTCTCAGATACATTCGCATTGAATTCATCATTTTCAGGAGAATACATTATGATGTTCACATTGGAAATGAAAGAACACCTATTGCAACATGTCTTAATTACAAATATTATACTCCATAATTATGTTTACATAATATAGTGTTATTTTTTATTTAATCTATGTCGATTATATGAAGAGCGAACAGCATGAGTAAGATAGGATCATACGATGGGTCAGACACGATTTTGACCACTTTATTAAGTTTTGTTTTGTAGAAAGCCTTTCTTTAAATTAAATTTCGTTTTGTATAAATTGTACCTTAATTTTAATCACTGTTTCATTAACTAATTGCCTGGAATTAAGAATTAAGTAGCAAATAGGAGACATATAATCAGGAGGACGTGGAAGCGCAGGTGCGATCTCTTGCGCGTGAACTGGAGCTCGTCTCATAAATGAACCGAAACTCGGCGTAGGCTGGGCCTAAATGTCTACTTTTAAACAAAATTCAAAACGAAATGATAACATTTTAGTGTACAGTAGCCTAGTCAGGTAAGGTCAGATTTGCCGATGTGCGTTATAGGCTATTTACTTATTCATATTTATCCCTGTGTGCGCCGATCGGAGACGGAGTTCACTGCTGATATTCTGGGGATACAACATGCTACTAGGGACTTTAGCCTTTAAATATCTTTGCTGCATTGGATCAGTGTTCTTTCTAGAACAGCCAAGAGCTTTCTAGCCTCGCGACAGCAGCGCCTCGCATTGCTCATAGACCTTAAAACAGTCAGCGCCGCGGATGCGGTTTCGAAAATTGATCAAAAAACGTTGGTGCGGGTGGATGGCGGACAGATGATGAGTTTTGTGATGCGGTTGCGGATGTAATAATAAAAGCCCATCCGCGCATCTCTAATACGAATGGAATGTTATTATGTGTCGTGGAACATTGCGCTCCTCAACTCGCGAAAGGTCGGATTTGATTCATCTTTTGATGATAAGTTTTGTTTAGAAAACCTTGAATCCATGTAAGCCACAATATCATTAGACATAATCCATGTCATTAGAATCAATGAATCCATGTCATTAGACACAACCTGCACACATGTGCAGGCCAAGGTTTTGTTTTTTTTGTTTGTTTTTTTTGCGGTGATGACTGTGACGAGATCAGACCTGCGGTTGGAGTCACGTGACCGCGGTATTGCGGTAATGCGGTAACCGTCCCAGCCCTAACGCACATAAGAAAGTGGTGTAAAGAGATTTGCAACAGTAATTTGAGGAGGTGAAATGTGATTATTTGAAAAATTCCTGTCATGACTGCTTAAAGAAAAATGCCAGCAGGCATTTGCCTCCTGCATAAACTTTAATATTGTTGACATTTTGGGCACACGCGCGTTGCGCACTATTTGCGTTATATGTAGGCCTATGGCTTATTGGTCTTTGTGTGTTGTTGCTGGTTTTGCGTTATATGTATGGCATATTGGTCTTTGTGTGTTGTTGCTGGTTTTGCGTTATATGTAGGCTATATGGCATATTGGTCTTTGTGTGTTGTTGCTGGTATGTTGCAAATAGAGGGGCATCACAATTGTTTTTCGCCTAGAGCTGCTGCAGAAGTGCACTCATTCGAAGTGCAAAAAAAAGCTGTAAAGCACAGGGGGGAGCTTTACAGGGGGTATGACTTATCTAAATGAGATGTAAATGAGCCCTATTGTCACTCCTAGCAGCAGAGAGAGGTGAGAACTGCACAATCTTTCGAGGTCGTTTTCTCATCTTTGAGCTTTTTTAAGTGCCTACCTTCAAATGGCCACAACTTCTCCAAATATTATCAGATTTCCACATGTTACACATCGTTGGAAAGCTTGGAGACTACACTTTCAGAATCTATGAATAACTCAAAATGCCCCAGAACCGACTTGTGTCCCTAGTTTCCGTGACTGGTCACATATGGTCGTTTGGTTCCAGACCAATCACAACAGACTGGGCCGTCTGACCAATCAGAGCAGAGCAGGCTCTCGGAAAGGAAAAGTTTAGAGAGACTGAATCTTCGAACAACCATTTTCAGACTTTGAGAAATAAAGTGATGTGCAATGTATATTATGAGAAAATTAAAGTGTTTTTTGACCTTTGGATGCAAGTCTATTGATGAAAATGAAATTTTAAACATTTTGGCCATAAAATGTTCGACACCTTTGCCTTATTACCTAATTTCAGTGCTTGCATTTTAAAATATCACTTTTCTGAATAATTTGCTTTATTTGTTGATGTTAATATTTTAAATATATATATATATATATATATATATATATATATATATATATATATATATATATATATATATATATATATATATATATATATATAATTCACAATAAATAATTGTTATATTTCTTCTCTTTGCAAGTGACATTGATCATGATTTGTTTATTAGCTGTTGTGGACTTAAAGGGTAAAGCAATAAAAGCTATGAGCAAAAATAAATAAAGGCATGAAAAAAAGTCCACAAAAAGTGTTTTCAATAAAAATCAAGCAGTCTGCAGCATAAAGGTGCCTGTAGTTGAAGAAACACCCTGATATGAATTAGTTATGAAGAGTTTTCAGACATGTTGGCAGGCCCTGATTTTATGCCCCGTGTGGAAAGACTGTTGTTTGATCTGGAGTCGTTTTCAATACTTCAGTCTTGAAAGCAGGAAATGTTTGGCATATCCTGCTGTTCTGCTTTCTGGGATCATGTTTTAACACGCGAACAAACAGGAAGGAGGGATTTGTCTCTGTGATCGTCAGAGCAGCGGCATTCAGTGCGTGACGCTTAAAATATCACATTAGCTACCTGTTTATTTAAGTGTTATTCAAACACCATGTGTTTATTTAACACACTGCAGTGTTTATCCTTACTCCAACTATCACTGCTCCTTAAAGCTGAGGTCTTTTTCTCCTGTTATAATACGGTCTCCTTTTTGAAAGTGGATTACAGCTGCATATTAATGTAGTTTCAATGGCTAATAATAAAATTGTGCTTGGTTTAGGTGGTTCATCCCTCTCAGATTTAAAGCATTCTAGAGTTTCTTTTCTATGAAAGCAGTTTTAGTTTTCTTGTCTCAAAGCGGAAGGATGATGAATTCAGTTTACCTCAGGACCATATTCTTACACTGAAAGGGTTTTAATTCAGGGAGAATTAGAGGCAATTTTCTCCTCGTAATGCTCAACGGCTGCATGCATTTTATGCCTCAGAAGTAGTATCACTCATGCGCACTGTGCAAAGCCTGTTTATTATTATAATTATCCATGATGCATTATTCATAGACCGCCTTAGGCGAGCATATGAGCCGACTGTTCGCTGCCTTCAGGGCGATTTCATTTCGATATGTAGCATAACTCTTCAAATTTTCAAAGTTTAATATTGACCCCGGTGGCATTCCTAATAGATTTGCGTGGAAATCACATGACATGAACAGTCAAAGCACTGAAAATAATCTATAATGGAACTTTTGTGAATCAGAATTCCGTAGAATAAACCGTTTGAACTGACAACTGAAAATTCTATTGAGTCATCTGAAAACACCCCTTGTAGGATATTCACTTGGGCCCAAATATTTCCCTCTAAAGCGCTCGTTTCGGCACTAATTGCTTGTGTATTTGTATGCGGGATGAGCTATTGGATGGTGTCATTAAAAGAAGCCGTATCATCAGAGAAAGCAAAGACAGACTCGACTCAGCCGTAATTGGTACCGGGGTATTTCACGGTCAGAGGAAGGGAAGATTGCTTCATTAAGTTCCTGTTCTGATAACCACCACGGCACTGCATAATAGACCATATTAACTGAATGAATACACAATTACAGAAGAGTGCTGCAGAGAAATGCTGAACTAAAGCAGATAATGTCTCTTTGGATAGATATGCTGATTATATACATGGGAAAAACTATTGAAAGGGAATAGAAATGTGATCATTTACTTGCTCTTTTACGTTGATCCAAATCTGTATGGGTTTTTTTTTTTTC
This sequence comes from Gila orcuttii, assembly GCA_026230005.1. Taxonomy (NCBI): domain Eukaryota; kingdom Metazoa; phylum Chordata; class Actinopteri; order Cypriniformes; family Leuciscidae; genus Gila; species Gila orcuttii. The sequence continues at coordinate 41,573,087 of JAPDVR010000018.1, read as the reverse complement.
TTGTTTTTTTCCCCTGAAAACTCCCCCCAGGAAAATCCAGGCTGTTCTTCTCTATATGTAATAAAAGTTACAACCTGACATTTTTATAGCAGGAAGTCCAACTACAACAACTACACTATATTTTAGGCTTTGTGTGAAGAATGGACAAAAGATGCACCATATATATATATATATATATATATATATATATATATATATATATATATATATATATATATATATATATATATATATATATATATATATATATATGTATGTGTGTGTGTGTGTAATTCAAAATATAAGGACAAAAATGCCTATTTGTCTCGTATTTATATCATATATTTAAGCAATATCGCATGAGTAACGAGTGCAATATCATGTATATTGATTTACAAGTTTAATAAATAAGTTATTACTGTGTTTTATTTTAGACACAGTATTGTTTTTTGTTATGGTCTCAATTTTGCCAACAAAAATATCACCTGTACAGCCAGAGCAGAACGGTTGTGGATCTCTGAGCAACAAAGCGAGTTTCATTTCTGAATAATAATCCGTGTAGTGAGTGAATCAATCGGGTGAACCAATGATTCAATGACTCATTCATAAAGAGCCATTTACTTAATTCCTGAATGAATCAGCCGTTTAAATGACTCAATGACTTACTCATTTAGACATTTACCACCATCTACTGGCAGTTTTAGTTTTTAAGTGTATAATTTAATTAAAAAATAATTTCATATTTTAGGGATAGTTTGCCTTGAAATTAAAATAGTTTATTTACATTTACTCACAATCGTGTCGTTTCAAACCTGTATGACTTTCTTTTGCGGAACATAAAAGATCTTTTGAAGAATGTTGGTAACCAAACTGTTTAAAAAAAAAATAATCAGCCGTAATATATGTATAAAATTGCAGCTTGGTGAACTCTTGCCAGAAAGATCTTGCGTTTACTGTTGGTGAGATGCAGTTTTAATATTTAAAGTCCCCCTGTGGTGAAAATCAAGCTTTTAAGTTTGTTTATGTCTTTGCACGTGGTTTGTCTTAAAGCATATTAAAAACACCACAAATTCATAAGTCGACAGCATTGCTGAGTATTTTCTCCTTAAAACTGCAGTGAACCAAAGACAGTCTCAAAAACACGGTTTGAAATCGCTGGTGTTTCTGACGTCACAAACTACCTTGTAACCAATCAGATCAACGTGTGATCGTCAACGAGTGGATCTCTGAGCTGAGTGAGTGAGTGGAGGCGGGGCTCATTTGCATATTCATAGAACTGCGCATACTAAATGAGGCAAGGGTGTCGAGTTACATTCAAGATATTTAAAGGCATGAAGAATTATTTTTAGAGAAAAAAATGCTTATGTCATTTTGCTGAGTTTTAAGGGATACAATTATTGACTACAGGGGACTTTAATATATATTTCTGGATACTGAATGAATAAAAAACTGCAAAAATGGCACTTTAGATGCCAGACACTATTGGTGTTCATGTCTCGTGTCTCAAACGTCAGTGCTGCCGTATCTTATTTGAGAGCTACAGCGTCTAACTTGCATTTCAGTCTGTTCCTCACACAAAGCGATCGAGTCATAAGATCGAGTCATTTTTTTTATTATTTAAAAGTCTTTATTCACTTTCATTATGTGGCTGACTGGGATATTCTTCAAAACCGTTTGTTTTACAACAGGTTTGGAGTTACATGAACGTGAGTAAATTACATCATCTTATTACAGTCTCTCAGGTGTACACTAAACAGCATAGTTCATCTTTATTGACTACTGTCTTACCGTGAACGAGGGTCATAATTTAATACCTAAATTCATCATTGATTAAACGTGTCAGAAAGAAGTGTTGTGTTAAAATCTGCTCTTTTTATACTTGATTATCTCTGTGCCTGCAGCTTCTGTTAAGTTCCCGCTCTGACCTTCTGGCTGAATGTGTGTTAGCTAATTAGTTTTGCACATTGACAGATCGCACAACCTTGCCTGCAGCCCACACATTAATAATCACATTATTTTACATTGCATCACATATTCTTTTAGCAGTAATTGCATGTTCAGTAAAGCAGAGGTACAAAAGCAAATAAAGGACAACGCATTTTGTTTTGCGGTAGCAAATAATTAAACTAAGATATGGAGGTTTTTTTCTGGAGCAATTGTCATCTACTATCGTTTGTACTTTCAAAATATCATTGTGTCATACAGGTTTCAAAATGGAAGGCAAACATTTTTACTCTCGTTTCCCTCATTTAAACCATGCCGATTGTAGATTTGATTTAGTTCATCACAAAAGCTCACATGTTTGGCCAGTATAAACACAAAAAAAAGACTATTCAAGCTTGCACATCCAAATTGGAAATCATAATCATTTACTTGAAGATGATGTGCATTTTTTTTTTATTTAAATGTAAAATCCCAGTTTAAATTGCACCGACGACTATAACTATTTGTTGAATAAACTGCAAAATGATTATCTCAAGATAAAATTTCATAATTTCACATAGTTTATTATGTGGTTTGTTTTCTGCCATTTAAAAGGAAATGATATTGACATTAGGTTAAAAGCATGGCTAACATTAACATATGCATTTAAAAATGCCTCATGGAGACTTCCATGAATGTTTCTGATTTTGAATCATTGATTCAGAGTTTGGAATTGATTCATTTTGCACATGAAGTTTGATCCATGAACTCCACTTAGTGTAATAAATTATGTTGAATCAAATCAAACATTTATTTCTAAAGCTACTTTTTGTAATGTCTATTTGATGCTTTTCACATTTAACACAATAATGACTTTAAATTATCTTTTGGGGGTAATTTCTGTGATGTGTGATCAATCAGCGATTAATTAATCTCCACATCATTTAATTAATTAGATAAAAAAAAATTTAATCGCTTTACAAAACTAATATACCGTATGTATAAAATTGCAGCTGATGATCAAATAACAGAAACTTTGACATGCTGAAAAGCGGCGAGCATGTTAAATTATCTAGATTAAATCCATGAGTCTATCAACTCTATAATAAAAACTCAAACAACTAGTTAACTCAAAAATGAAAATTGTCATCTACTATTGTTTGTACTTTCAAAATATCATCGTTTGTGTCATACAGGTTTAAAACAACATGAGTAAATAATGACAGGTTTTTACGATCCCTTTTAATGGCCAAATAAAAACCCCATTAAAATCATTTTGCAATGTTGAATTTTATTTAGCCAGCAAATTCGTCTCCGATACACCGCCCAGCCCTTGACTCGACCACAGCGCAGAGCGGCTACACTAGTCGAGTGTGTTCATGTTCTTCAAATGGATCTCTGATTTGTGAGTTACACTAGACCATGAGCATCAAACTTTGAAGAGCTTTTAGTCGACGGCTTGTACAGTTAGTCACGAGATGTTGTGCGGGTTCAGACAGAAGTAGGTTGTGGTTTTCTTCCTCTGTGATACAAGTTTGACTTGTGCTTTTTTTTGCTTAAAGGTGAAGACCCAACTTTATGCATGTTTTGTAAGATTCCCCTCTCTGTTAAACATCTTTTATTGGACTGTTCTGGGTATAATACAAGTTGAATGCTCTTTTATGAAGTTATTTCACTTAAGGACTTTAGTAAGATTATGCCTGACAAGGTTTTGGATTTTTTATCATATGTTAATTTTAAAAAAAACATTATGATATGACTTGTGTTTGTTTGCTTGGTTTTATTGTATTTATATGATATTTGTATTTTTGTAATTTAATTTTTGCCATGAAAATAGCCTTAGATGCTGACATGGCATTAAATAAAACAATCTATCTATCCTCCTCTGTGTGTGTGGGGTGTATGCGTTTGTATGGGAGAAGAGCCGCGATGGACCGATGGCTCGGGCGGATGCGAGATGATTTTGGCAGTGGATGCGGTTGGCATGGTAACGGAGTCGGTTGTCAGTGATGGCAGCGCTCTTGTTTGTCAGGTGTGATTCTTGAGATTGCTTGCGCAAGGATAAACGCTCATCTACTGTTCGCCCCTGAGCTCTTAGTATATCATATTATATTATATATAATAAACACAGACACACACAAATATATACAGGTGAAACTTGAAAAATTAGAATATCGTGCAAAAGTTATAATTGCTGTCAAATCGATTTAACTTTTAATACAGATTAATCGATTTGACAGCACTAATTATAATTAGCGATGGTCATTTTTCAAAAAATATTGTATTCAAATATTTGGGCTCATAAAAGTAGAATATTCGTTTATTTAAATTACGTTTAACGAGAGACATTATTTTTTTAAGTTTTTCTCGTTAAACGTCATTTAAATAAATGAATATTCTATTTTTATGAGCCCAAATATTTGATATACAGCTGTTATTTCAGTTTCTTAGCTAATTTTGTTAGTCAGCTTTTACTTGTAATATGTTCCTATTTGGCCAGCAGCATTTGCATCATATGCACGTGTTATTATAGTGGTTTAAAATGAATGCAATGTATGCATTGTTTTCTTTAGTTTTCTTAGATAAGCACTCAGGATTCAAGGTTTAAAAGTGAATGGCTTATCCGGTGCATTTCTCTCCCACTCCCAAGTCTAATATCTTTCGATAGGAAGCTGAAAGCTCAATAACAAGGTCTGTTAACTGCAGTGTTTAAACTCGTTCGCCGTGGCCGGTTGTCGTGGAGGGGGAGGGAGGGGGGGTGGTTGTTGCTAGGCAACCGTCAGCTCTGGCACGTACCCAGAAGCCTTTGCACCGTCGGATCTGAACAGAGGTTTTGCCCGCTGGCACCTGTCGTCAGTTAATGGTCACGACATTGAAAGCAAGTGGGCATTTACAGGAAATGAGAAGCTTACTAGAATAACCACAAACTGCCGGTTCAAGCACACTTGAGCATGTGTGTAATTCAGAACGAGATTATTATTATTATTATTATTATTATTATTATTATTGTTCATGGGTTAGTGATTTGAGCAAAACACTGTTTTTTTTTTACATGTTCATCTTTCTTTAGTGTGTAATGTTGCTGTTTGATCATGAAAAAGCTCAAGTTTTTTCTTTTTTGTTGTTGCCTCCTTGTGTCCTGTCTGATGTTTGTTATTGTATTTGAAAAAAGCTAAATACAATTATTTTTTTTTTGAAAAGAAAAAGCTCGGAGTTATTCTCCATATTAGTGTTTCTGAACTCCCTGAAACGCTTCCATTGTAGTCTTGAGTTTCTTCCAGGAACGAACACGTCACAATATTCCTCATTTAAATAATTCATACGCAGAATAAAGGGGCGGGGCCTGGTTGAGTTAGTTAGTAGTGTGTTAAACTGGAGGTTATGGTAAAGGGGCGGGACATTTCCCAAACACACTTGAAGCGCTTGACCAATCACACACGACCAATCACAACACACTGCTCCAGCCGACCAATCAGAGCACAGTGTGCTTTTCAGAAGGAGGGGCTTCATAGAGACAGGAAGTAAACAGAGCGTTACTGACAGACTGGGAAGAGAGGAGCCGCAACAATGGAGAATATGAGGAAAATAATACAACTGCTTTCTGATTTATGACCGTAACTACATCCAACACTTGCAGCAAGTAACCGGCAGAACCGCACGCCTGCTCATCTTATTCAATTTTAAGTATCTCCTCTCTTTATTGCAACTTACACAGGAAATCAGCATTCACTAGAAGGCAGGTATGTGTATAATTAGTGGTGTTTACTAAGGCAAGTATTATTACCAATACTTTCAGTTGGTGATTTGTAGGGCTGGGTATCGATCTTTGTCCCGTTTTGATTCGATTCAAATTCACATAATTTCGATTCGTTTCTTGATTTTCAAACTCATTCACTGATTTCAATGATTGCATTTTCACTGGCCCTGGTTCTTTGTCTTTTGTAGTTATAAGAAGAACATGGACAACAGGAGGAATATTAGCACATGCGTGCTTTCACTACAGTTTACTTAAGCCGTAACCAACTATGCTTACTTCGGTACTCGAAAAGGCAGACATTTTTAGATAATTATGTGTGAAGTTGTCGGTTTATGCGCAAGGAGACGTGTTCTCTTGCACTTCAATGCTTAAATTGTCAACTTGTAAACTTTTGTGACCTTGCAGTACTGGTCCGATCTGCATCCGCCATGCTAAGCACTGAATGAATGACAGGATTACCGCTGTAACAATGCGCTAGGTAAATAAGAGGATGACATCTCGTGGAGAAGACCAGTAATAAGATTAACGTCAATCAGATATATGTTCAATATTTGTGGAAATACACAGGGAAAAAAGATCAATTCACAGCTTTTAAGAATCGATATTGAATTGACCACATTTTAAAAATGATTAATCGAAAAATCAATCTATTTTTATTTTTTTCCCAGCCCTAGTGATTTGTTCGGATCATTTAAAGTAGATATTAAACTTCAGTGTGTCACCCTGCAGCGTTTGAGCTCCAGACATGATTTCCTCAAATCATGAGTCTTGAGGAGAGGTGTGCTGTTGAGATATATATATATATATATAAATTGTCATAAAAATTTAACCAGGTCTCGATTCCCAATCCGAATTAGCTCAAACAAATAACCGTTATGAGAAAAAGACCCCCGGGACAGGCCGCCCTCCAAAACACAAGCACACATTCGAGTGGATCTGCTGCTGTTTAACAGAGTGAAGATCTAAGACTTGTTTATTATTATGGGCTGGATCTGGTCCCAGTCTGCTCGTTTGGCACAGATACAGCAGTCGACCAAACGGAGTCGTAAATCTTCAATATGACACTTATCACCAGGGAATCCAGCAGCCCTTTGACAAACAAGCCCAAAGATGTGCTGTAAAGTCATGTGTTTTTCTTTTGCTCAGCTGTCACCATCATTCCAGCAGATGTGAGCGTCAATTTACTCTTATTTTATGCATTATTAATGCAGTCAGTCGGAGGAATAGACATGCGTTTGAAGAAAACAAGCCATTGTTTCTTAGATTTCATCTGGTAAGGCCTGGTTTTACAGACAGGGCTTAGATTAAGCAAGAATTAGACCTTAAATTCAATTAGGACATTTAAGTAGCTTTTATAAACATGCCTTGGAAAAAAAACATGCACTGTTGTGCATCTTGAGACAAAACAATGGCACTGACGTATTTTAAGATATGCTTTTAGTTAAAACGGTTCAAACATGCATGTTAGTCTGGGACAAGCTTAAGCCTCGTCTGTGAAACCAGGGATAAAAATTGCATGATTGAAGCATCTAGATTGTGAGGGATGGTCGATATATTATCGTTTGCGATATACCGGTAAAAATTCTCCTCACGATAAGAATGAGTCTTCCCACGATATTAACGATAAAGCCTAGTTAATGACGTATTTCTGTTTGTGACCCATTCGTAGCTCACGTGCAGATCGAAAACAACTACGACAGAAGAGTTATCGCTCTACAATCTGGAACTGGTACACAGATATACACCACGCAGAATTGACGTGCTACATGCAAACGATATTAAATAAGATTAAAAAATAATGTTCATTTGGAATTATTCAGCCTTTATGAGCAAGCAGAAACTTATGCACAAACGCAGATGTGATTAATATTCATGAACCCAGCAGCCCATCAATCCTTAGTGTGGTTTATATTGTTATTAGAAGTAGAATTCGTTGTAGTATTATTATCTTGTTAGTTTTTTACATTTCAAACTTGTAATTGATTTGAATTATTATTGTGTGATGTTTTTCAGTATAGTTGCAATATTTAAACATTATATGCACTTTTTCTGCGAGGGCTGGTGTTTGGATTTTTACTTTGTTTATTCTTTTATGTAATTGGTATATTATAGGAGCCTATTTTGATGATGGGTACGTTTTACTTTATATCAATGTTTGTGTTTCTAAAGCTCTCATGAATGCATGCAGCAATCACTTGTAGACAAAAACAGTGGTGAATGGCACTATATATCACCATTGATATCGTTATCGCAATAAATACCATAAAAATATGGTGATATAGTTTTAAATCCATATCACCCATCCCTAGTACGAGCATTTTATTATAAGGCAGTCTGATATTGCTGTCAAGTGGGTTAAGTTATCTCCGCTTGTCGTGACCTCTACAATAATCTCTCTATTCTCCACATCATGTTGTCATTTCTTCCCCTGATGTGCCCTTGTAACTTATCATTATCGTGAGGTAGTTGGGCGTTATCCAAGTCTACTAGCTTCTATAATGGTCTAGCTTTGTAAATCTGGTTTTAAGTCCCGTTTAGTGTGAGGCCAGTGCTTGTGTGTCTGTAATGTCTTGTTCCCTGTTGGCTCTTCACTCATGAATTAATGATGATTTATCTTCCTGAAATGGCCAGTCAGTCTCTGTTTAACTTCTCAAATCTCTTTGCTTTGTTCCACCAACAGCGCCGGTCCCAAAGGAGACAACATCTATGAATGGAGGTCAACTATTTTAGGACCACCGGGCTCTGTGTATGAAGGAGGCGTTTTTTTCCTTGACATTGCATTTACACCTGACTACCCATTTAAACCCCCCAAGGTAAGAGCAAAGAAAAATGTGGCATATAAATAGGCATGGAATTTGGTGGATGAATTTTGAGTAAATGTTGTGTGATCAATATACAAATACCATCATTCAGCCAAATAAAAAATAAATCCATATGTCAACAACTAATGAAGTTGCAATCTTCAGCCAGTAGGTGGTTAAAAGTACCACCATTTTCAGTAGGTGACCATAGTGAAAATGAGTGAGTGACTGAGTCATTTACTGCAGTGGTTCTCAACTCCAGTCCTCGGGACCCGCTGCTCTGCACATTTTGTATGTCTCTCTTATCTGACACACTCAGTTCAGATCATAGAGTCTCTCCTAACGAGCTGATGATCTGAATCAGGTGTGTTAAATAAGGAGACAATCCCGAGGACTGGAGTTGAGAACCACTGATTTACTGAACCGATTCATTCCAAACACTGATATTTTCAGGAACAAAACAAGTGACATGTCTTTATGAGTGAATTGATCATTCATTAGATTTGTTCAAACACACTCATTCAAACACACAGTTGTGTGTTGTTCAAAGAAACGTTGATCACTGATTATTGTTTGGATTATTATTTTTTTTTTTTTATAAATTGTAAAATTAAACTTTAAAAAAAATAACATGGGTAATTTATACTAAAATACATGAGTAATTATGGGTAATTCATGTTTAAAAAATGAAAAATAATGATTAAAAACTGTACTTACTGCAGTTATATATTATAATATAAAGTTTTTTATATATATATATATATTATTAGGCCTGTCAAACAATTTTTAAGTTGAATGAAACCATATACACGTATTCTTTCATTTTATATAAATTGTAAAAAAAAAAATGCTGGACTAAAATGATAACATGGGTAATTTATACAAATCTACATTGATCAATTGTGGGTTATTCGTTCTAAAAAAATTAAAAGAATTTAAAAACTGCACTCACCGCAGTTATGTGAATTTTATTATATTCAAATTCTACTTCCTCCTTCATATTACAATTGCTACTTTCAGTTCACATTCAGAAGCTGAATTGGAATTTAAAACATTAAAACGATGCACAAACCTGCTTCACAAGTCACCTTGTTTTCTGTTGGTACGTTAAGGAACATTTTATTCTCTCTCTTTCATCCCAGCCCCCATCAGAAGCATGTTTCCCCCAGAGCCGGTGTGTCTGTCATTGTCCTGTAACCCCGCTTTCAATCTCTCTCTAAACTCTGTGTAAAGTAGGATGTTCATTTGCAGACGGCCACATTATGTCCTATATGCGTTTGTTCTTTGGGCTCTTGTGGGTTTGTATGTTGTCAGGATGAAGGAAGTTGTTCTGGTGGCAATTAAACTGTCATGAATCTTAAGGCAAGGAATGTCAAGGTCCATTAAAGGTTTGCCCTGAAAGCCTCCGGCACATACACAGATGTCTCGCACACACACACACACACACACACACCGTGTTTTACTTCCTGTAGTTCATACAGAGACTAGTTTCCTGCGTATAAGAAGCTTTTATTGTGGCATGCATGACCTCAGATATGAAAAAAGATTTTGGTGGGGAATTCACTGTGCTCTGATGGTGTCGCTTGTTTGGTCACATCTGAGATTCAAAGAAATTATTATTACTGCTAAAACACACACATAAAAATTGCAGTTTGCATGGCACAATTACCCATCTTGCAGGCCGGTTCTTTGTGTAAAGTTGTAACAGATATTGTATACCAACCACAATCTGGCAAATTCATCACTCCACCGTTGTCTAGAAACCTAAATGTTTTTTTAAACTGCTGAAAGTGTACTTGACTTAGAGGCTTTAAACTGAAACCCGAACCCGGTCCGTACCCGACCTGACCATTACGATTATATTTTAAAGGGATATTTAACCCAAAAATGAAAATTCTGTCAGTAATTACTCTCCCTCATGTTGTTCAACCCCGTAGGACCTTCGTTCATCTTCAGAAGACGAATTAAGATATTTTTGATTAAATCTGAGAGCTGGATCACTCCTCCATAGGCTTCTAAGGGATTGAAACTTGCCGGCCCCGAAAAGTTATTAAAGACATCGTTAAAATAGTCCAAGTGACTACAGTGGCTCAATCTTAAGTTTATCAAGCGACGAGAATACTTTTTGTGTGCAAACAAAAATAACGACTTTATTTCAACTATTGATTTCCTTCTCTGTGGGCCTCGAGTGAGTTCACTAGTGTAACAGCGCAGCGCTTCTGTGTTGTACGTCACACGCATCACACACACATGACCAGCGTCGGCCAATAGTGAGCCTACGTGTGACGTAGCTCTACGCTATCACACTACGTTAACTCACTCGAGGCCCACAGAGAAGGAAATGAATAGTCTTACGGGGTTGAACAACATGAGGGTGAGTAAATACTGACAGAATTTTCATTTTTGGGTGAACTATCCCTTTAAGCCCGAACCCGAGGTCCGTTTCTCACAGAAATACCTTTTTTGTTGCAATAAGCTGTATTTTATGATTGCAACCAAATATGTACACTATTAATTTTAAACGAATTAAACAAATAAAAAAGATAGATGTAACAACAAGCAGAAAAAGAAAATTCCCACCAATTTTACGCGCCTCTAGTTTCAATCGGTTTCAATCGGCTGCTGCTGGTGTTTTGCCAATAAAATGGAGGACAACGGTAGCCTGGTTAAAACCAGACCCTTCTCAGTCGTAACTGAGTTAGGGTCTGAGGAAGGTTCATTCACAGCTCACTTCCAAAGGGGCGTCACCAATGGATGTCGCTCAAATGCCTCTGTGCGCAATTGCATAGACCTTAAAACCAATCAGATCGATCGTCATCTTGTAAAGCCCGCCTCAACGTTTGTGATTGGTGCCTCGATTTGGAAAGATTGGAAATGAGCTTGAATGGGCTCTTCGCCAGACTAACTTGCAGTGCAAATCTAAATTTGTCGGAAGTTCGTCGGGGTTTTCCCAGGCTAGGACAACGGTGATCAACCTGTGCGACATGAGAAACGAGTGAGTGATGATAACCCCTAATAACTTGGAGTTCGATATGGAAGCACTTCGGGTTTTGGACAGTTACATTCAATTAAAAAAAACACATGGCCTGTTCTCAAGTAAGTCCATTTAAGGTTTCATTTCTGAACAGTTGCCTATAATGAATTGAATCATTACGTAACATAATTCTGGAGATTTTTGAACAGCCTAAATCATAAATGCAGGCCTGTTGTAACTGCGACAGATGTTTCTAGTCCAATGTGTGATTTGGAGAATGTAGCGATCCTGCGTGTTCATCCCACACAAACTTCACGTTCAATGTAGGCTAGTCATTCAGTGAATTTTAAGTTTTATTTTCAACCTCTTTTCATGGGCAAAATTTGTAAACACAGCCATGTTAAAGCCTGCAGTGATGTTTTTCATTGATGTTATGGCAGTTTATTGTTTTTCGAGAATGTTGCACTCCTGTTTGTCATTGTGCACGAAACTTCACGCCAATAAATCATCAGAAATATTGCTGACTTGTGCGTCTCAAGCGCCCTCCTTACATTCATCCTAATGCCTGTTAGTTGTCCGTGGATTGGCCTATATTTGGCGTTGAAAATGGAAACGTCTTTAGACGTGGAAAATCGATTTTACAATCAATTCAATGAACACTTAGGTCTCAAAAATCGAACAGGATTTTTTCACAGTGACAGCCGTAATTTGCACCAACGTAAGTTACACACTTTTGATCATTGTTTTGCTTTAGTAATGGTTTCATATTAAATCTAAAAGGGTAATCTATTAGGTTGTCATAAGGTGTTCAATGCGGCTTTATTGAGCTCAACAGCTATAACATAAAAATAAAAAACCGCTATCGGCTATTTTAACCATTGTGCATCAATTAAAAAAAGTTACACATAGCTACATAGAGGATAAAAATGTCCACGTCAAAAAACTGTCATAAAATTTTGAATCTTGGGAGCACAGACTTAAATTTGGTATAATTTTAAAGAAGACCCTTTAAGGTTTAAGTTTATGAAAATTATTTATGAACATTATTTTATATAAAATATATATTTTATGAAACAAGTTGAACTCTAAAACGGCTAGAAAATCAAAGCCATACATCTACATAAGTTGTGTTCCAAATTTGAGGTTGTTATCTCAAAAAATGAGCTTTCTGTAAGATTTTGTTTGGGCGCAGTAACAGATTTTCCCCATTGGGTTCCAGCAAAACTCCACTGGTCACACAGTGATTGGATTTGTTATTTGCAGTTGAGTTTTTCTCTCTCAATATTACAAACACACACATACACACAAATTTTTTTTTATAACACACATACTAACCACACTCTGACATCCAGACCAACACATCCACACAAATATCGTTGCATAATTTATCCAATTGGCTCTATAATATGCCGAAGCAGAAAACAGGAATAAAGCGATTATTTGCTTTATAGGCCAAACCTGAAAAAATGGCACCATCTGATTAAAAAAATAGTAAAAATTTAAATTTTGAAGCCTTGCCAACAGAATGAAAGCCTCTTAACAAAGATTGCATCATTTTGTAGTTAAATGGCCCTGGGATTAAAAAGTGCAGTTTTAATGGGTTTCAATGGGCCAATTTTTGTCCAAAAGGCACTGAGAGGGAGTATTTTGTGTACCTAGTGCAAAATAGATTTTTTAAAGGAAATGGCGGTGAAATAGTAAAATTCCAATAAAAATACACTCCTGTGGCAAATTCTATGCAGTTAGCATTAACACAGGCAAAGTGATAAAAATAAAAAAAAACTGAAAAAAACAAAAATGTCCATAAGGATGCACAGGCGTTAAAAAACGTGAGGAGCTGCTCGATATGTTGTGCGTTTCAAAAGCACTTCAGTAGGCCTTTAAACTATAATAACCCTGGATAGTGGTTAGCATGCATCAACTAAGAACATGGTGCACTAATGTGTTCAGGACTTCAATATCAATCCTGTCAGCCTTCCTGTTAATTTCTCGTCCTTCCCCAGGTAACGTTCCGCACAAGGATCTACCACTGTAACATCAACAGTCAGGGTGTGATCTGTCTGGACATCCTGAAGGACAACTGGAGTCCCGCTCTCACCATCTCCAAGGTGCTGCTGTCCATCTGCTCTCTCCTCACAGACTGTAACCCAGGTGAGACTCAAACACTCTGCATAACGTGACACCAGGCTCAACCCTCTACACACACTTTTGCAATAGAATCGCCATTGGGTAGTACATGTTTTTTTAGTTTACACTGTCAAAAGTTTGGAAACTTTAATGTTTTTGAAAGACTCTCTTCTGCTCACCAAGGGTGCATTTATTTGATCAAAAATACAGTAAAAACAGTAATATTGTGAAATACAATTACCATTTAAAATGGATGTTTCCTATGTGAATATATATTTAAGATTACTGTGACGCAAAGCTGAATTTTCTGCATATTTACTCACATGATCCTTCAGAAATCAATGTTGAAAATAGTTTTTGCTCCTTTAACATTTTTGTGGAAATGGTGATTATTATCAGGATTCTTTAAATAGAAAGTTCAATGAACAGCATTTATTTATTTAGTTTGATTAATGCATCCTTGATGAATAAAAAAATATTAATTTCTCTCTTTTTTTTAAATCTTACCACAAATGTTTGAATGGTATAATTGTTTCCACAGAAATGTTAAACAGCAAAAAAAAAAACTTCAACATTTATAGTAATCATAAATATTTCTTGAGCATCAAATCATCATATTAAAATGATTTCTGAAGGATCATGTGACACTGAAGACTGGAGTAATGATGCTAAAAATTCAGCTTTGATCACAGGAATAAATTACTTCATAACATAAATTCACACAGAAAACACTGAAATAATATTAGGGATGCATAGATATGAAAATTTTGTCCGATACCAATAATTCTTTATATTTAAAAGCCGATAACCGATATATTGGCTGATAAATCTAGATACAATTTTTTATAGAATTTGAGAGCCTGATTACAAAAACAAAGTCTCACCATTAAAAGCCATGTCCCAAGCACACAATTATAATGATTTTCTCTTTATAATTTTATATAGCCTATTAGGGGTGGGTATTGGCAAGGACTTCACTATACGATACGCATCACGATACATGGATCACGATACGATTACATCACGATACATCATGATACGATAAATATTGCGATATTCCACAGTTAACTAAAAGTGTAAAAATAAAATACAAGTTACGATGTGGCATCTGAGTAGTCTTACATCTGATCACATTGATAAATGACCTAAAATAATACAAAAAATTAAAAATTTCCTTTCCATTTTATTGTTTAGCTGCCATAACCAAATAGACTTGCACTTTTAACAATGGACACACAATGATATTGAAAACATTAAAATAAAGTGCATTGGTTGACTTACCAAAAAAGGCCAATCAGGATGCTCTCTGTCTTTCATGCGCTGTCTTACATGCACTTCACACGCACACACATGCACGCAAGGTCTCTCGCTCTCTCCCTCTCCACTGTGCGTGCGCTATACGGTTTGGAGCTCAGTCTCTTCTGTCTCGCATACGCGCGCTTTCTCGCTCGCACTAGATTCCGGGAGATTTTAACTAATTTGCGGGCATCAGGGAGCCGCTATCAATATAAGGGAGACTCCCGTAACTTCCGGGAGACTTGGGATGTCTGCAAGTCCATGCTCGGTTTGTTTTAAAACCGAAGTGCACCCACACATCGACTTTATATTGTGAAGGGGCCGAAGTAATTTTGTCGGCTGAGTCTGCCATGCCGCTTCCAGCTTTCACTACCGAAAGTGGCGCTCTATGGTGACAGCCAGCAAGTTGGGGAAAACTAAAGCCGCCGTACTGTGACATCTGCAAGACGGAGGTTGTAGTTCAAAACGTGATTTTTTTTGTAACATCGATTTTTTTTTTAGCTGGAAATCGATGTAGTATATCCTGAATATAAAAATCGCGATGTATTGCTGTATCGATTTTTTAGCACACCCCTATAGCCTATATGACAGACTTGCACTGCACATGTTGAACTTTACAGTATTTTCCTTTATTGAAGTGATTCCAATCATATTTCAAGAAATTAAAAACCATCCCGTTGCACAGTGCGCATCTGAAGTGTCTCAGTTGAAGAACATAATCCATTATTTATCGGCTTTAATATATCGGCCAAATTTTCTTATTGTGCCGATAACATTAAAAATCAATATCGGACGATACTGATTAGGGATGCTCATATTAACCGTTAACCGAAAGTAAAAATTTTAACCGATTAATACTACCAGTTAAACGGTTTAAAAGTTATTTTTTTTTTAAAAAATTTGCTACATGGTTAAAAAAATACTATAAAAAATTACTATATAGCCTATATTTGTTAACTCGCGCGCAACCGAACGTGCCTACAGACATATTTCGCTGAGCAAGCACAATGAAGCGAGTGAAAAGAAGTACTGCGTGGGACCATTTCCACAGAAAGGGCGACGAAGTTACTTGCAAAATATGCTACGTGGTATTAAAATACAGCAGTAGTACAAGTACAATGCAATATCACTGGCGAAGCAAACATCCACGAGCAAATGAAGAGCGCTTCCCAAAGCTGGCCACTGTAGCGAGACGGGATCTCTGTATTCCCGGGATATCTGTGCCGTCGGAGACGGTGTTTTCTGCTCTAACTGCGCTCCAGACTAACCCCACATCACGTAGACATGTTACTTTTTAAAAAAAAATAAAAACTAGACGAGGTGTGGATTGAGGTAGGCCTGCTATTTTTATTTAACGAAAAAACTTAGTCTGACGGAAAACAAATTGCCGTTTTTTCAAAGCTTCAAACGGATTCAGTGTTTTCTTTTTGTCATCTTAATTTGTGAATTATTTAATTTAAAAAATATATATTTAGTGTAGGTCTATTTTATGTTTTTCTCTGTTGTCACTGTCAGAAATGCTGCAGGTGCGTGGAAATGTGATGTTGATCTGTTCTGTGTGCTGCTGTTTGCACGTTAATATAAACCCGTGACATTTTTGGGGGGTATTTTTAACGGGTCACAGACACTCGTCAATTTTATTTTTATTTAATGCCAATTCAATATTATAATCTTATCAGTTAACGGTTAATACTCGGATAACGAGCGGCGGTTGTCGGTCGGGAAAATTAGCCGTAATGAGCATCCCAACCGTAATGAGTATTCTTGTTTAAATAAATGCAGCCTTGGTGAGTATAAGAGATGTTTTTCAAAACCATTAATTTTTTTTTAATGTTTCCAAACTTTTGACACACGTTCAGGGTGTGTTCCAATCATTAACCCCAAGTATAAGCAGTAGTTAAGCCTGTAAGTAGCAGATAAAGTGTGTTTTGCTGACGAATGTTCTGGTGTCCGCAGCTGATCCTCTGGTTGGGAGCATCGCCACACAGTACTTGACCAACAGAACAGAACATGACAGAATAGCTAAACAGTGGACGAAGAGATACGCCACATAAAGCGTGCGCCCAGTATCACCCCTCTCCTCGACACACACACACACACACACACACTATACCCCCCCCACCCCAGCCCTTCTGTGCCTCTACCTCTCCCCGTCTGCTGAAAGCACACACACACCAAGTGCAACAATAGATCTGGCCCTTCTTCCTTCAAACTTCCTGTAGACCTTTCTGTGAAGAAAACTGTCCTTTGTTCCTTGTTGACTTGAAAGTTTCTTTTTATACAAAGAGTAGATTGGGACTTTATTTTCCAATTATCTGAATGTTTGAATTACCTTACTGTAGGTGAAAAGGAATATTATTGTTATTATTATTATTATTATTATTATTGTCCTTCAACTTAATGTATGTATATCCTTTCTTTTTAAGTGGCATCAGGAACAAATACAGCTTATGAACTATTTGTTTTTCTCATCACTGTATAGTGTATTCTTTTTTCTCTCCTCTCTCTCCTTTTGTTAGAAGTCAGTAAAATTTCCATGCATGTAACCGGATGTGGGATCGCATCCATTCAGCTCCAAACTTTGCCCTCTTGTTTTGTTTGTATGTATTTTTTAAACTCGAAGTCATGGCAGCCACTCGACGATAGGTTTGCTTGTGAATTTAAAAAAATGAAAAGGAAAAAAAAAACGTGTACATATTGCTACATGCCACCTCTGGCCAGAATGGACTGTTGTGCACTTGCTTCATGAAAAACACCATAAATAAACACTGTGGCTGAATTGTCGTTTTCTGTATGTAGTGTCATATATTCAGTGCATGTGTTTTCAGTTTGACCTTCCTCTCTAGTGTTACGCTTGACTTCCTGTGCTTCTGTCACATGTGGTTTAACATCAGTCACGCTGCAAAATTGGTTTTCTTTAATAAAAAAAACTAGTAGTGATGGCCTGATATGTTTGCCTGAATGATATCTGGATTATCGGCATTAGCTGATCAGAATCTTGTTAATAGATACACATTTTCTCTTTTCAAAAGTGTAGAATAGTGTGTATAATAACTTGTTTAAAGTCAGCAATTACAGTATTCTTAGCATTTAGTATTCTTAGCATTAGCTGTCCTGCTCTCTTGATTTGAACAAAAATGTAACGAAAAAATTGCAGACTTTGTTTGATTTTTATGGTACACAGACACGCATGGATAAAAAAACAGCATTATATCTTATGCATTTCTACTTGTTTTAGGCCTATCTAATAAATGTGTTATGCAAGAGCTCTGGTTTATACAGTAGTGACCAAAGGTGACGTCCAGATGGGATATTTGTTTTTAATGACCCTATAAGTTTGATAAAACCATCAAAACATGAGGAAAATATATATATAATTATATATATAAGTTTACACTTTATTTTAAGGTGACGTAGTTACACGTTAGTAGATACTTACTATAGTAATAACAGTAAATTATAAATAATTACAAGTAATTAACCCCAAACCAAACCCTAACCGTAACTATAGTTAGTACATGATGTAGTTCATTAATATTACCAGTACTTATCTGAGTAGGTACAATATAACTACGTCACCTTAAAATAAATGTTCGTAATTTCTTTGTATGAAAGCCTGGGTTAAAATCATGTTGCACAATTTGTCATGTTTCATTGCGTTATCACAAATAAAACAATCGACTCCAAGCACAACTTCGCAATATGCTTGCATAAATCTTTAACACATTTTTTATAATATTTGAATAAAGGGTGATTGTACCAATTTTCCTAGAACAGTCAACTTGCAAATAACCAGGGAATTATATTATCAAACATACAATCTTTTGACTATAAGACCAAGGTCTGCAAGTGCAAACTCATGTATTCTGCTATTTCAAATCTTATTTTATTTATTTGTATGCAGATATTTGATTGAGAGAGTAGAGAAGTGTTGGGGAATTATTTCACAAAATGTTTTTGTTATTTTATAAGAACTCTATACATGACTTGAAGCAGAAAAAAGGTTTCTGGAGCTTAATTTTCTTAAAATGCACACGTTCCCCCCATTTTCACACATTTCAATGTATAAAAAAATCAAGACTAGTGAAGCGATAATGGCATACAAGTAAGTTACAAATGAATGAGTCTGAGTTCATGCTCTACCTGTTCTCCTGAAGATCTCTTGGGAATCTCCGCCTGATTGATCCAATTCCCTGGAAGAAAAAACAGCTCATTTGAGACTTTCAGGAGAGCTTTTCACAGACCAGGGAAGAATCATTTAAATGCATGTATGTTTTGCACTTACTAACATTGGTGTATGTGTTTCTGCATAATAACATCTTAAAACAAATCATAATTTATGTAAATTGTGTCCTCCAAACTAATATTTCAAGATAATTACATTGTGCAGTATTTCTTTGGTAATCATGCAATTTTCACATGTGCTTTCAGCATCAGTCACACAAAATTTTTATTCTTAAATATAATTTCCCCTAATTGTCTCCTAACTAGCAGTGTTTGTTAGGATGATATCTGGATTATCTGCATTTTATGTAAAAAAAAAAAAAAAGTAAAGGTGGTATTCAAATAAATATGTAAATTCTGTCTGCCAAACTAAAATTTCAAGATAAATTTCGAGGTGGACTGGTGTTTTGTATTAGTTTTAATGTGTAGATTTAGCTGAAAGCATGTATTGGGGCTGCTTATTGGAAGGTTCCTATAGTAACAACTTATGTTGTCACAAAGACCCCATTTACACCTGGTATTAAAATGCGATCTGTATCCAGATAAGTTATCTGGATAATAAAAAACGCATGTTAATGCAAGGTGTAATTACGTTGTGATCGGATCTGCCTGACCACATCTGGAGGTAGTCTGGCTCAACGCCGGCGATATGTTATGCCCTAAATTAATACATGATTAACTAGCTGCATTTTTTCTATGTACATTTCTGAAATGCACTTTCTGTAAAGCTGCTTTGAAACAATATGTATTGTGAAAAGCGTTATACAAATAAATTTGAATTGAATTGAATTAAACGCAATCCGTACGACGTGATGGCATTCGTACCTGCCAAACGTCTTCCTCTGCCCGCGAAAACCACACCCCTCAGAAGTAACGTTAAGCTAAACAGACAAAAGTAGGAAAGAAAGTTAACATTAAAAATGGAAGATTCACGTCCCTGGAGCCATCGGAAACAAGATGCCTAATAGCGTTATACTTTTCTGTTTGCTCTTAATAGAAAAACGTTGAAAATTACCCCTACCGCGACAGAGAAAAAGTAGAAACAGGCGGTACAGTAATACGCTTATTTCACGCAGCCGTTATTTTAAATTCGAAAGCGAGGCTCCGGTGGGAAGAACCCCGGAAGTACAGATAAACAACAATGCCTTGGACTACCAACCTGAAGCTGCTGCCGCGATTTACACTATTGGATGTTAATATCCAATATAGGATATGTAGATATAGTTCGTTCCTGCTTCTTTTTTACTTTCTGAAAAAAAAAATGATAAATGAATTTCACTGCATATAGTCTAAAGTATGAAAGAAATGTATGTACATTTTTAGAATAACAAATTTCTACATTAAAAACAACAATACGCCATCGCATTCGCGACTCTCCTATGCTTAAAGGCGACACTTCCGGTGCAGCCTCGCTTTCGATTTCAAAATAACAATCCTACACCTGCCATGTTGACAAACTACAGCTGATTTCCCGCCACCTGCGCTGGTGTCACTCTGGAGGACAGAGATCCGAACTCAATGTGGATCAGGAGAACGCATTAAAAATACAAGGTGTAAACGCAAAGGTAAGATCAGAACACTTATTATCCGGATAACTTATCTGGATACAGATCGCATTTTAATACCAGGTGTAAATGGGG
Source organism: Gila orcuttii (assembly GCA_026230005.1). NCBI lineage: Eukaryota > Metazoa > Chordata > Actinopteri > Cypriniformes > Leuciscidae > Gila > Gila orcuttii. Next base: position 41,552,366 of record JAPDVR010000018.1, on the reverse strand, counting down.
TCAAAAGGTCAACGTGTCAAATTATCTTTTTCCTGGTCAGTAAAGGCAAAAATGTTCAGTGTCTTTATTAAGGTTTGTGTACATACAGAAATACAAATTTAAATTCATACATAAACATTACAACCTGTAAAATAAATAAAATGGTGTAAACCAACCACGGTCTTCCCTATAACTCTCTTGATTCATGAGTTAACGTTACCTTATGAATTATCATGGATTTTTTTGTTAGTTATTTGTTACTCATTTGTCAATCAGTTTTACCGTTGTATAAACTTACAAATGTTTGGCTTCTTTCCAGCAAAATTCACTCTCAAAGGCACTGAAGAGATGTCATTAAAACGGTTATGGAAGGATAGTATATTATATTAACTACACCAAACTAGTCAGAGGTTTTACAACACAATTTTTTACAACATTTAAAACTCACAGTTCCGCTCTAAATTCCGAGCACCTGTGCATTTTTAAGGAGCCGTTGCCACGTTGCTTAGCAACCATTAAAAAAAACACTTAGCGAAAACTGTATCTTATTATTATTATTAATATATGCTACTATTTATTTTACATTGGTGTATTCTATTACTATGATTTTGAGCACAAAATGGTGCCTAAGAAGAACACCAGTTAACGTTACTTGTGAAATCACCATATGGGAGTGGCTTCTTGTTCAGTAAATAACAATTAACCTACAATCGTATGATCTCAACCCACATCAACCAAATGGTTAATAAATCATACAATGTCATTATGTCCAATCCACAGTGTTGAAATTAGGAAATCGTCGACTTGGTATTTTATGTTAGTCAGGATGATCGAGTTCACAGTTATGTAAAATCATATGATGGCGAGTTGGTGACCGACGTTTCTTGCCTTTTCTACAAACTAACCTTTCACACACATTACATCTATCTGCTGTTGGAGACTATAATGATGAGCAAGACATTCTCACCACAAATGCCAAAAGGTTGGACAATCATTGCAAATTTCACACCCCAAATCATAAAATGTCAAACTCATTTACTCGGGTTGATTCAGGTTAGTCCAGTGTTACGGCCAGCTATCTTAAAGGAACAGTTCACCCAAAAATGAAAATTATGCGATTATTTACTCATCTTTACCTAACTATGTGAATGAGGTTATGTTGAAATACTAAAATTACTTAATAAAAAATAACAACTAAAGCTACATAGAATTATAAAAAAAGATAAAAATTTACAAAAGCACATTACAGAATTAGCCTAAAACTTAATTTAAAATGAATATAAAATAAAACCTTACTCAAAATATGAATACATAATATAGCCTAATATAAAATAAATAACAGATTACATTTCATTTTCTGATTGAAGGACCAAGAAATGTTAGATGATACATTTAACTAATTTACTTATATTTGATAAATGACTTGTTGCAGAATCGTATTATTTATTTTACATCGGAACCTTGCTTTGTTCTAACATTTCCAAAATCCTAAAACTTCCGGATTTAAAGGGGAGAAAATCACATCTTTTAATAATATAGTCTCAGACATTTAGATTCCAGTGTATGATTATTAACATGTACATTTAATAATCATTATGATTCCAATCATGTGTATGCTTATTAAAGGTGAACCAGATCTAATAACAGAGTAGTAATATCAGTGATGCCGACGGCTTCTACACCAGATGACCCGTTCAAACAACCCGGGGTCATGATAACACCAGCTTCTGAGAACTTCAAGTCACCTGTTTAATGCACCCATGTAAGGAAGACTGTAGAGATCTAGCCTGTCCACTAGATGTCAGTGGATGACACTCTGTTTATTGTTCTGTATCTGATGGAAATGAGAAATCAAAATGAGAAGTATAACATATCTGTCCAACGTGTACATTTATAACCCATCCTATTTAAGGGATTTCACTGCAGCCTGAAATATGTGGATTAATGCAGTCAATTATCTGAGATAAAGATCAAGATCTGGTTAATAATTCATAGGTTATGGTGAAATGGCACGCAATAGACCTACTTTACCAAATGGTTATTTTTAGCTGTGCATCTGGTGCATTTAACCACACCTTCTCCTCTGGGTTTGTAGAGTACAGGACATCGTGTCCTAGAGTTCTTCCAAACAGGGATCTGATTAGAAAAAAATGTTCAGGCTGTGGTGTACGGTACATTATGTGACTTACTTACTTAAACAGACGCTTAGCTTGTCAAATCAGGTTATTGTTTTGGAAATAACCAGATCAGATTCATGACCATGTTGCATAACCATCAAAACCATATTTTATGATTCTGTCATGGCTCATGTATGCTTTGTCCTGGAAATGTAAAAAGTGTAGTTGAGCTTAGTAAACGGCTAAATAAATGTACTGAAGGAAAACAAGATAGATATGGCATTTTATGGGTAAAGTTAATGTCCCTGTGTAGAAAATATCGAGTTTTTAACGTTGTTTATATGTAAATGTGTGGTGTTTTTAATATGCTTTAAGACAAACCATATACAAATTCATAAGTCAACACCATTGCTGTATATTTTCTTAAAGTGAACCAAAGACATTTTAAAAACACGGTTTGAATTATTAGGGGATTTTAAAATGTAATATATTAATGTCATTCTTGTGTGTTAATGAATAAAAACTTTTCTTCCCTACTGTGCCGTTTATCGAGTGAAATGCTTCTCAAACAAGAACAAATGTTGGGCGGGGCTTAATTTTGTTCATTGGGAATTTATTGAATGTTTGTGGTTTGCTATTGGTGGATCTCATGTGATTGACAGGTTGCCCCGCCCTCGTCATCAGAGAAGAGAAGAGATGATGCTGTTATTCTGATTCAAGACCAGGAACATGAATTTAAAACAATAATGATGTGCACGGATAATTTATAATAAACATCACAATACTCCGTTAAAATAATGTCAATTTTGATTTCATGCCGAATTTAAAAATTATAAAAAGAAATAAAAAATTATAACAATCACATTCATGATATCAAAAATGTACACTGTAAATAAAAAATTAACATGTTTACTAGTAGCAATTCAATTGTTGATATCAAGAACAGACATTTGTATGGCAAGCCGTTTTAACTTTTATTCATTTTCAGGATATGAATCCTTGATATCAACAATTCAATTTTCACTAGTTAAAATTATAATTATTGATATCAACCATTACATTTTTGATATCAAGAATTGAATTCTTGATATCAACAATTGAATTCTTGATATCAACAATTTAATTTTTGATATCAACAATTTAATTCTTGATATCAACAATTTAATTCTTGATATCAAAAATGTAATTGTTGATATCACAAATGTAATTCTTGATATCAAGAATTGTATTTTCACTAGTGAAATGTCACCATAGGCTGCCATTCAAAATCAATTGTTGATATCAAGAATTACATTTGTGATATCAACAATTACATTTTTGATATCAAGAATTACATTTTTGATATCAAGAATTCAATTGTTGATATCAATAATTATATTCCTGATATCAAGAATTAGATTGTTACTAGTAAAAATGCGAATTCCTGATATCAACAATTGAATTGCTACTAGTAAAAATGTTTATTCTTGATATCTGAAAATGTATTATTGATATCAATATTATTTCAGATATCTAAAATGGCTTTCTTACTAGTAACAATCACATTCATGATATCAGAAATTAGCATTGTTACTAGTAGCAATTCAATTGTTGATATCAAGAATAGACATTTCAACTAGTGACAATTTAATTATTGATATCAGGAATTCGCATTTTTACTAGTAACAATTGAATTCTTGATATCAAAAATGTAATTGTTGATATCAACAATTGATTTTGAATGGCAGCCTATGGTGACATTTCACTAGTGAAAATAAAATTGTTGATATCAAGAATGCAATTGTTGATATCAAGAATTACATTTTTTATATCAAGAATTCAATTGTTGATATCAAGAATTCAATTGTTGATATCAAGAATGCAATTGTTGATATCAAGAATTCAATTGTTGATATCAAGAATTCAATTGTTGATATCAAAAAATATAATTGTTGATATCAACAATTGCATTCTTGATATCAACAATACATATCCTGGAAATGAATAAAAGTTAAAACGGCTTGCCATAATACGCGTGTTTCGCCTCTGGACGGGTGAAAGTGTGTCACTGGGTTAAAGGGGCGGAGCCAGTGACGGAAACACCAGATCGAGAACATTGAGTTCTGAGCGCTCGTGCGAGACCTGGGAGTTCCTTTCGTTCCATTGTGAGTCCGAATGCTCGAGAGAACAGATGAAACACCGAAGGATCTGAACAAACACTGGATCTGATCTGCTCGAGTTACACATAAAGCGCTCACGCTGATATTATTAGACTACTGACAGGCAGAATTATAGATATCAAGAGTCTGAAGACTGAAAACATGCAATCAACAAAGCAAGGTAAGACGTGTCATTATTATTGCTTGTAATTATTATGTATTATGTTTTTAAATCATATGTGTATGTATTACGTGTTTACCATGATAAGGAAAATCAGGCTACTCCTGTTATTTGAAGAAAGGAAATGTTTACAATTGCAACAGTGATGTAGCCTATCAGATTATATTTTGATATAGCATACACGATTTCCACTGTCTTGGAAAAACCGACAAGTATTAAGGTGGAATAAGCATTTATTTCTAGTAATTTCTAGACACAGACATGTTAGATAGATTTAGTTCCTCTTAAATGCAGCTAGAAATAGCTGTTTTGAGCGAAATCCCTGTAAAAAATCTTGATAATTTTTTTTTTTATTAAAAATCTTATTTGTCATCTTTATTATGTGTGCATAATAGTATGTGTTTCTGTTGATATTTGACTAAGAAGTTAATGAATTGCATTTATTGTTTAATCTACATATAACCCTCATTCTGTTGTGCATATCTTTACTGATTTATGTGTAACAAATATTGTAATAAAATGTAAAAATATTGTAATACCGTCTCTATGACATATTAGTGAAGCTTTAACCCTCTTTTACGGTATCACAAAGTATATGTGCACTATTCTATTTTATTTTGTGATTTAAAGCGCCTTTGACATGCTTTCCATTGCTTGCATTGCATTGCTGCAACGTAGTGCACGTCAAACAGTGTATGTGGGTTAGGAGTGCCCGTGACGTCACGCGCACTCAGTACTCGCAGTACTAGAAGCATCGAGCTCACATGGCTCAGTCATGTGCATGTGTGTACGAGGAGACGAGGCTCGGCCGCTGATTGGTCGTGACGTGCCCGATACGTAACCTCTGATTGGTTGAAACCAGGTGGTTGCATAATTTAGCACACTGCCCTGACGCGAGACTCTGCAGTACCACGTGAGGGAGGCAGTCGATAGCTAGTGACCTAGATATTCTTCCCGTACAAAACACGAGAGGTCCACGTGTGGGTGGGTCTGAGAAACTAAGGGTGAGCAATCATTTAGGTAACCTCCCATGTCCTTTTAAAAATATCTAGCACATATTTACTGTTTGTGAAGGCACAGCCGGTTAGTGTAGAATACATCCATTTATGCTTATAGTGTACATCTTTGACTGCTTTACCCAATAAAAATACATTGATGGTATCAAATTGTTCTTTTGATATATACATATGCCATGATACTCAATCATTACCATATTAATTTAACCATGGTACTAGTGCTACAGTCTATATAGTGTAATTAAACAATGCTTTGCAGTTTTGTTCATTTAAAACTGGGTCATCATTAGCTGTCTAAAATAGGGAAGTTCATCCAACATGGGAACATTATAAGATTATATAAATATATAATACATATAATCATTTAAAAAAAGTCATGCAAGCATATTTTTGTGATTTCTCCATAGCATAGATCCATTGATGTTTACGCAGTTATACAATATGTGAATGAAATGCAATGAAGCAGGTATCACGAGTATAACAGTTTCAGTACATCTTCATTTGTAATGGGATTGATGTACTTTTGTTTTTTGCCTGTATAAGATTAATATAATAAGCTCATTTTCTGCCACATAATAAAAAAATCACAATTTAAAGTTTTTGTTCACATAAAAAAAGCTCAATAAACTCAGAATTGTGATATTAACTTGCAATTTGGAGAACAGTCCAAGTTGTGATAAAGTTGCAATATGAAGTACTTTTTAAACCTTTTTATTTATTTTTTTACGTGACGGAAACAAAAAGTCAGAACTCTAAGATGTAAACTCAGAATTCTGAGATATAAAGTCAGAATTTCAAGATGTAAACTCAGAATTCTGAGAAATAAAGTCAGAATTTCAAGATGTAAACTCAGAATTCTGAGAAATAAAGTCAGAATTTCAAGATGTAAACTCAGAATTCTGAGAAATAAAGGCAGCATTCCAAGATGTAGCCTAAAGTAGTAATTACCTATTTATTAGTGGCAGAATCAAGATTCCATAAAAATAAGAACATTATTAGATTTATTATTAGAACAGTAGAACAAAAAACTAAAACAAGGGGTATTAAAATATTGCATTTTTTAATACATTTTTCCAATCTTTAATTTTTTTTAATCTAGGAAATGCATATTTGCATATCAATTTGTACATGTTTAGTACTGTGCATAATTTTGTCTTAACTTTTTTTTTGTTTCCAAGGAGGCGTGATAGCCTACGTCAGCTCCGCCTCCAGCCTTGAGTCCTGCATGAGTGACAGCTCGAACAGCCAATCCCCATCATCCTCCCCTCCTCTGCCCACTAAACCGAGCCGTATCACAGACCTGCCCAGCGCTGGCCTTCTGTCGAAACGCCTTCACCCACGCGACAAGAGCCTCGCTGCCAAGAGCAGCATCACCAGTGAGTTACAGAAGACTGCCAAGAAGATGTGCGGAAACAGCTTTATATGGGATTCAATGGTCATTTTGACATTGCATTGCATTTTTTTATCTAGTCAATAATTGTAATCTAGTCAATAAAAAATTGACCTAGTACATCTGCAAATAATTGATAGGTGCGTATCAATAAACTAGAAAAATAAATCCCACACACTATCCCAACTTGCAAAAAACATAAAAATGTATTTAGCAATGTTTCAGTCCCATGACCTTCATTAAGCATTTACAATAAAACAAATGCATTGAATTTAAGATACAGCATAACCAATTTTCATGTAACCAAGTACAAACATTAACAACATTCTGTAATCTAGGAAATGCATATTTGAAATCAATTCGTGCATGTTTTTGTGCACTGGATTTGACTCTTACATGCATATTTTCCAGAGCTCAATGGAATGGTGTTACTGTGTAAAGTGTGTGGAGACGTGGCCTCGGGCTTCCACTACGGCGTTCATGCCTGCGAAGGCTGCAAGGTAAGGACACGTTTCTCTCAGGATCAGCTAACAGTTTGAGTCTGTTCCAAAACAGTGATCCGCTCATGTACAGGTAATGGTGCATTTTAAGGCATCATTGGCACGATCACAATGTGAAAACAAACCTTTTAGCAAATTTCTAGAGCAGCACTGCATGCATACCTTCAAATCAAGTCAAGTCCAACTTGATTTACTTTGTAGTATTTGGAACAGACCCGTAATATCTCCAGGTATAAAATACTTGGAGCTGTTATTTATATAATAAAGAAAATCTATAATAGTATATAAATAAAACTAAGCACTGCTAGGGAATAATTGCACTGATTATTTTTACAGGGCTTCTTCAGAAGAAGCATCCAGCAGAATATTCAGTATAAGAAATGCCTGAAGACGGAGAGCTGCACTATTGTGCGGATAAACCGCAACCGCTGCCAGCAGTGCCGCTTCAAGAAGTGTTTATCTGTCGGGATGTCACGAGACGGTGAGTTTCGAGCTTATTCTTCTTCCTTATGAGCTCAAGCTTTTGTGATGTTGACATTAGGACTTGCACAACTACTTTTTTACTAGTCAAGCAGAAAAATGGGGGAAAACTGAAAGCATTGATTCTTAAAAAGGATTCAATTCTGCCCTTTTCTTGATTTTGTTTTTAGGCTCTACTAGAATAGGTTTTCATGCTTGATTATATTCAAAAACACATTATTTTCCTCATATTCTCCATTGTTGCGGCTCCTCTCTTCCCAGTCTGTCAGTAACGCTCTGTTAAGTTCCTGTCTCTATGAAGCCCCTCCTTCTGAAAAGCACACTGTGCTCTGATTGGTCGGCTGGAGCAGTGTATTGTGATTGGTCAAGCACTTTGAGTGTGTTTGGGAAATGTCCCACCCCTTACCATAACCTCCAGTTTCAACCAAGCGATAACCTTCCGGTCTCTCTTGAAACCCACACGGAAGTGACTTAAACTGCAGTTCATCGACTGGCCACTAGAGACAGGCTGCAAAAGAGAGTCAATCCCATAGACCCGCATGTTAAAATACCCAACTATACAGCAGAAAAACATGTTTACAGCCTGGTGCAAAAAGTGGTTTCGGTCTATATAGCAAATTTAGCCCTTCATGACGACTGTGAGGGGGGTGAGTTTTTTATAACTCATCCGTTTAAATTATATAAACCCTTAAAGTTCAGCGTAATTAAGGGCGTGGCCACTTGAGTGACAGGTGGATTGCTGATGTCACTATTAGCCGTTTGTGTGCTGTCTGTTAGCGTCACGTCATCTCAGCTAATCCGCCTCGCTGCACATGTTCGTTTATCCGGGAGTGACAATGCCAAGATGGCGACGGCTGGCTCCGCCCACTTTGGGCTTCAAAAATGCTCTTCAGAAACGTCACGGACATATTTCTTTACAGTCTAGGGTTAAAACACACTACTAACTAACTCAACCAGGCCCCGCCCCTTTTTTCTGCATATTCATTATTTAAATGAGAAATATTGTGATGTGTTCGTTCCCGGAAGAAACTCAAGACTACAATGGAGGCGTTTCAGGGAGTTCAGAAACACTGACTCTGATACAGAGAAGATCTCAGAATGTTTTCATGCTCAAACAGCAACATTAAACGCACTAATAAGTTGAACATGCAAAAAGGCATAATTCAATAAACAATCTGTCTTTTTTCAGCTGTGCGATTCGGACGCATCCCGAAGCGGGAGAAGCAGCGGATGCTCCTGGAGATGCAGACGGCCATGAATAACATGATGAACAACAGTCAGCTTCAGCACATGCTTCACGTCCCGTGTGCCGTCGAGACCAGCAGCTCCTCTTCCCTGTCTCCGCCGGCTTCTCCTCGGTCCTCGTCGGATCTGTCCCGGGACTCGGAGTCGAGCGCTCCCATGGACACGGCCTCGTCTTGTTCCTCGGACAGCGGAGAGGAGGATTCGGTGAGCAACGGACTCGTTCCCCGTAAGGATCTGTTCATGTTCAGCTCATCCGGCTCCGAGACGCCTGGATCTTACAGGGAACATGTGACGGCGTATCATGTGACCCAGCCGTGCGTTCAGAGCCCTTGCATTCGTCAGCCGGAAAACTTGCCTTTCCACGGGAACAACATGAACAAACTCCAGACGGGGGGAAACATACGACATCTGGTTAGTGGCCTTCTGCTGTTTATACAGTCAAACCAAAAATTATTCAGACACCAGATTTATTTTTTATATATATTTTTTTTAGTAGTGGGTGCAGGACACTATACAGGTCCTTCTCAAAAAATTAGCATATTGTGATAAAGTTAATTATTTTCCATAATGTAATGATAAAAATTAAACTTTCATGTACAGTAGTTCATTTATGTAAGTGAGGATAGCAAAATAAATTAAACTGTGACATAGTATACCCGAAAATTCTTCATACAGTGACTACCAGTAAAATTTACACAAATTTGGGACTAAAAATTATTTAGACACTTTGACCTGATCATGTTTTGCTTCAGTGTTTTTTCTTTAATTGTTAATGCACCTTTTTACACCACAGACTGAACAACATGAAGCATTGCTTGGTAATTGGTTGAGCTAAATTGGTATGAGAAAACAGAGGACATCTGATTACTGAACTTCTGCTGTTTATACATCAATATTAGCAATAATAACGTATGATCAGCGGTGTTATTGTTAACTAAAACTAGTAAAAAAAAGGTTTTCGTAACCCTTGTGCTGTGTTGAAAATCCTTCTCCTGGTCAAAAATCGTTGCTTGTAAATCGTTCATTGTGCTATATTATCATCAAATACTGGAGTCAATATTTTTGTCAACTTCTTTGCGTACAATTAGCACAGTTTAAGTATTTATTTTTTGGAACTGATTGATCGTTGGCATCAAGCTTGTTCACCTGGTGCTTTTGTTCCTGGTGCTTTTGTTGGATAAAAGCGTCTGCTAATGCATTCATAAAGGCACATTTTATTTCAAGCTCGACACAATGCATTATGGGATTGCATTCTGTGCGAAGAACACATTCTATAATTCCAAGAACGCAAAGAACGGACTTGCGTTCTCGTTGAGAGTACATTAAATATAACATAACAACATAACATCACAACCTATTTCTTTCATATTATTATAGACATTGTTTTCATATAAGTTTATCTTTTTTATATTACCGTGTGCATTTATGAAAATGAGTAGCCTGTGTGTTACCGATGCTTTGACAATTTTCAAACAATTCTTTTTAATAAATACTGCCACTTTCTTAAGGTCTTTATCACTTTATTAAAATGAAGCAAAAGAGACGGACAAATGTCTACTTTCACGTACTTCGAGCCGGCAGCGTGTGAACCGAGAAGTTTAAAGGTTATAGGTCAGCTTACTTCCTCTGGGATTTTTAACGGTTCGATTCTCTCAAGTCTTCATTCGATGCATCTTCGATATCAAGAACACATCTCGGCACTCTCATGCGTCCTCTGTACTTGCATACTTGAGTATTGCAATCGAACTTCATTGGTTAATGATGACGTAGTACGAGAACACAAGGATGCAGGAACACATCGATCTCGAAATCACAGCCTTCTTTTCCACATTTCTTAATTGAAATTGATGCATTTCTCAAATCTCTAAGGTTGATTAAGAACAAGAAAAGTGACAGATTCTTGAAATATTATGATGATTTTTTTGGTAATACCACTAACGCATAATGTTTCCTCTGTATATGTTTATCATGTTATTTTCTGTATGTATATGTATGTGTGTGTGTGTGTGTATATATATATATATATATATATATATATATATATATATATATATATATGTAGATATGTGTATATATATATATGTGTGTGTATGTATATATATGTGTATATATGTATATATTATATTATTATTATTATTTATATATATATATATATGTTTTTATTTTATTTTTAAAACTTTACATGTATTTGATATAATTTCATCCCTGTTGAAGTTCTGTCCTTATTGTTTGATACATAATCAATAAATAAATAAATAGAACTCATTGAGATTTTTGCCAAAAGAATGTATCTTTCTATTTTTAGGAACAGCCAATAGCACACCAATGATTCCCAGCAAAATAGAAACAGAGCCGTTTTAGCACTAAAGTGATTCTGGTGTAATTTGCCTCTGTTGGTCTTCTCTCAGGTGTGTCCCATGAGCGTCTCCCCCTTCGTCGACCCCTGCAAGCCTGGTCATGAAATCTGGGAGGATTTCTCCAAGAGTTTCATCCCTGCTGTACGAGAAGTCGTGGAATTTGCCAAGCGGATCCCAGGCTTCCAGGAGCTCTCCCAACACGACCAGGTTAACCTCCTCAAGGCGGGAACATTCGAGGTGAGGCAACACGAGTCCCGACACATTTCAGTCAACACACTCTTTAACCCGGTTCACACTGTGCGATTTTGGCCCGTCTGAGACAAATTTTGCAAATCCTAAAATATTCCTCTGATCCTACGCTAAAATCTGAAGTCTTTGATCGTTAGTTTGACGTGTTCACCGACAGCCGCTACCAATCATCGAAACTCTGGCGGTGTCAGAAGAGTTTCCTCTCAGTCCTGCAGTGACTTCTCCCACGAACACCGTCAAATTGTCTTAGTTTTTTAAAACTAGCCACGACCAAAATAAATGTTAGAGATTTCTTTGTAGCCACTGTTTAAATCCCGCGTGTAACGCAGCTCACCGTCACCGAACGTGTCATTGATTTATAATGTAAAACCAAGGACAAGTTTTCTTGCGTGCGTACGTTTTTAACGCGTCTTGACTGTCGCACAGTGACATTAATGACAATTTAAACCTGCTATAAAGGCGATTTCGGGTTCCCTTTATAAACGCTGATAGCTGATTAGCGCACAACGTCAGAGAGCCTATAAAGGGAACCCGAATTCGTCATTATAGCAGCTTTAAATTGACTGAAGCGACAACTTGCCATGTTACTACAGTGCGGCAGGCTACGCAATACTCGTTCCCTAGTCTCAGGGAACCAAGGTTACGATAGTAACAACTATTGTAACAACTATTGTAACAACTATCGTAACAACTATCGTAGACATTAATGACAGTTGAGATCTTACAGTGACATTAATGACAGCTGAGATCTTACAGTGTGACATTAATGACAGCTGAGATCTTACAGTGTGACATTAATGACAGCTGAGATCTTACAGTGTGACATTAATGACAGCTGAGATCTTACAGTGACATTAATGATAACTGAGATCTTACAGTGACATTAATGATAACTGAGATCTTACAGTGACATTAATGATAACTGAGATCTTACAGTGACATTAATGACAGCTGAAATCTTACAGTGACATTAATGACAGCTGAAATCTTACAGTGACATTAATGACAGCTGAGATCTTACAGTGACATTAATGATAACTGAGATCTTACAGTGACATTAATGATAACTGAGATCTTACAGTGACATTAATGACAGCTGAAATCTTACAGTGACATTAATGACAGCTGAAATCTTACAGTGACATTAATGACAGCTGAAATCTTACAGTGACATTAATGACAGCTGAAATCTTACAGTGACATTAATGACAGCTGAGATCTTACAGTGTGACATTAATGATAACTGAGATCTTACAGTGTGACATTAATGATAACTGAGATCTTACAGTGTGACATTAATGACAGCTGAGATCTTACAGTGACATTAATGACAGCTGAGATCTTACAGTGTGACATTAATGACAGCTGAGATCTTACAGTGTGACATTAATGATAACTGAGATCTTACAGTGTGACATTAATGACAGCTGAGATCTTACAGTGTGACATTAATGATAACTGAGATCTTACAGTGTGACATTAATGACAGCTGAGATCTTACAGTGACATTAATGATAACTGAGATCTTACAGTGTGACATTAATGATAACTGAGATCTTACAGTGACATTAATGATAACTGAGATCTTACAGTGACATTAATGACAGCTGAGATCTTACAGTGACATTAATGACAGCTGAGATCTTACAGTGACATTAATGACAGCTGAGATCTTACAGTGTGACATTAATGATAACTGAGATCTTACAGTGACATTAATGATAACTGAGATCTTACAGTGACATTAATGACAGCTGAGATCTTACAGTGACATTAATGACAGCTGAGATCTTACAGTGTGACATTAATGACAGCTGAGATCTTACAGTGACATTAATGACAGCTGAGATCTTACAGTGTGACATTAATGACAGCTGAGATCTTACAGTGACATTAATGACAGCTGAGATCTTACAGTGTGACATTAATGACAGCTGAGATCTTACAGTGACATTAATGACAGCTGAGATCTTACAGTGACATTAATGATAACTGAGATCTTACAGTGTGACATTAATGACAGCTGAGATCTTACAGTGACATTAATGATAACTGAGATCTTACAGTGACATTAATGACAGCTGAGATCTTACAGTGTGACATTAATGACAGCTGAGATCTTACAGTGTGACATTAATGATAACTGAGATCTTACAGTGTGACATTAATGATAACTGAGATCTTACAGTGTGACATTAATGATAACTGAGATCTTACAGTGACATTAATGACAGCTGAGATCTTACAGTGACATTAATGACAGCTGAGATCTTACAGTGTGACATTAATGATAACTGAGATCTTACAGTGACATTAATGACAGCTGAGATCTTACAGTGACATTAATGACAGCTGAGATCTTACAGTGACATTAATGATAACTGAGATCTTACAGTGTGACATTAATGATAACTGAGATCTTACAGTGTGACATTAATGATAACTGAGATCTTACAGTGACATTAATGACAGCTGAGATCTTACAGTGACATTAATGATAACTGAGATCTTACAGTGACATTAATGATAACTGAGATCTTACAGTGTGACATTAATAACAACTGAGATCTTACAGTGTGACATTAATGACAGCTGAGATCTTACAGTGTGACATTAATGATAACTGAGATCTTACAGTGTGACATTAATGATAACTGAGATCTTACAGTGTGACATTAATGATAACTGAGATCTTACAGTGACATTAATGACAGCTGAGATCTTACAGTGACATTAATGACAGCTGAGATCTTACAGTGACATTAATGACAGCTGAGATCTTACAGTGACATTAATGATAACTGAGATCTTACAGTGTGACATTAATGATAACTGAGATCTTACAGTGTGACATTAATGATAACTGAGATCTTACAGTGTGACATTAATGACAGCTGAGATCTTACAGTGTGACATTAATGATAACTGAGATCTTACAGTGACATTAATGATAACTGAGATCTTACAGTGTGACATTAATGATAACTGAGATCTTACAGTGACATTAATGACAGCTGAGATCTTACAGTGACATTAATGACAGCTGAGATCTTACAGTGTGACATTAATGATAACTGAGATCTTACAGTGTGACATTAATGACAGCTGAGATCTTACAGTGTGACATTAATGATAACTGAGATCTTACAGTGACATTAATGATAACTGAGATCTTACAGTGTGACATTAATGATAACTGAGATCTTACAGTGTGACATTAATGATAACTGAGATCTTACAGTGACATTAATGACAGCTGAGATCTTACAGTGACATTAATGACAGCTGAGATCTTACAGTGACATTAATGATAACTGAGATCTTACAGTGTGACATTAATGATAACTGAGATCTTACAGTGACATTAATGATAACTGAGATCTTACAGTGACATTAATGATAACTGAGATCTTACAGTGTGACATTAATGATAACTGAGATCTTACAGTGTGACATTAATGATAACTGAGATCTTACAGTGACATTAATGACAGCTGAGATCTTACAGTGACATTAATGATAACTGAGATCTTACAGTGACATTAATGATAACTGAGATCTTACAGTGTGACATTAATAACAACTGAGATCTTACAGTGTGACATTAATGACAGCTGAGATCTTACAGTGTGACATTAATGATAACTGAGATCTTACAGTGTGACATTAATGATAACTGAGATCTTACAGTGTGACATTAATGATAACTGAGATCTTACAGTGACATTAATGACAGCTGAGATCTTACAGTGACATTAATGACAGCTGAGATCTTACAGTGACATTAATGACAGCTGAGATCTTACAGTGACATTAATGATAACTGAGATCTTACAGTGTGACATTAATGATAACTGAGATCTTACAGTGTGACATTAATGATAACTGAGATCTTACAGTGTGACATTAATGACAGCTGAGATCTTACAGTGTGACATTAATGATAACTGAGATCTTACAGTGACATTAATGATAACTGAGATCTTACAGTGTGACATTAATGATAACTGAGATCTTACAGTGACATTAATGACAGCTGAGATCTTACAGTGACATTAATGACAGCTGAGATCTTACAGTGTGACATTAATGATAACTGAGATCTTACAGTGTGACATTAATGACAGCTGAGATCTTACAGTGTGACATTAATGATAACTGAGATCTTACAGTGACATTAATGATAACTGAGATCTTACAGTGTGACATTAATGATAACTGAGATCTTACAGTGTGACATTAATGATAACTGAGATCTTACAGTGACATTAATGACAGCTGAGATCTTACAGTGACATTAATGACAGCTGAGATCTTACAGTGACATTAATGATAACTGAGATCTTACAGTGTGACATTAATGATAACTGAGATCTTACAGTGACATTAATGATAACTGAGATCTTACAGTGTGACATTAATGACAGCTGAGATCTTACAGTGACATTAATGATAACTGAGATCTTACAGTGACATTAATGATAACTGAGATCTTACAGTGTGACATTAATAACAACTGAGATCTTACAGTGACATTAATGATAACTGAGATCTGACAGTGTGACACGGCTTACAGCGATGATCATGTTTGACAAGCACCAATCGTAAAGGACTATTATGAACCGCAGTGTTCACCCGGCCTAACGCTCTCCTGTTCCCTCCGCTCAGGTTCTGATGGTGCGCTTCGTGCCGTTGTTCGACGTGAAGGAGCGCACGGTGACCTTCCTCAGCGGGACGAAGTACAGCGTGGATCTGTTGCGCTCGATGGGCGCCGGAGAGCTGCTCGCCTGCATGTTTGAGTTCAGCGAGAAGCTGTCAGTCCTGCAGCTCAACGAGGAGGAGATGAGCCTGTTCTCTGCCGTGGTGCTGGTGTCTGCAGGTACAGCATGCAAACACATATCAGCTCAGCATCAGAAGCGCAGTTTATTTACATTTATCTTTGAATAAACATTATTTCATTTAATATAAATACATTTTTTGAATAATATTTATTTATTATTGATTTAAACTATTACATTTTTTTTATCATTATGCATTTCTATCGGTGCGAACACAGCACAGGCGTATTGGGTATTATCGTTTTATTATTGATACAGAATGGTTTTTCTTTTAATAATTATAAAATTATTTTATTAATTGTTATAAAGTAGTTGTTTATATTCATAAAAAAAATTGCATGCTTTTGCTGACCGGCCACATAGCAAAATTACTAAAACTTAATATTATAATTACCATTTTAATTAAATTTTATGTAATGAATTTAATATAAATTATTTATTTTTAAATTATGAACACATTTGTAGACAAACATATACATTTAATATAAACAAAGAACACATTTTGCTATTAATTTATTATTCATATTTTTATTTTATTTTATAATATGAATATGAATAAGTTTATAGGCAAAATACAAATTTAATAGAAATACATATGACATACATTTTTTATATAAATTTAATTTGATATAAATAATACATGTATGCCATTCATTTATCTATAAAATATTTGTTTAAATTATAAATACATTTATACAAAAAAATATAAATTTAATATAATAAAGAATACATTTTTGCTATTCATTTATTATGTATAAATAATTTATTTTAAAATGTATGAATACATTTATTGACAAAATATGAATTTAATGTAAATAAATAAAATTATGCTATTAGTTTATTTATAAATAATTTATTTTTAAATTTTACATATATTTATAGACAAAAATATACAATATAAATAATACATTTTTGCTATTAATGTATTTATATATTTATTTCAAAATGCACAAATACATTTATAGCCAATATCTATATATATATATACATATATTTTGTAAATATATATATATGTACATGTATATATAAATAAATAATATATTATTATAATAATATAATATAAATAATAATTATTTATAAATCATTTTATTTTTGCGCACACAAATATTGGTTACAAGCATGCAACTTTCATCTAACTTGAGCATTTTTGCATGCCTTTTTCCAGACCGATCGGCCATTGAGAATGTAAGTGGCGTGGAGGCCCTTCAGGAGACCCTGATTCGAGCTCTGAGGAACCTGATCATGAAGAACCACTCGAACGAAGCCGCCGTCTTCACCAAGCTTCTCCTGAAGCTTCCCGAACTGCGCTCGCTCAATAACATGCACTCCGAGGAGCTGCTAGCCTTCAAAATACATCCTTAACCACGACAGTGCTTCCCTTCACTCTCCTCTGACCAATCTGGGCTGTACATTTTTACTCTTGAATGTATTTAACAGGCTTTTTTACTCAATCGTTTTGCATTCAAAAACTTTCAGATGATTTGAAAGCTATATTAGATATCATTGTGATTTGCTCATTACGCACAAGCAAAGGTTGTCTACGTTTTCAAATTTTTTGGGTAAAACACTAGACTCCTCCTTAGTAGCATATCGTCTTTTCATTATGTGCAATCGCTGCTAACGCATGGCTATTCGTATAAGAGCAGCTTTACGTCGTATCTAGTTCAAAAGAGTAAGTCTTCTTTAAGATATATGTTGTAGATATATATATATATATATATATATATATATATATATAAGATGTGATTTTTTCTTTTTTTGAATGTATGTCTGTTTCTAGCCGCATGTTGGCATCGTTTTCACCTGTATAACAGGACAATGCTTTTGCACGAGGTGTCGAGGAACAGATGGGGTATTACGGCTCCCCTGACACCATAATAACGGTGCACGGGCGGAGAGGAGTCACTTTAAATGATGTTTTTATATAGACCACGTACAGAGAGGTGTTATAAGTCTTCCATTATGCAGCGGGAAACATGTATAGTGGACGTGAACAAAAGTACGCTTCGTGCACAAGTGAAAGAGATGGAGTTTATTTATGGATCTTTGTACAGATTGCCTTATCACTCTTTGCCACATCTACGCACATGGGTTTTGTTTTTCTTCTCGGTGATGATCGCAGAGCAGGGAAACCATGTTAAAATCCCAGTTATTTTGGGATGCACTGCTCCCGGTTTACTCTATGCATATGGAAACAGCTTGACAATAATGGACATTTCTCAGCCTATAACCAATAGGAAATGACGTACTACTCCCGCGTTCAGCTCTGCTGTGTCCATGTTTTTCAGTTCCTTATAAATAACAGTGCAGTATGTATAGTTGTGTATATCTATTTGAAATATATCATTATAAAGTAAATATTTACTTGTCATTTGTTGTCATGCTTCTTTATTGCACTTCATATCTTTACCCACTAGAGGACGCTGAAAAGCCATGATGGGCTGTGAACCTACTACCGCACACACACACACACACACATATATATATACCGTATTAGTATGTGCATTGTTAGTTAATGTTAGCTGATGCATTCACTAATGTTAACAAGTGAGACTTTACTGTAAAATGTTATTAAAAAACAATAAACATTGAGGTTCAATAGCCTGAAACCACTAGTTAAAATGCAATGCATCCTCTAACTTAATATAAACTGTAATTAATCAAATGTAAGAATACAAAATTTGTAGTGTCCTAGAAATAGCAAAGAATACTAAATATTACTTTTCAGTTTCAAACTTTATTTTATTTGCAGGTTTAACGTTTCAATGTAACCTCAGACTTTTGGGCCCCACTGAACATCCATAAAGCATAGAAAGACAAACAATGTGATAAAATAAAGGCTACACACACACACACACACACATATAAATCTTCTGAATTTTGTTAAGTGCTCCTCTAGTCTATTTTAACATGTCCTGAGTGGGCGCAATAAATTGTCTAGAATTCATTTAATTAAGAAAAAATAAACTACTAATTTTAATATTTAAACTGTATTTTAATTCATATGTATGTTTTGTCAACAAAAAAAAAAAGAATAACCAGAAAATGTAGGGAAGATCACACACACACTAAAGTGCACAGATTCAAATGAGGTAAATCATCTATGTGTGCGTGCATCGACTATTGCAATCTAACATCAGGTTAACGTGTTCTTCAGATGCACATAATCAGCTTATGATTCATAATGTGATAACTAACTGTCAGGTCATCTTTGCATGTGTCACGTTTGACCCGAGAGTCCGCTGCGACTCCAGACACGATGACAGCTGTCAATCACTGAAGTGCTGCAGATTTGAGTGTTTGAGTACGTTTCATTCCTGCTCCTGAATCCAGCTCGCTTCTGCAGTTCACACACACACACACACACACACAGATTTGGGAAACTTTTACTTTTCCTTCACTGCATTGCAAAGCAATATCATACTTTATACTCCACTTAATTTCATAAAAACATATGTTTCAGCGATGTCTGATTCATGAATGAGCCGATTCTTTCCAATGAACTTGTTGAATTGGTTCACAAATAACACTGAACGATTCCTTCAGGAACTGGACTGATCTTGAATTCTTGAATGATCCGGTCAAAATGCACTGCGATATCGTCATAGCTTGAATGGTGCAAAAAATGCGTTACTTATGCCAGATTTTAGTATTGATTATTGTAAACGAAAATCATATTTAGGTCATGACTATCAGTTATTTGTGAACTAAATTTGCAGTAAAACTATTCAAAAGATTTTTTTTTTTTTTTTTGAAAGAAGACTCTACTATGGAGCCCCCCTAGTCCCACTTTGTCAAAAAATTTATTATAACTATCTATCTCGTGGCCTCAAGATAAGTAACTCGTGGCCTCAAGATAGTATCTCGTGGCCTCAAGATACATCACAATTCTGTTAATACATTAATATAAATCTTGTAGGCTGCATATCCAGTCCTTTATAATTCTTATTCATATTTTATAGCCTATATTTATACTTTTTACATGTATATACTTGTTTATTTACCAACTTCTATTATTATTTATAATCCTTTAAATGTCTTGATGTGCACATCAACTGTGACACAAGAATTGTCCCCCGGGTTATCAATAAAGATCAATAAAGTATTTCTGATTCCGATTTTAAGTTAGCCTATAGTGGAGTGTGCAGACTGGTTCATTAATTGTAAGTTTTTCACGTTTTGGTAGTTTTGAATGTAAGAAAAGCATGTGTCCGTGTAGCCTACGAAAAAATGTCAGCAGAGGGCTTTCTAGGCTTAGGTCACGGTACCTCCGTCTGGCTGTATTTCCATATGTGTATTTTATTTCCCGGTATTTCCCAGTTGACGGCAAGGAGCTGTAGAAGAACAGCAGATGATCATATGAATCATTGTGACGGCTTTACAGAGGTAAAAGTGTTTTAATTAGCACGGTGAACATATAGTTAGATGGCAAATTACTGAGTTAAGATAACTGCAAGACTAGCTAGGTGTTCGAGCTGGAAGCATTAGCGATTAGCATATAAGTTAAGCAGGCTAATTTAACGTTAACGGCTATCATTAGGCTAACGGCCTCGTAAAGTCCGGTACAATTTGTAACGTAAATAATTAAATTACACAAATAATAAAAAAATAAATTATTGAAAAGAATAGTAAATAAAATTAATTATAATATTAATATAGACTGACATTATGACATTAGCATTAAGATATAATGATAATATAACGATATTAAAAAATATTATAAAATAATAAAGTAAATAAATTGTAATGTATTAAATACACAATGCATCCAGAGCACAACCTTTTGTAACACCCACATCCAGACAACGACTAGATCTGATAAAAAAACGAGTCCAGTAAACTACATGACAGACATTAATTATAAATCAAACATTGTTTAGTAATGTAATGGTGTTTGAAGAGCCTGCTTAACTTATATGCTAATCGCTAATGCTTCCAGCTCGAACACTTAGGTAGTCTTGCAGTTATCTTAACTCAGTAATTTGCCATCTAACTAAATGTTCACCGTGCTAATTAAAACACGCTTACCTCTGTAAAGCTGTCAAAATTATTCATATGATCATCTGCTGTTCTTCTACAGCTCCTTGCCGTCAACTGGGAAATACCGGGAAATACACATACAGCCAGACGGAGCTACACGGACACATGCTTTTCTTACATTTAAAACTACCAAAACGTGAAAAACTTACAATTAATGAACCAGTCTGCACACTCCACTATAGGCTAACTTAAAATCGGAATCAGAAATACTTTATTGATCTTTATTGATAACCCGGGGGACAATTCTTGTGTCACAGTTGATGTGCACATCAAGACATTTAAAGGATTATAAATAATAATAGAAGTTGGTAAATAAACAAGTATATACATGTAAAAAGTATAAATATAGGCTATAAAATATGAAGAAGAATTATAAAGGACTGGATATGCAGCCTACAAGATTTATATTAATGTATTAACAGAATTGTGATGAACAGTACTAGTAAATAATTAGAAGCAGAACTGCAGCAAACTATATTGCACACTGAATATTAAAACAGAGAATATTGCACAGAATGTGAAGTATTGCACTACAGGGTCCAGTTTAATAACCAAGGGTCCATGTGTCAGACACTTTACTATCTTGAGGCCACGAGTTACTATCTTGAGGCCACGAGATACTATCTTGAGGCCACGAGATACTATCTTGAGGCCACGAGATACTATCTTGAGGCCACGAGTTACTATCTTGAGGCCACGAGTTACTATCTTGAGGCCACGAGTTACTATCTTGAGGCCACGAGTTACTATCTTGAGGCCACGAGTTACTATCTTGAGGCCACGAGATAGTATCTTGAGGCCACGAGATAGTATCTTGAGGCCACGAGTTACTATCTTGAGGCCACGAGTTACTATCTTGAGGCCACGAGTTACTATCTTGAAGCCACGAGATACTATCTTGAGGCCACGAGATACTATCTTGAGGCCACGAGATACTATCTTGAGGCCACGAGTTACTATCTTGAGGCCACAAGTTACTATCTTGAGGCCACGAGTTACTTATCTTGAGGCCACGAGTTACTATCTTGAGGCCACGAGTTACTATCTTGAGGCCACGAGTTACTATCTTGAGGCCACGAGATACTATCTTGAGGCCACAAGATACTATCTTGAGGCCACGAGATACTATCTTGAGGCCACGAGATAGTATCTTGAGGCCACGAGTTACTATCTTGAGGCCACAAGTTACTATCTTGAGGCCACGAGTTACTTATCTTGAGGCCACGAGTTACTTATCTTGAGGCCACGAATTACTATCTTGAGGCCACGAGTTACTATCTTGAGGCCACGAGTTACTATCTTGAGGCCACGAGTTACTATCTTGAGGCCACGAGTTACTATCTTGAGGCCACGAGTTACTATCTTGAGGCCACGAGTTACTATCTTGAGGCCACGAGTTACTATCTTGAGGCCACGAGTTACTATCTTGAGGCCACGAGTTACTATCTTGAGGCCACGAGTTACTATCTTGAGGCCACGAGTTACTATCTTGAGGCCACGAGATAGTATCTTGAGGCCACGAGTTACTTATCTTGAGGCCACGAGATAGTTATAATAAATTTTTTTGACAAAGTTGCTCACCAAGGCTGATTTTATTTAAAAAAAATAAATAAAAAAAACTCAGTAATATTGTGAAATATTATAATTGCAAATAGCTGTTTTCTATGTGAATATATAGTAAAGTGTAATTTATTCCTGTGATCAAAGCTGAATTTTCAGCATCATTACTCCAGAGTCTTCAGTGTCACATGATCCTTCAGAAATCTGGATAATATGATGATTTACTGCTCAAGAAACATTTCTGATTATTATCAGTGTTGAAAACAGTTATGCTGCTTCATATTTTTGTAGAAACTGTGATGCATTTTATTTTTGCAGAATTCTTTGAATTTGAAAACAGCTTAATTCTATCAACAGTGTCATAATTACCTGTAATATCCGTTCTCCTCCAGCACATCCTCCACCATGCTCTGAAACACCAGATATAACACACTAGACATCAAATTAAAGTCACAACCTTTAAAACATGCATACATATTAGTTATGTTTCTATAATGGCCATTAAGTGAATATGGGGTGGGAGAGGGGGGGATTTTAACTAATTTCACTACTTCGGTTTGAGTTTAGTTCATTTTTGTCTCTTGGCACTGACAATTTATTTATAGATATTCCAGATAATTTTTTATTTCTATAACCAAACTATTTGCATGTTTTCTTGGGCATATTCAATTGATAATCAACTGTTCTGTCCTCAATATCACCTTACATCTTGTCTTTCCTTTTAAAGCCACCATGAAATAAAAATGGATAATTTTATGGAATATTGCCGTGTTTATAATTTATCCATGCTCATCATTTTTTAAATTCATGTGGCTCGTAATCTTTAATCAAAATAATTTCCCCTTCTCTTCTCTGATGACATGTTTACTAGCGCGAGGGCGGTGCAACCTGTCAATCACATGAGATCCACCAATAGCAAACCACAACCATCCAATCACTTCCCCAAAGACAAAATCAAGCCCCGTCCACATTTGTTCTTGTTCCAGAAGCCGTATAACTCGGATATACGTCACAATAGGGCAACTTTCTTTTCATGCTGACTTTAACTAACAAAAAGCCAGTTCTTTAATGACATCATTTTGGAGGGAAGACAACAGCACAAATGTTAGTAAGCATCATCAACGGATCTGATTGATTTCTCAAGAACATTCCATGCTGGTTAATAATAAAATTACAGAAATCAGTTGAATTATTCATGCAAAATGTACTGCACAACAAGAAATTTTAAAATCCTACCTGTATTTCCTCGTAGGTGAGCCCGTCTTGAAGACTGGAGTGACCTGATTCCCCTACAAAATAAATAAGACAAACTCAGTGGAGTTTGTAATGCTTTAAAATCAAATGAAGGAGAGAATCTGAGTTACACTTCCACGGTTTTCAGCAGTGGATGTGTCTGAACCGAGAGACTGGATCATGGACCACCACTCTCTGCTGGCTGAGGACATCTCCACCAGCTCTTGACTTCCTTGAAGAACCTGAACGGGTTCAAATCAAAGGTCTGAAAAGCAGTTTTCAACTCAAAGCACACTGAAACCAATTCATTTTTCATTGAAGTTTACTATAACATCCACAAGAGGGAGATGTTGCATCTTATTTCCCCATTAAGGTTCACTACAATTGTCTCTCAATACCTAAAGATTCATTAGGTGTCGTTCTGCACATCTTTTATAAGGGCAAAAATCAACAAAATCATTCACTTTATTCCAGTAACTGCCCTATTATTGTGCACTTTTGCTCACGGAAGAAACTAATCATTGTTAAAAACAACAATGTCAAGACAAGAAAACAAACAAAAATGATGTTGTTGCATTAAATAAGATTAAGTACCTTATTGAGCTCCACCTTCAAATTGTACGGATCGCTTCCGTACGAGAACAGCGGCTTCTTAAAGCGCTCGATTGCTCGCTGCTTGAAGCTGTTTTGTGGAGCTGGTGGGAGCTAAAAACAGAAAATATTAATAAAAGAGATGGAAACATTCTGGAAAATGCCAGAAAACAGGCTCCAAATTACCTGAGTTATGAATATAATCTTATGCAGAAGTTCAAGAAGCCTCTGATTGGGATCATCAATTTGTCGAACTTTTCTCTGAGATAAACAAATTCCTGCCGATCCTGTGGACAACAAGAGCAGCAATTTTATATCCCTATTATTTCCAGATTTTCTGTGAAATGAGAACACTGTTACTTTTACAAATAATATATCCATCAAAGCAAAATTCAAAGAGCATCTCATAATTATCAGCAAAACTGAGTTTTTTTTTTTTACCTGGTCGTGCTTTTGACTTTTGACAATCCGCACTGCCAAACACAAACAGCATTTATTTGAAATAGAAATCATTTGAACGACAGACAGACAGACAGACAGACAGACAGACAGACAGACAGACAGACAGACAGACAGACAGACAGACAGACAGACAGACAGACAGACAGATAGATAGATAGATAGATAGATAGATAGATAGATAGATAGATAGATAGATAGATAGATAGATAGATAGATAATGCAACTGTACAAAAATAAAAATAATGAGAATGGACAAACTCACCTGAGCAGTTCATCAGAGCTCTTCACAATGCACTGCGACACATCTACACGTTTTAAATGAGAAAAAAGTGGGTCAGAAACTAATGCAAGTGTGCAAATGCAGAAACTTGGCTGAACACATTGTTATATACACAATATGCATTTTTAAATATGAGGGAAGAAATAATTGGTAACACTTCATTTTACAGTATGTGCACTTTCAATGTACTTACAGTGTTCTTACCACAAAAGTAATGAGTAGTGTAAGGTAACTACATGGGTTAAGTTAAGGTTTAGGGGTAGGTTCAGGGTTAGTACCTATTAGTTTCATTACTACAATAAGTACATAGTATGTTCATGTGAAACAGGACTGTAAAACAAAGTGCTACCAAATAATTTTGTCAGATAAATAACTTAACCAAGTTTAATGTTTAAACTTGGTTAACGTAGCGTATCTATCTGACAAAATTATTTAGGCAAAAATGGGAAACTACAGCAACAGGTTTTATTTTATTATGCAAGAAAAGGCATAGAAAAACAAAAAGCTGACAGGAAAAAGCATACATTGACTACAGCATAGTCAGTTATTAATATTTTGTTGGTTCTCTCTTGTTTTTTTGCATGTTCATAATTTTTTTGTATGACAGCCGGGCCAAAAATTGTGTCAGCACAATTTGGCATGTTTTATTGCGTTATCACAAATTAAACATTTGACAAAGCAAACGAAGCAATATGCTTATAAAATATATATATATATATATATATATATATATATATATATATATATATTTTAATAATAATATTTTAAAAAAGGGTTAATTTTCCTAGGTCGAGCATCACATTTCGTCTGTAGCATTTTGTGACAATACAAGCAATCAAGCAGTTGAGATTTGCTATATGATTTACTGTGATAAAACTCAAAGTGGCGACTATTTATGTTATTCATATGATCTAAATGCTCAGCTAGAAGTGTTTGTTTTCACATTTTTGCATTGCATTTTGAATTGTACTTTTGCATTTGCATTGCACTAAGTATGTAACAGGCCGCAGACCAACTGCTATAGCAGAAACCTAGTGCACTGATGTATTCAGCAACTTGTCACCTTGACTTTGCTTTTGTTCTGCTCCACTTGCTAAAACAGATGTAGAAGTTTCAAAACCCTGAGTTTGTGATTGATCTTGCCCATCTTGTTCTTTGAGGCCAACGCTCTGAATCAAAAACAAAATACACAGAATATTCAGCCGGAATCGTTTCCAAAAGAGAAAAACCAGAGTTCCCTTTCGTTGTCACTCCGAGTTACGTCGGATGACGATGAATGGTGTTTCGCTTAGAAAGCCTATCAACTTCGAGTATTACAAAACGAGCCAATGGCAAAGAAATGCCATGGGTCTGCGGAATTTGCATGACGTAACTCCGCCCCACCTCGTGGGTATAAAAGGAGGAAGTCTGCAACAGCAGTTTATGTTTTCGCTTCGGAGCCAAGTTTATTCTTCTCTCCACAAGCCATCTCTGAATTGTCAGCTTCACGAACGAGTGCCTCGAGTGTTGGTGTGACGGCGATCTACGGCGAGAGCGTGCTTCCTGCTGATCTGCTGCAGTGATCTGTCAGTCGGCGCGTTTCTCCCCGGGCGCTTCAACACTTGAGTTTTCTCACTAAAAGAGCTTACGTCTCTTTTCTTTAAAAAGACGCGGCACGTCTTTTTAAAGATGCCTCGCCCGTGTACTTCTGGTTGCGGCAGATTGGTATCGGACTCTGATGGGCACGAGCGTTGCATAGTATGTTTGGGCATTGATCATGCTAGAGCAGCGCTCGTGGATGACTCATGTTCTCTCTGTGGGAACATGACCATCGCGTCATTACGGTCGAGACTCGGTGAACTCGCAAGAGTGAGAGTCCCCTCATCCACCCGCCGTCCTGCGGCTGGTGGCCAGGGTGACCTGAGGGTGACGGACTGGAACAAGGCGCCGACTATGTGTCCGCGACCCCAGCCCCCCTCTTCAATGATGGTGCCCGCTAGCGAGCGGCCGATTCCCGCGGGTCTACCCTCTGGTGGCCCGCGTGTTTCGGTTGAAGCTACAGAGGATGATGCCATGTCTGTTGCAGCATCACTAGGTGGGTTTGATTCTTCTGGAAGTGAGGGCTCGTCACAGCTGCCACCTTCCGGTGTGCATACGGCTGTGCTGGAGTCTGATCCGGAGATGACGGCCATGCTTTCCCGGGCAGCCGCGAGCATCGGGCTTGAGTGGAGGCCTCCACCCTGTCCTGAGCGCTCGCGACTTGACGATTGGTTTTTGGGTAAGGCCGCCGACCCTCGTCCTCCGCAAACCCCAATACCTTTCTTCCCGGACGTGCATGATGAGATCTCGAAGTCCTGGAAGACCCCGTTGTCTTCTCGGGACGCCTCGTTGATCTCATCCGCCTTTCCTCCCCTCGATGATGCAGCCGCCCGTGGGTACACTGGGCTCCCCCCGGTTGAACGCTCTGTTGCCATGCAACTATGTCCTCAGAGTGCTTCTTCTCGTGGCGAACCTAAGCACCCATCCAAGGCCTGTAGTTTTTCGTCTACTCTGGTGGCGAAGTCTTACAGAGCAGCGGGACAGGCGGCTGCGTCACTGCATGCTATGGCCACTCTGCAGGTCTACCAGGCCCAGATGCTCAGAGACATGCACGAGGGTAGGACAGACCCAGGGCTCTTTGATGAGCTGCGCGCCGCTACCGACCTCGCTCCACGGGCGACAAAGGTTACCGCGCGCTCCCTGGGTCTGGTGATGTCCACAGCCGTGGTCCAGGAGAGACACCTGTGGCTGAACCTGGCTGACATGCGGGACGCGGAGCGGACCCGTCTGCTCAACGCCCCCTTGTCCCAGGCCGGCCTCTTCGGCGGTGCGGTTGAAGACTTTGCCCAACAGTTTTCAACCGCCCAGAAACAGACCGAGGCCATCAAGCACATTCTGCCCCGCCGGCCAGCTGCTGCCTCCACCCAGCCGGCCGGGCAGAAGCCTCGTCCTGTTTCCCGCCGAGGGCGCCCTCCTGCGGTTCCCGCCCCTCCCGCCCGGCCCACGCAGCAGCCTCCACAAACCCGGGCCGGTCGCGGAGGAAGCCGCAAGAAGGCGCCACAGCCCTCTCCCGCCCCGCCCCCCGCTAAACGCCGGGCCAAGCGGCGCTCCTGAGACGGGCTGCTCAGGGAAGATGGTCGTTTTTCAGGAGGTGGTAGCAGGACCACTCCTTCCCCCGGTGGAGGGCCGGGGGAGAATCTTTTGTTCTCCGCTCCCTGCTGCTCACCCACGGGTGGGCAGCACCCTAAAGTGGTTAAAGACAGAAACGACCCTCTCTTCCCTGAGCCCACAGAGTTCTCGGGCGACACAGAACACCGCCACAAGCCGTGCTCTCCTCGCCCCCCTCTGTCCCAGAGGCGGTTGACACGGCGTGCCGTCCACGGACCGCTTCGCCCCTGTCCCCCTCTGTCGCCAGACCCCTGGCAGAGCAGGCCCCCGCGGGACGATCAGCCTGGTCCTCCCCTGGCCCCCTCTGCCAGGGCGCGGTTGCTAACTGTGCCCCCACACCGGGCCGCTATGCCGTCCACGTCTGGGCCAGTTACTCCGCTTCGCTGCCCCTCTGGGGGGACGCCTGTCGTCCGCATGATCCCACTGGTTCAGTTCCTGGGAGCCTGGTTAGAGCTTCCCCGTCTGTCCCGCTGGATCGCGCGCACCATCAGGCTCGGCTATGCGATTCACTTCGCACGGTCTCCTCCCCGCTTCAGGGGAGTCCGCTCCACTTTAGTCGGTGGCAATGCCCCCATCATGAGAGCAGAGATTGCCACCCTGCTGGCGAAGGGTGCAATCGAGACTGTCCCTCCAGCCGAGATGAGGTCCGGCTTCTACAGCCCTTACTTCATTGTCCCCAAGAAAAACGGTGGGTTACGGCCAATCCTGGACTTACGCGTGCTGAACCGCTCCCTTCACAGGCTGCCGTTCAAGATGCTCACCGCCAAACGTGTTTTCGAATGCGTGCGGCCCCGGGATTGGTTTGCAGCGATCGACCTGAAGGACGCCTACTTCCATGTCTCCATTCTTCCTCGCCACAGACCGTTCCTACGGTTTGCTTTCGAGGGGCAGGCATACCAGTACGCGGTCCTCCCTTTCGGGCTGGCCCTGTCTCCTCACATCTTCACGAAGATCGTAGTGGCTGCCCTTGTTCCCCTTCGGGAGCACGGGGTCCGCATCCTGAGTTATATCGACGACTGGCTGATCCTAGCTCACTCTCGAGATCAGGTTTGCGAACACAGGGACTTAGTGCTCCGGCACCTAGCTCGTCTGGGCCTTCGGGTCAACTGGGAGAAGAGCAAACTTTGCCTCAGCAGAGGATCTCTTCTCTCGGTATGGACATCGACTCGGTCGCCATGTTCGCGCAGCTTACGAGCGAGCGCGCGCAGTCACTGCTGACTTGCCTGAGACATCTCAGGAGCAAGAATGCGGTTCCACTGAAACATTTTCAGAGGCTCCTGGGGCATATGGCATTTGCAGCCGCGGTCACGCCGCTCGGATTGCTTCATATGAGACCGCTTCAGCTTTGGCTTCGCGTCCCCCTGGAACGAGCTTCCCGGCATGTTGTTGTCTCAACAGATGCCTCCACCACGGGCTGGGGCGCCATGTGCAATGGACATGCTGCTGCGGGCTCCTGGACAGGACCCCAGCGGCTATGGCATGTCAATTGCCTCGAGTTGTTGGCAGTACGTCTTGCCCTGCACCGCTTCCGGGCGTTGCTCCGGGGTCAACACGTGCTAGTCCGTTCAGACAATACCGCGACTGTTGCGTACATCAACCATCAAGGTGGTCTACGCTCCCGCAGTATGTCACAACTCGCCCGCCACCTCCTCCTATGGAGTCAGAAGCATCTGAGGTCGCTTCGAGCCATTTTTATTCCCGGAGCGCTGAACTGTGCAGCCGACGAGCTCTCACGGCTTCAGCCCCTCCCTGGAGAATGGCGACTCCATCCCCAGTCGGTTCAGCTGATTTGGGACCAGTTCGGGGACGCACAGATAGATCTGTTTGCCTCTCACGACTCGACCCATTGCGCCCTGTATTTTTCCCTGACCGAGGGCACGCTCGGCACGGATGCACTGGCGCACAGCTGGCCACCGGGCCGCAAATATGCGTTTCCCCCAGTGAGCCTTCTTGCGCAGACCTTGCGCAAGGTCAGGGAGGACGAGGAGCAGGTCATTCTGGTCGCGCCGTATTGGCCCAACCGGACCTGGTTCCCCGAACTTGTACTCCTCGCGACAGCTCCTCCCTGGCCCATTCCTCTGAGGAAGGACCTTCTTTCTCAGGGACGGGGCACCCTGTGGCACCCTCGCCCCGATCTCTGGAGCCTCCACGTGTGGCTCCTGGATGGCTCGAGGTAGGTTTGAGTACCCTTCCACCAGCGGTGGCGGCTACCATCACTTCCGCTAGAGCGTCGTCCACGAGACACGTCTATGCGTTGAAGTGGAACCTCTTCGTCGACTGGTGCTCTTCTCACCGAGAAGACCCCCGGAGATGCTCGATCAGCGTTGTGCTTTCCTTCCTTCAGCAAGGGTTGGAGCGAAGGCTGTCTCCCTCCACCCTTAAGGTCTATGTTGCCGCCATTGCTGCACATCATGACCCCGTCGAAGGTAAGTCGGTAGGGAAGCAAGACCTGGTCATCAGGTTCCTGAGAGGAGCGAGGAGACTATATCCTCCTCGCCCTCCTCTCGTTCCCTCTTGGGACCTCTCAGTGGTTCTAACTGCCCTGAAGAGTACTCCCTTTGAGCCTCTGCAATCAGTTGAGCTTAAGTTCCTGTCTATGAAGACAGCGCTCCTGGTTGCACTGGCCTCCATCAAGAGGGTAGGGGACCTGCACGCATTCTCCGTCGACGAAGCGTGCCTGGAATTTGGACTGGCTTTCTCTCACGTGATCCTGAGACCCCGGCCCGGATATGTGCCCAAGGTTCCTACCACTCCCTTTCGGGACCAGGTGGTGAACCTGCAAGCGCTGCCCCCGGAGGAGGCAGACCCAGCCTTGGCACTGCTCTGTCCAGTACGCGCTCTTCGCGCCTATGTAGACAGGACGCAGTGTTTCAGGACCTCAGACCAGCTCTTTGTCTGTTATGGTGGGAAGCTGAAGGGAAAGGCTCTCTCCAAGCAAAGGTTGTCTCACTGGATAGTGGACGCCATTGCCTTGGCATACCAGCAGCAAGGTCGACCGTGCCCCCTTGGTGTGACGGCCCACTCCACCCGGAGTGTGGCATCCTCTTGGGCTCTAGCGCATGGCGCCTCGCTAACAGACATCTGCAGAGCTGCAGGCTGGGCGACACCTAACACATTCGCCAGATTCTATAATCTCCGAGTGGAGCCAGTGTCCTCTCATGTACTCGCTTCAACTAGCTAGTACCGGACCCGCTCAGGTGTCTTCGCTTGCTCGCCATTCCACTCCACGGACTGGATACGTGCGATATTCTCCTCAGGTGAGCTTTTCCGAAAGCCCTGAGCTCCTCCAGCACTCCTGACGTCGGCGCCAGTGTCTCTTGCCTGCGCGTCGGCTAGGTGCCTCCCGTGTGCATGGTCCCTCCCCTGAGCGACCCCCACATGTGTATTTCCACTGTAAGCCTCTCTGAGCATGTGTCTTTCTCTTGGCAAGCCACCTTGCCACCCCTGGGGTTGAAATATTCCACCTGCGGCTGGACACCCCAGTGTTCCCCATATGCATCCTTCGGGTCATATGTGTATTCTCTAAGTTCCCCCCCTCTGGGTTGGCATTAATTGCATACTTCCCCTAGCTTGGGATATGCTTCCCAGTGTACCTTGGTATTCCTGTGTTAAATGGAGTCCTTCGTCCATTCTATGACAGGGATCTTGATTTACGCAGGGCACTGGAAGACAGCTGAGAAGGTGGCGTGATTAGACTGGTAACCCCATTCGTCGTCATCCGACGTAACTCGGAGTGACAACGAAAGGGAACGTCTACGGTTACGTATGTAACCCTCGTTCCCTGAGTAGGGAACGGAGACGTTACGTCTGCCTGCCACTTTCCGCTGTACCGCGGGGATCGCCTGAGCTCAGTCTTGGCTCCTCAGCGAAGAAACATAAACTGCTGTTGCAGACTTCCTCCTTTTATACCCACGAGGTGGGGCGGAGTTACGTCATGCAAATTCCGCAGACCCATGGCATTTCTTTGCCATTGGCTCGTTTTGTAATACTCGAAGTTGATAGGCTTTCTAAGCGAAACCCCATTCGTCGTCATCCGACGTAACGTCTCCGTTCCCTACTCAGGGAACGAGGGTTACATACGTAACCGTAGACGTTATTTATTATCCAGTAGTTCTCAGATCAAACCTGTTGCAGTGAGTTGCACATCCTGGTCCTGTTGCTCTCCAGGAAATACTTCTGCGCTCTCTTCCGGTCTCGCTCGGCCCTTTTCTCTAGTGAATTATGGGATGCACAGAGACTGTCCACAAACTTCATCATTAAATCAGAAATTTTGGAACTGACCTCGATGATGTCAGGACGCACATCTGCGTTTGGAGTCAAGCACCTGATCAAAACCAGCAAGAATGAGTCCTATAAGGGTGGAACATCTTCGGAAAACTACAAACTGTAAACTAAAAACTTAACTAAAAATGAACAAAATTTTGTGTATTATGAAGGAAGTTGTAATGCTTTCAGAAAATATGACTTATTTATTAGGAAGCAGACTTGTGCAACAAGACCACGTTTCCCATAATTCTCTGTGAAAAACAGCTAATGCATCAATTGTAAATGTAATATACAACCTTTGCTCTTCATTTTGGTAGAAATAAATAAACATACTTTATGTTTTATATTGTTATTCTGTAATTATGATTTTTTTTGTTGTTATAAAAAATACAGTAATTTTGTTACTATGTTTTCTATATTAATATCATTTTTCTTTTTAAATGTACAACAAAAGATTTATTTTGCAAATAAATGCTGTTCTTTTCAACGTTTCTATTTATCAAAGAATCTTGAAAAAAATCTATCACGGTTTCCACAAAAATATGATGCATCAAAAACTGTTTTCAACATTGATAGAACCATTATTAATAATTGAGTAGCAATAATAATTAATCACCTAATCATCATATTATACTGATTTCTGAAGGATCATGTGACACTGAAGACTGGAGTAATGATGCTGAAAATTCAGCTTTGATCACAGGAATAAATTACATTTGACAATATATTCACATAGCTATTTTAAATTGTAATATTATTTCACAATATTAATGTTTTTACTGTATTTTGATCAAAGAAATACAGTCTTGGTGAGCAGAATAGACTACTTAATTATGACATGTGTTCAAGTCATATATATATATATATATATATATATTTGACTTGAACACACGTCATAATTAATGTTTCTACAGAGTAAGACGATCTGAAAGGGAATCATACCATTTAATCATGTCAGTCAGTCTCTCAGAGACGGTTTTGTCTTCCACTGGATCATAAACTGCTTCCACAATCTAAGCACATGAAGAACATGAGGAAGATCAGTTCTGAACAACCTGACAAGTATCTTTTAAAATGTCTGAATTCTTTCACAATGCATTTTCGTATGGATTTCTTCACTATATGGTGAAACGGACACCTTGGTAGCGAGGGAGAGCATGTTTGCGCTGTAGAACGGAGGCGTGAGAGTGACCGTCTGATAGAGGACACATCCTGCGGCCCAAACATCTGCTTTCTCACCGTACGGCTCGCTTTTCACAATCTCAGGACTAACACACACACACACACACAGAAAGACAGACAGACAGACGCACGCACGCACGCACACACACACACACACACAGACACAGAAAATATCCTTCACCTCAAACTCCAACAACTGTTCACCTGGTCATAGCAGGTATTTCAGAGCTGTAAATATGTTTTTTTTTAAATATGTATATTATATATATATATATATATATATATATATATATATATACTTTATTTATGAGTTTCAAGACAATAAAAGATTTCAGTACAGTACCAACAGTACAGTATTGTCCCGACCACTGACGTCAGCTTACTGTTCTCTTGTTTCTGTTTAGCAAGACCAAAGTCAGCTGGAAAATACATTAGATTGGTTATTGTATTATGTATATAGCCATTCAAAAGTTTGGGATAGTAAGATTTTTTATGTTTTTTAAAAGAAGTTATCTGCTCACCAAGGCTGTATTCATTTGATTAAAAATACAAAAAAAAAAAACAATAATATTGTGAAATATTATTATAATTTAAAATAACTGTTTTCTATTTTAATATATTTTAAAATGTAATTTATTCCTGTGATCAAAGCTGTAATTTTCAGCATCATTACTCCAGTCTTCAGTGTCACATGATCCTTCAGAAATCATTCTAATCGCTGCGTCGATGACGCTTTGGGAACGCCCTTGCGTGATTGCGTCTGAAGCACTTGTGTCAACTATTCCAATGGCGAGAGTGAGTGTCACGGGCGGGTGACGTCACGACCAGGAAAGGATAAAAGGTCTGACCGGCGCTCTGTGTTCATACTGTCTGTCTTATTTATTGTTGTCTGTCACTATATTAGTCACAAGCATAGATATTATGGCGAACAAACAAACCTTAGATCGTGTGTTCCTCCCTGCCCTCTTTTCTTTATGGGTGAGGATACATATGATTTATGTGTTGTTTGTTTGGAACGGAACATGATATGTCAGCGCTCGAGCACCCTTTCGGTGGTTGTGTCCTATATTAGATAATATGTGGCACATAAATTGCCTGGAGATGATGACAGTATTCAATGTGTTGAGACACTTCCTCCCAGACCTGAGGGGCCATCATGTGCTTGTCCGGTCAGACAACACATCGGTGATCTCCTATATAAATCATAAAGGGGATCTGCGTTCACGTCCACTATGCAAACTGCAAACCAGATTCTGTTGTGGTCCCAAGAGAAGATACTCTCCCTGAGAGCAGCTTCCGTTGTGGTATAGACATGGCCAAGGCTATGTCTGTAAGTTTTTCCCCGATTCCTCTGCTCCCAGGAGTTCTGGAGAAGGTCCGCCGGGACGGAATAACTCTACTACTAGAAGAACCGTACTGGCAAACTGACTGGTTCTCGGACCTGGTGTCTCTCCTCGACGGCTCTCCCTCGGAGATTCCTTCGGTCTCAAGTGGAAGGGGTGACCCTTCATAATCACCCTAGACTAGAATAATGAACCTGTGGGTTTGGTCTCTGAGGGGGCCCAACTCATAGACTTTGGTCTCTCAACTGAGGCGCTACCCCAGGTTGTGCTCTCAGTATTCACACAGACAGTCTCTGGTTCGTATGGCGTTCGGGCATTCTCGTTCCCAAAGCGTCATCGACGCAGCGCGAGTTCCCTTGAAAGGGAACATCTCAGGTTATGGCTGTAACCCTAGTTCCCTAAGAAGGGAACGAGACGCTGCGTCACTTTGCCGACTTTTGTCATTTTGTTGAGACGCTGCGTCACGCAATCACCCAGGGGCGTTCCCAAATCATCATCGACGCACCGTCTTGTTCCCTTCTCAGGGAACTAGGTTTACAGTCATAACCTGAGATGATTTGCTGCTCAAGAAACATTATTATCAATGTTGAAAACAGTTGTGTAAATTTAAAAAACAAAAACAAAACAAAAAACAGCATTTTTCTGAAATAGAAATATTTTGTAACATTATACACTACCATTCAAAAGTTTGGAGTCAGTACGATTTTTTTTATTTTTTGTGTCTATTCAGCAAGGATGCATTAAATTGGTCAAAAGTGACAGTATGTTACAAAAGATACTATTTCAAATAAATGCTGTTCTTTTGAACTTTCTATTCATCAAAGAATCCTAAAAAAAAATGTATACAACTGTTTTCAACAGTGATAATATTCAAAAATGTTTTTTTAAGCATCAAATGACAATGATTTCTGAAGGGATCATGTGACACTGAAAGTGAAAATTCACCTTTGATCACAGGAATGAAATTACATTTTAAAATATATTCAAATAGAAAACACTTTTTAAATTGTAATAATATTTCACTATATTACTGTTTTTACTGTATTTTGTATCAAATAAATGCAGCCTTGGTGTGCAGAAGAGACTTCTTTTAAAAACATTAAAAAAAATGTACCGATCCCAAACTTTTCAACGGCAGTGTATATCTGTGTGTATTTTTTCCCAAATAATGCTCTGGACAGGTAAAAGTTCAAATCAACTCACTTAAAGTGACTTTATCTCTCTCTCCGAGCATGATATTATTGGGTGTGAGATCTCGGTGGATGATCCGTTTCTCCTTGTGTAAGTATCTCAAAGCCAGACAGATCTATGGAAGTTTCAGTATGAACATAATTGATCATTTTTATTTCATATTTCCTCAGTGTTCAGAGTTCCTCATCACCTGTATGAAAATGTTCCAGACTCTCTCCTCGGTGAACGTCTGCCGTTTCTCTTTGAGAGAGCTGAAATGTTCAGCCAATGGAGCTCCTTCTATCAGCTCCATCACGATGTAGAGTTTGTCAGCTGAGACCAGGACAAAAACAGTTATAATAATATAATATTATAATATAATAATATATACTGTATAATACACATGCTTTGGGGACCAAAAGTCTGAGATGCAGAATTTTGGACCCTGTTGTACAGATTAAATTCATGCATATCATAAGTATAATACAATTTATATATAAATGTCACAGAAGAGTACGTACCTTCTAAAAATGTTTTGAAGTATTTTACAATGTTTGGATGAGACATCTGAAACAAATTAAGAATGACAAATGACAGTTTTCCGTTTCCGGTGAGAATATCAGGGTCATATTTCACTCTAATGTCAAAAGATAAATACAAGAAGTTATATTTTACCTAATGAGATTTGTTTTAATTGTGTCATTATTTACATGACAATAAATCACATTTAAATTATGTACAAATGCAGTAATGCTATAATCCTAATCATGTTTTAAACACAATTTTCTTTTTTATTAAAATATGTAGAAATTATAGTTAACTACTTGTTGAGAATTGAGGAGAGGGGAAGACATGCTTAATTGAAAAGCTCTGCAAAGTTCCAGTTATTCTCTATACCAGTGTCAGTCTGTATATTCACAATATTCCTCATTTAAATAATTAATACGCAGAATAAAGGGGCGCGGCCTGGTTGAGTTAGTCAGTAGTGTGTTAAATTGGTGGTTATGGTAAGGGGCGGGACATTTCCCAAACACACTCGAAGCGCTCGACCAGTCACAACACACTGCTCCAGCTGACCAATCAGAGCACAGTGTGCTTTTCAGAAGGAGGGGCTTCATAGAGACAGGAACTAAACACAGCGTTACTGACAGACTGGGAAGAGAGGAGCTGCAACAATGGAGAATATGGGGAATATAATTAACATTTAAGCAGGAAAACCTGTTCTGAGAATGCATTATTCACCTGTTCTTTAATGATGGTCAGCTCAGACACAATCTTATCAACGCTGCTGTCTCTGGATCGATTGTCCTTGCCGAAGGCCGGATTGTGAAAGTTGACCTCCTTCAGTGCCAGAACGTTTTGTCCGCTCTGCTTACGGACCTTTGTGTGGGAGCAAAAACACCTGTGAATGGCTCAATTTAACTATTAACTAACAAAGTACAAATAAACAGCACAGATCACCTTCACCTTAAAGACGCTTCCAAAGGCACCGCTGCCCAGATGGTCCAAAACCGCATAACCATTGATCACTCTCAAAGGAGGTCGGTTCTGGTTCACCGTCTCTATGCTTTCCCTGAGAACATCTAACTCCTCCTCCTACACATAAACACAGTCATAATGTAAACATGCCAGAGAGAAAATATAAGAGAGTTTTGACTATTTTAGCGGAAATGTTTTCATTTATTTCATTGCTTTAGAGAAGCAGATGTGTCAGTGTAATTCACTGATGAAGACCATCTTCAGTCTTTTACCGTTAAAAGTGCGATTTTCTCCTGCAGTGTTTCATACGCAGTAATGTCTCTTACATAGTGCCCAACATCGATAAACATCTCAAACAACTCTGGAGAAAACAGTCTGGAACAAACAAACAGCATTTCATTTAGAAAAAAAAGAGAAAAAAAGATTCATAAATTAAATAATTTCTTCAAATAAATAAACAAACCACTTCATGTAGATACAGTAAAGGTTTGTCAATTTAATACATTTCTACAAAATAAATACATTAAAAATAAAATACCTTTTAAAGTGATGTCTATTGCGTTCCATACTAAAAAGGAATCGTAAGGCCCTGAAAGCATAACACTTCAGAAAATAAGGAGCAACATTACTATCTGCATTTCAGGCGTACTTATGGGAAATGAAGAGAACATTTTAAGTTGCAAATGTAATGCTGCAATTAAAAGATGCTTTAAGGACGTAAGAACCATAATCCATCTTTGCAAACTGTATTGTACATTCATAAAAAAACTTAAAAGTGAGCAATTTATGCAGCCTTTATATTTGTATACACACATTTATTATTATTATTTGTATTAATAATAATAATAATAATGCGTTACAGTTATATAGCACTTTATTACTACTAGTAGCAGTAAGAATAATAGTAATAATAATTTTTAAAAAAATCTTTCTTAATATAGCAATACAGTATATTTCATATGAAATGTGAGTTTATTCACTAGACTGACATACCTGTAGAGATTTTGCTAGAGGTTCTTTAAAGCTTTGTGGCAAAATCAATTTGCTAATTATGTACACACCGTTCTCCTAAAACAGAATGGATGCATGTAGAGTTTATAAATATGAGATGAATGCAAACTGATGTCTTTGAATCACGAGAGAAGCATCTGACAGAGAAAGACAACTAGACTACCTGAACCACGTTATTTGCTGTTGTATCATCCAAAACAAGCTCGGTGATCGCTGCACAGCATGCTGGGAACAGGGATGAGTCAGTGATTTTGTTATTTGTTAGTACTGGCAACACTTTACATTAGGTCTCATTAGTTGACGTTAACTAATAGTGAGCAAATCATTTCATTTCATTTGTTACAGTATTTTGTTAAAGTCACCATGAAATCAAATCTGACCATTCTTATTTTTTTATTGAAAATAGTTGCTCAACTCCATGCATGCACTTATCATTATATTTTCCATAGGCATCATAGTGAAGATGCATTACATCAAGTGATGCAAACTGTGCATCTCAATATGCTCGACATGTTGTCTACACGATGTTTAATCATTTGCTGCATGTATTTTAGGATGTCATATAGGATAGCATATATCTGATACCTTCTTATATAGTCTAAGATCTATGGAAGGTTGTTTCAGCCATGGAATAAACATTTTTAAAAAGGGTAATTGTGACTTTTTAATCTCACAATTCTGACCTTTTTTTCTGAGTTTACATCGAATTCTGGAATTCTAACTCTTGCGAGTTATAAAGTTATAGAGTTATAAAGAGCTGACTTTTTTCTCACAATTCTGCCTTCTGAAAAAAAAAATCTGAATTGTGAATTAAAAACTCGCAATCACCTTTTTAATTTGTTTATTCCATGGCAGAAACAAGCTTTCATAAAGATCTATTAAGGCATTTATATTATAAAAAAATTTCACATGAGCAAAAGTAAGCACTATGAAACAATTCACTTCTGTGTTTTCCTGTGCATCCTCACCTGCCTGCAGATTGATGGTGTTCTCCGTGGTCTCTCGAGGGCTCTCCTGCGCTGACACCAGATGCCTGTGAATCCTTCCTGATGCATTGGCACTGGACAGCGTGTCAATGGTGGAGCGATCAGACACATACACTAGTTCTCTGGAACAAAAAGTTTTGCATGACTTAAAGGATTAGTTCCCTTCAGAATAAAAAAATCCTGATAATTTACTCACCCCCACATCATCCAAGATGCTCATGTCTTTCTTTCTTCAGTCGAAAAGCAATTATAGTTTTTGAGGAAAACATTCCAGGATTTTTCTCCATATAGTGGACTGACTTCATTGGGGTCCAACGGTTTGAAGGTCCAAATTGCAGTTTCAGTGCAGCTTCAAAGGCTCTACACGATCCCAGTTGAGGAATAAATGTCTTACCTAGCCAAACTATTGGTCATTTTCTAAAAAAATAAACATTTATATACATTGTAACCACAAATGCTCGTCTTGCACTAGCTGTGATGCGCCACGCATTACGTAATCACGTTGAAAGGTCACGCGTGATGTAGGCGGAAGTACCAACCCATTGTTTACAAAGCGAACATGCAAAGACTAAGTCAAATGCCTTTTTAAAAAACATTTTTTTAATAAAAGATAAAATAGCGATGTAGAACTATTTTGAAGTTGGAGGAGAAAATGAGATGGATTTTTTCGCCCTACCAAACATTTTCCGCCTACGTTTCCTGCCTCACCTTTTCAACGTGATTACATAATGCTTGAAGTCGTGGTCGTGCAAGACAAGCATTTGTGGTTAAAAAGTATATAAATGACCGATAGTTTGGCTAGATAAGACCCTTATTCCTCGGCTGGGATCGTGTAGAGCCTTTGAAGCTGCACTGAAACTCACATTTGGACCTTCAAACCGTTGGACCCCATTGAAGTCAGTCCACTATATGGAGAAAAATCCTGGAATGTTTTAATTTCTTTTCGACTAAAGAAAGAGACATGAACATCTGAGTGAACTACTCCTTTAAAGTGCATTTAAAGCTCAACCATCGAATGTAAAAAAAAATATGGACGTAGAGTCCATGATGTCACCCGTACTGTTTCTGAAGAGCATTTTTGAATCCCAAAAGTGGGCGGAGCCGGCCGTCGCCATCTTGGCATTGTCACTCCCGGATAAACGAACATGTGCAGCGAGGCGGATTAGCTGAGGTGACATGATGCTAACAGACAGCACACAAACGGCTAGTAGTGACATCACCTGTCACTCAAGTGGCCACGCCCTTTAATATGCAGAACTTTAAGGCTTGATATAATTTAAACGGATGAGTTATAAAAAAAAATCACCCCCATCACAGTCATCATGAAGGGCAAAATTAGCTATATAGACCAAAACCACTTTTTGCACCAGGCTGTAAACATGTTTTTCTGCTGTAA
The DNA here is from genome assembly GCA_026230005.1 of Gila orcuttii. Lineage (NCBI taxonomy): Eukaryota > Metazoa > Chordata > Actinopteri > Cypriniformes > Leuciscidae > Gila > Gila orcuttii. The sequence continues at coordinate 41,510,691 of JAPDVR010000018.1, read as the reverse complement.
AGCTGGGCATAGTAACATGCGGGTCTATGGGATTGACTCTCTTTTGCAGCCTGTCTCTAGTGGGCAGTCGATGAACTGCAGCTTAAGTCACTTCCGTGTGGGTTTCAAAAGAGAGACAGGAAGGTTGCCGCTTGAGCTCAACCAAACGTGACCCGACTCCATTGACACCCACCCGTGTAAGATGCGCAGGAGTTGTTGCACGCCGCCCCACGCCCGGATCTCAGCGCTGGTGTCGGGATCCTGGCACAGCTGCACAAGCACCCAGACCGAGCTCCACAACAGCTTCAAGTGCTCCGAGTGCAGGAGACTGAGCAGCACCGGCACCCCGTCACACTGACGGACCTGATCCCTGATGCACTGCACAGAGCAAAGCAACCTCAGCAGCTCCGCGCTCAACCTAAGAGGATTATACACACATGGAAAAATACACCATGAGAAATGAATTAAAGGCCCAATGAAGTGCCTTGGAACGCGTATCTTTGGGTGCTTCTCAATTCTTATTTGTGCATCCACGCGTCTCAGCTCCACCTCTTCAGGATGCAATGGAAGGATGCAAGGAAAAGACACAAGGACGGAGGAAAGCTTATTTGTATATTGGAATATTCTTGATCACTCAAGCGTCACTTCACTGGGTCATCAGCTGCGCTCAAAGGATCTGCCCTTATGTTGTTTGGTTATCTAAGCCCGCGTGTCCACCAAAGCGTTTTTAGCCAGCTGAAAACGCTAGGCGCTCTGCTAAAAATGCCTAGCTATGGGCGCTTAAGAGCGTTTTGACAGCGCAGCATTTTTTTTTTCAGTTATGATACGGAATATCCGCGAAAGTGTTACTAGTATCTCATTTCACACATAATTTGTTTCTGTGTTGATTCTATATTAAAATGTCGATACAATGTAACGTATTTTCTCTGCCTCTTGTTTTAAATTATTTTGTTCCGTTATTATGCTTGTTGTTGTCATCTGTTGATGTTGTACAAGGAGAATGTGGCGGTTGGTTGGTGTGGTATTAGTCCCGCCCCTCCTCCACTGTGATTGGATGGTTGGGTAAAAAGTGACAGTGATGAGCGCTGCGTTTTACCCAAAGTTGAACATTCTTCAACTCTCGGCGACCAGTGAAAAACGCCAGGCGCTCAACGCTCCAGCATGAAAAAAACGCTCAGCGCCTCGTTGCAAAGAAAACTTTGGTGGACACACGGCTTAAGAAATTAATAAATAATAAAGATAAAGCAAGATGCCCAGTTTATATATGTGTGATATATGATTTATTTAAACTGCAAAGGTAAAGCATAAATTAAAATGATTGTGATAGATGTGAAGGGGGAGGAGAAATTATATGTGTGTCAGGTTTCTCGATAAGAACGATCTCCACATTAGATACACCTGAAGTTTCCTCACTCCTCGTTAATCGACTCCTTGCGGTGCAATTAGAAAATTGAGATGTCCTTGAAGATGGCTGAGCTCGATCGGTTTCCAGGTCATAGTATGGAGGACGGAGGAGCGAGGAAATGAGGAGGGGTATTGAGAAACACTCTGTGTATGATGCGTTGACACAATTTCCACTGAAACAGGAAGCTAAGGGGGGACATATTAAATGGCTCCTCCCCCTTTTCAAATAGCCAATAGCGTTTACTTTACCTCACAGACTGCAGTCGAATGTGACAGCACCATGGAAGTGAATCCGAGCGCTGATGATATTTGGATTCAATAGTAGAGCTGTGAATATAGCCATTTCATTCTTAATCAACGTACAGTTGGAAAACGTAATTAAACTCGAGCGTTTGAGCAACCAAACTCACTTCTCCAACCCATATTTCTCTGTGACGTGTCAACGGTCGCTTTGGCCAGGTGGTGTTTATAGCAGAGGGGGCGGAGCTTTAGATTCTAGAGAGCATTTGATTGGACAGAAGATGTGATGAGAAGCTGAAGTCCGCGGTGATGTCATAAAAATCCCTGATCCATTTTAGCGGAAGTGAGAGACTGTTAGTTTTGAATGCTTATATCTCCTATATGTGAATTTTGTCATTGTTTTGGAACACACCAGCTTATTCATAACCTTAAGCAGGCACGTGCACAGGTAGGGCTCAACCTGTGAAGAGCACATGCCCTTTTTGCTCTTACACTCGAAGTGCCCTTTTTTTTTGGTGGTGGTGGTGTTTTTTTTCTTCTTCAATAAATCAATGCTGTTGCTATTGGTCACCCTTTACGTCTGTCTGTCTGTTTTAAAAAATATTTAGCCAATGAAAGTTCTTAAAAAGAGCTTGTGTAAATCTTGTTCAATCTTCAAACTGTCAGTAAAGCTGATAACTCCGCCCCCTCTATCGTGACTGAATGAACTGAAGCTCCGCAGCAGCCGCACAGCAGACAGCAGCTGAACGAAAATTTGCAAGGGTAAATAAAGATCTTGTTGTTTGAATAAGTACTAAACACTTTGTTTATAAAAGCTCATATTTTATTTATTTGATGTCTGACTGAGACATGTGGGACATGAGAGAGAGGTCTAGGCTAGAATTTGCCATCAAATCATAGCCAATACATAGCCTACACTTAAATAAATAGCCTGTGCATACAGTAGCATTTCATCTTTTATAAAATGCGATTTTGGCCAAATGTATTTTACAACAGGAAAAACTGAGCACCTATATAACTACAACAAACTTAACCCGTTGATTAAAATGTAATGTGATGCCACCGGCGCCGTTTTAATGACGGACAAAATGCACATTTGCTCACATTCGCTGGTCAAAAACCCCGTAATTGTATTTGAGTTTGACTTTTGTAAAATGTTAACAATATATTCATAAGTAATGCAACAACATATAATTAGTTCCCTTTCAAGGGCACTCAAGCTGCGTTTGAGACGCGGTGGGAACGCTCTGCGTGATTACGTCGTGAAGCACGTGTAAAATCAGTCCAATGGAAGCCCACTACGACATAGGTGACGTCATAGACCAGGAAACTATAAAGCAGCCCTGAAATCAGACCGCGACAGCTTCTGTACCTTCAGCAAGCACTCTCTGTATGTCTGTCCTTGTCTATTTATTGTTGTCTGTCAAGCCCAATATATCTATCATTATTATGGCGAGCAAGCAAGATTATAGACGGTGTGTTGTTCCCTGCCCTCGTTATATTATGGGTGGGGACACACATCAGCTTTGTGTTGCTTGTTTGGGAGTGGAGCATGCCCAGTCAGTCCTCGAGGGGGCTGATTGTGAGCATTGTATGAGTCTATCTGTGAAGACGCTCCGCTCTCGCCGATCGTTCTTTGAGGAGGACGGTTCGGTTTGCGCTCCCCGCGCGGGTCCCGCTGTTGCCTAGACACGGCGGCAACTCGCATTTTGGGGTTCGCAAACGGATCTGACAGCGTGGGTTGGGACGGGCCCCGTCCTATCTCAGCTTTCACCTGCAGATCCAGTGTGCTGCGATTTCCAGTTCCGAGGAATTGGTATCGTTAGTGTTTTGTTAAGAAAAAGTGAACAAAACAAAAAAAAATATTAAGAAAAAGGCAGATGTTTGATTTTTCAATAAATAGGCAGCTCATAACTCTGTTGAATAAAGAGGAGCTTTTAAAGGTGGTTTTTCTAATGCTGTTGCTAGTTAAATATTTACTGGACAGCTGAACATTATGAGAGTGAAAATAAAAAGAGTTTATTAGATGAAATCTATCTAAAAAACAGGAAAACGACTCGTTACTAACGTAACCTCGGTTCCCTGAGAGGAGGGAACGAGTATTGCGTAAGTAGCTTACGCTATGGGAAAACTCCTTTTCTCGAGAATATTGAAGTCTTTATGTAAAACGCATTGCAGCTGCACAGCTGACAGCAATGAACGAAGGAGCTCGGTCATTGGCTGTGCTGTGGCAACTTGCTCGAACCAATGACGGGGCGACTCTGAATGCGCGACCAATGAGCGCGCTTCGCGCCCGCGCGCATCAGAGCCCGCCAAGATGGCCGTGGCCAAGCTATATATTGGGCGCCCCGTCATGAGAGTTCTTTAGGTTAAAACGACTGAAGCGAACTAACCAAGCACAAGCACGGCAGCTTACGCAATACTCGTTCCCTCCTCTCAGGGAACCGAGGTTACGTTAGTAACCGAGTCGTTCCCTTTCGAGAGGTCTCTCCTATTGCGTAAGTAGCTTACGCTATGGGAACACCATGCAAAACGCCGTGCGTGCTGAACTTCGCCTTATGATAGCCAGAGGCAGGTGCCTGAGCTAAAAAGCAAAGTTATCATCCAACTAGCCGGCAGAGGCGAGCTTTATATGTGGGAAAAAATACAGAGCGGCTAGAAGGCGCTCAGTGTGACACAAGCACATACATAATCTAGATGCGAACTCGCAGTTCAACTAGCATCATGCTGATAGCACATTGGAATGCAATGTCGGGACCTGTAGGTTGTAGAACATGATAAATGTGGACGGTGAGGCCCAGCCTGCCGCCGCACAAATATCCTCGATCGGTATCCCGCTCGACCATGCCCAGGAAGAAGCCACACTCCTGGTGGAGTGTGCTTTGACTCCCCAGGGGCATTGAAGTCCCTTAGCTTCGTAAGCCAGCGCTATAGCTTCAACTATCCAGTGAGAGATTCTCTGCTTTGAAACGGCGGAACCTTTCGTACGGTCGCCAAAGCATACAAACAGTTGTTCTGTCTGTCTGAATAGGGCAGAACGCTCCAAATACACTCTGAGAGCCCTAACGGGGCAGAGTAGATTAGCGTCATGTTCGTCTGCTGGAGACGAAAGCGCAGTTAGGGAGATAACCTGTGCTCTGAAGGGAGTGGTGAGCACTTTAGGAATATACCCCTGTTTCGGCCTAAGGACGACCCTGCAGTCGTTAGGACTGAATTCTAGGCAGGCAGCGCTTGTCGAAAGCGCGTGCAGGTCGCCAACTCTCTTGACCGAGGCGAGTACAAGCAAGAGCGCAGTCTTGAGCGAGAGCTGTTTAAGGTGCACGGTTCGGAGTGGTTCGAACGGGGGCCCTTTAAGAGCGTCTAGGACAGTAGCTAGGTCCCAGATCGGCACTGAGGGGGGGCGTGAAGGGTTCATCCTCCTAGCGCCCTTTAGGAAACGAATAATTAGGTCGTTTCTTCCCAATGGACGTTCCATTACAGGGTCGTGTGACGCTGTGATGGTCGCCACATATACTTTGAGCGTGGAGGGGGTGCGGCCCGCCTCCAGAAGCCCTTGTAGAAAAACGAGTACATTCGTAATCTCGCATGTCTCAGGGTTCAGGCCCTTGGCATTACACCAGTCACTGAACACTTTCATTTCTGGGCATATAAGCGTCTCGTGGAGGGCACCCGCGCCTCAGCGATGGTTTTTAGTGCTCCGCTCGCGAGGTTCCTGGGAACCCGTTGAGGGGCCATGCATGAAGGGCCCACAGATCGGGGCGGGGATGAAATATCATCCCGCTGGCCTGACTGAGGAGGTCTGGCCTCAGTGGAATCGGCCGTGGTGCAGATTGCATTTGCATCAGATCTGGAAACCATGTTTGGTTCTTCCAGAGTGGGGCTATCAGCAGCACTGCGTTTTTCTCCTCTCTGACCCGACTGATGACCTGTGGCAGCATCGCGATCGGGGGAAAGGCATATAAGGGGCGGCTCGGCCAGCTCTGGGCGAGCGCGTCCGTGCTTTTCGTGAAGAAAAAAGAGCAGTGCGCGTTCTCTTTGGAGGCGAAGAGGTCGATCTCCGCTTTGCCAAAGGTTTTCCATAACCACTGAATCGTCAGCGGGTTGAGAGCCCATTCTCCTGGGAGAATCTTGTCTCTGGATAGCATGTCTGCCCCCTGGTTCAGGGCGCCTGGCACATGCGCTGCTCTCAGCGAGCGCAAGTTGTGCTGGGATCATAAAATGAGTCTCCTGGCCATTGAATGCATGGAGCTCGACCTGAGTCCACCCTGGCGATTTATGTACGACACTACCGTCATGTTGTCCGTTCGGACCAGGACGTGTTCGTTTTTTTTTTTTTATGTGGGAGCAGGGCTCTGAGAGCCAAAGCGACCGCTTTCATTTCCAGACAGTTTATGTGTAGGCGCTTCTCCGGGTTTGACCAAAAGCCGGAGACAGGCCTGCCCTCTTAAAGGGCCCGCCAACCTATTTTGGAGGCATCTGTCGTTATCATCTTTCTCCTTGTGTTCACACCCAGACTCATGTCTGACTGGTACCAGTCGGCGGCTTTCCAGTGCGTCAGGGCTTTTATACAGCCGTGGTTCGCTCTGATTAAAAAGTGGCCCGAACGCCACGCGTGAGTAGGGACGCGGCTCTTTGAGCCAGCGTTGGAGAGGGCGCATATGCAACAATCCTAGCTGGAGTACGGTCGATGCTGAGGCCATGAGACCGAGCATCCTATGAAACCGTTTGACGTGGGCGCGCGCGCGCCCGCCCTGAATGATGTTGCAAGGCGCCGGATGGTAAGCGCGCGCTCTGATGAGAGACGCGCTGTCATTTGCATCGAGTCTAGAACTATTCCCAGGAAAGAAAACCTCTGGCTGGGAGATAGTATGCTTTTTGCAAAATTGATTCTTAGACCCAGGCATTCTAAATGGCTGATAATCCAAGATCTGTGTGTTATTAACTGACTCTCTGTTTGTGCTAGAACCAGCCAATCGTCGAGATAATTCAGTATTTGCACTCCCCTTCGTCTTAGGGGGGAAAGTGCTGCATCCATACATTTCGTGAATGTACGGGGAGCCAGGGACAGGCCGAACGGAAGTACTGTGTACTGGTATGACTGTCCCTCGAAAGCGAATCTCAGAAACGACCTGTGATGAGGCGTTATTGGAATGTGAAAGTAAGCATCTTTCAGATCCACTGAGAGAAACCAATCTCCTGGGCGTACTTGCGCGAGGATATGCTTGGTTGTTAACATTCTGAACGAGCGAATCATTAGTGCTTTGTTCAGGTGTCTGAAATCTAGGATGGGGCGGAGACCGCCATCCTTTTTCGGGACGAGAAAATAGCGGCTGTAAAAACCTGTCCCGCTCAGAGAGGGGGAAAACAGTTTCCACAGCGCCCTTTTCTATTAGTTTGCGCACCTCGGTGCGTAGAACATGTGAACACTCCTTTCTCACTTTCGTCTCGACCACAGTCGTAAAACGTGGTGGTCTGCGAGCGAACTGGGGCGAGTATCCGTGCTTTACTATATTCAATACCCATTTCGGCATATCTGGAATGTTTTCCCATGCCGCTGCGTGTACAGATATGGGCTGAATACAGGCTAGGGGCGGGCCGCTGTGACGTAGGGACCTGGCCAGCGAATCGCCTGAGCTCGTAGCTCTCAGAGGCGCGGACGCGCGCTGAGCAGCTGAGTGAATGGGCGCGTGTGTGATTACAACAGCGCGCGCTGTGTTTGTAAAACTCGCAGCCTGAGCTGAGGTTGTGTTTGACACTGTAAGGACAGTGTTTATAAGTGGGGGTGCATAAACAGTGTTAGGCACACGCGTCACCTTTATAATGTTTCCCGCTTTTACTGGGGATGAATTTATAACTGTGTGAACAGTGCTTGTGTGTAGTGGTGCGTACATGACCGTAGGCACGTAATCTACATTCATGGGAAGCGCAGCCTGAGCTGGGAATGAATTTGGCACTGTTTGACAGTATCTGGGAATGCACACTTTGTGGACATGTTAACCCTTAGTGACGCAGGCAGAAAAAGACTATTTTTTGTGTTTTCTGTGCGTCGCCGTAAAAACGGCGTTTGTTTGAAGATGAGTGAGCTCTGTGACTGGCCCATTGACTGCTGTATGGACATATCCAGCCGCCTGTAAGGGGACTGGGTAATGTTTGAGCTTTTGCAGAGAGAGTGGTCCGGCTTTTGCGAGACACGCACTCTCTCTTTTCATTTCTGTGGCTAGGACGGCTTTTGAGAGCGCGAGCGGCGTCGAGCGTCAGCCTGAGAGGCGGTGGGAGCTGTTCTAGCCCGCTGCGGCTGTGGCGGTCTCTGTCTGCTCTGCGATGAGCTGGAGCGCTTTGGCAGGAAATGACGCATAGCTTGTGAAGCGTTCTGGGCCTCAGTGAAGCGTTCGGCGAAACCTTTAACCGCCGGTCCAAACAGCCCGCTGGTGGAGATAGGCGCGTCGAGAAATGGCGCCTTATCCGCGTCCTTCATCTCAGTCAGAGTCAGCCACAGATGGCGCTCGAGAACAGTCAAATTAGCCATAGCACGGCCAATAGACTGGGCGGTGGCCTTCGTGGCTCGCAGAGCTATATCAGTTGCGCTGCGTAGGTCCCTGCAGGCTTCGGGTTCGGGGCCAGACTCGTCCATAGAGCGGAGAAGCTTGGCTTGGAACACTTGAAGTACCGCCATTGAGTGAAGCGCTGATGCAACTTGGCCGGCGGCGGCGTAGGCGCGACCGGCGAGAGCAGAGGTAGTGCGGCAGGGCTTCGAGGGGTGGGAAGCTTTGGCTTTCCATCCGGTGGTGGAGGGCGGGCAGAGATGATTGGCCACGGCCTCCTCGAGGGGCGGCGTTCCCTCGTAGCCTCTTTCCTTCGCGCCGTCCACTGAGGAGAGCGAAGAAGAAAAAGAAGGCTTTAGGCGCGCAGAGTGGGGGGCTTTCCATGACTTGGTCGAGCCAACTCCAACACCAATCGAGCCCGAGGTCCTCCACGGCCTTCGAGAGGATGCGGATAATCTCCGTATCCATGGTGGAGCCCGCACTCGTGCTAGCTAGCGTCAACGGGGCGGGGTCAAAAGTGGAGCCCGGCCAGTCGTCAGATGCAGCGTCGATGGACAGGCTGTCATCCACTCCCCCGTCGTCCTCGGACGCGCAGAAAGTCACAAGGCCCACCGCTCTGCTAGAGGGGTGTGGGTCCGGCTGAGTGAACTGAACCGGCGGTGGGGAAGCCAAGAGCGGCGGTGAAGCACGCGGAGACTGGCTCGGCGTGACGTCACTGAGCTCAGGTTCAGGAAGCCTCTGTGAGCGGCGTTTTTTTTTATTTATTTTTTTTTAAAGCGCGGCTCAAACAGAGGGGTGGCGGCGATGGGCTCGCTCGCGGCGAAAGCGGCGAAGCGAGCCCGCAGTGTGGAGAGACACAGGTCGTCACATTCCGGGCATCCGCCCTTGGTCAAAGCAGCTTCTGCGTGGTTCCGGCCCAGGCAGCGAGCGCAGATGATGTGACGATCCCCGTCCGGGAGAAGGTCTCTGCACGACGCGCAGGAAGGCATTTGAAACAACGCCTCAGAAAAATTGCTCTTTTACAAATGTCGCGGGGCGAACAGATGTAAAATACTTGCGTGTGTGGCGCGCCGGATGGCTCAGTAGGATGGTGTTCGAAGGCGGCTGAAGGTGCCGACGTCCTCGTAGCAATCCTGCTGGTATGCTTTTCCACGGCGGCGAAGGCTTTCAATAATCCGGAGGATCCAGCGAAGAAGGTGTTCGCTGAAGGAGATAAAATCTAAAGAACTCTCATGACGGGGCGCCCAATATATAGCTTGGCCACGCCCAAGCGCGCTCATTGGTCGCGCATTCAGAGTCGCCCCGTCATTGGTTCGAGCAAGTTGCCGCAGCACAGCCAATGACCGAGCTCCTTCGTTCATTGCTGTCAGCTGTGCAGCTGCAATGCGTTTTACATAAAGACTTCAATATTCTCGAGAAAAGGAGTTTTCCCATAGCGTAAGCTACTTACGCAATAGGAGAGAACTCTCGAAAGGGAACTCTGTATCTCAGCCTCCTCGTCGGGGACTACTGTTTTTTCCCTATCTCCACACTGAGGTGTCGAGATCGTGGAATAAACCGGTTTCTATTTTATGTGTTTAATACCCAAACGTCTAACTAGAGTAATGTTATGGGTATTAAGTATAATGGTATGACAGTGCCTTGGATTATAGAGACGCTTGCGAGCTTTCTCTCTCCCGAGTCGGCGTCATCATTTTTAACCCCCGACGTTACCCACCAGCCATCTTTAATAATAAATTAATTTTATTAGGCAGTACTGGTGGGTAAAGTATTTAAGGACATAGATGAATGTGAGGATGTCAGCATTGACTCTATTCGAGAATATATTCGAGAATATATATATATATGTTTATATGTATACGTTTTTCTGATATAAAAATAAAGAAAAAGAAAGATAAAAATGTCTGTTCTTCTGGACGCTCCGCTTTCAAGAAAACTAATCCTTTCAGCGGCGTTCCAGAGGTTTCTTCCTCACTAATCTATATTCCTGAAACTGGCATAGAGTGCAAAGAAGAAGACCTGATGCCGAGGCTATGAGGCTTCTAAGGGTGGTCCTCTCCGGGGTAGGGACGGTTTTGAGAAATCGTTTCTCCTCGGCGCCCTCTGGGGTGCGACTCTCTGAGGAGGGTCGCAGCGCTGCCAGTTCGGTTGTTCCCTGCCGGTTCGCCGCTTCAGGGCGCCGAGGTGTCAGCGTCCCTGTGCAATCCTCTGAGGAGGGTTGTAGAATGGTCAGTTCGGTTGTTCCCTGCCGGTTCGCCGCTTCAGGGCACCGAAATGATTGTTCAATCAAATCCAGAGGCCAGTCTCGAGAGACTGGTTCCCTTATCGGAATTTCTGGCAGCGTGGAAACTTCTGCCAAATATTTCTCTATGGGTCCTGCACATAATAGAAAAGGGTTACAGAAATCAGCTCGGTTCTCGTCCGCCCAGATTTCAGGGGGTCCTCCCTACGGTAGTGGACTCACAGCAGGCTCTGGTTATGCAGCAGGAAGTACTGACACTTCTTCAAAAAGGAGCTATAGAAAGGGTTTCTCCTCCCAGCAGAGAGTGGGGGTTTTACAGCCATTACTTCATTGTTCCAAAGAAGGGTGGAGGGTTGCGTCCTATTCTAGATCTAGTTCAGAAACTCAAGTTCAGAATGCTTACACTCAAACAGATTGTATCACAGATTCAGTCCGAGGACTGGTTTGTCACAATAGACTTGAAGGACGCGTACTTCCAAGTATCTATCCATCCTCATCACAGGAAGATTCTGAGGTTCGCTTTAAAAACGGGGGCGAAGCATACCATTTTCGGGTTCTTCCATTTGGCCTAGGTTTATCACCCCGCACCTTTACAAAATGCGTGGATGCAGCTCTGGCTCCTTTGAGACTCCAGGGCATTCGCGTATTATATTATATCGACGATTGGTTGATCCTAGCTCAATTTGAGCATATGGGAGTTCGGCATCGAGATGTCGTTCTGTCTCATTTAAAGATGTTGGGGTTGCCACTCAACACCAAGAAGAGTGTGATCCTCCCAGCTCAGAGGACCACTTTTCTGGGTGTAATATGGGTTTATCTTGGCCAGTCACTCACTGTGAAACAGTTTCAGACTGTGGGTCTCATGGCAGCTGCATCCAACGTAATTACTTTTGGCCTTCTGTACATGAGACCCCTGCAGTGGTGGCTCAGGACCAAGGGGTTTTCTCCGAGGGGAAATCCGTTTTCGCATGACCAAGGTCACGCGGCTATGCCTACGTGCCTCGGTCATGTGGAAGAACCTTGGTTCCTCGCCCAGGCCCATTGTTGGGGGTTTCTTGTCGACGCATAATGCTATCGACGGATGCTTCCCTCACAAGTCGGGAGTGATCATGAGTGGTCGCTCGGCGGAGGGTCCGGACAACACACTGATGATCTCGTATATCAGAGCAGATATCCTGTTGAGGCAGGGACTGAGGCCCGGGGAATGGAGACTTCACCCCGAGGTGGTGGAGCTCCTATGGGAGATCTTTGGTCAAGCTCAGGTCGATCTTTTCGCATCATACGATACAACCCATTGTCCGCTATGGTTTTCCCTCACATATCCAGCTCCTCTCGGACTGGACGCTATGGTGCAGGTGTGGCCAAGGCTGCACCTGTACACATTCCCCCCGATATCAATGCTCCCGGGAGTTCTTCTGGGGTGTGACTCTCTGAGGAGGGTCGCATCGCTGCCAGTTCGGTTGTTCCCTGCCGGTTCGCCGCTTCAGGGCGCCGAGGTGTCAGCGTCCCCGTGCAATCCTCTGAGGAGGGTTGTAGAATGGTCAGTTTGGTTGTTCCCTGCCGGTTCGCCGCTTCAGGGCACCGAAATGATTGTTCAATCAAATCCAGAGGCCAGTCTCGAGAGACTGGTTCCCTTATCGGAATTTCTGGCAGCGTGGAAACTTCTGCCAAATATTTCTCTATGGGTCCTGCACATAATAGAAAAGGGTTAAACGGAGTTGTGGAAACGGTGGGCTTGGCCTCTGAGGGCGCCAGCTCATAGAATCAGGTCTCTCGACTGAGGTCGTTGAGACCGTCCTTCAATCCAGAGCTCCTTCCACGAGAAAACTATGTACATTGAAATGGAAACTGTTCTCTACATGGCGTGGAGAACGTTTTTTAAATCTTGTTAACTGCCCGGTTGGTACAGTTCTCGATTTCCTACGAGACCGTTTCTCTGCTGGATTATCTCCCTCCGCCTTAAAGGTGTACGTAGCGGCTATATCTGCTTATCACCCCTCTCGGGGCTTCTTCTCTTGGGAGAGATCCTCTTATTATTTGTTTTCTCCGTGGTACATTGAGGCTAAGGCCTGCACGGCAATCTAGAGCACCGGCTTGGGATTTGGCCATTGTACTTGAGGGTCTGGCCTTGGCTCCCTTCGAGCCCATCGAGGAGGTTTCAGAAAAATTCCTCACTCTAAAGACTATACTTCTCCTTGCTATTTCGTCTATCAAGAGAATTGGTGATTTACATGCTCTGTCGGTTGCTCCTTCATGTCTGGAATTTGCACCTGGTATGGTGAAAGCATTCCTCTACCCTAGACCGGGTTATATTCCTAAGGTCCCACTAAATGTTGGGGGCCCAATAGTGCGGCAGGCCTTTTTATCCTCCACCCTTTAATACCCCAGATCAGGAACAGCTTAACCTGTTATTTCCAGTCCGGGCTTTAGATGCCTACGTTCACAGAGCTGCCCTGTGGCGTAAATCTGAGCATCTATTTGTTTGTTTTGGGTCACTCAAGAGAGGATGCCCTGCATCTAAACAAATAGTCGAGGCTATTTCATTAGCTTATGAAGCGGCCGGACAGCCTTCACCTATGGCTGTACGGGCCCATTCTACTCGGAGTATGGCGGCCTCTATGGCCTTAATTTCGGGAGTTTCCCTTCTTGATGTGTGTAGTGCGGCAGGATGGTCCTCTCCGCATACATTTGTCAGGTTTTATGACCTTGACCTCTCCACTCCTGGGGCGAGGTTGCTTGCTTCTTAGTGTGCGCAAGGACTTCACACAGAACGGGCATTTGTCACTATGGCGTAGTGGGTACAGGGTTCCCACCGCGTCTCAAACGCAGCTCGAGTTCCCTTGAAAGGGAACGTCTCAGGTTACGTATGTAACCCTGGTTCCCTGATAGGGAACGAGACGCTGCGTTTGCCTGCCATACTTCCTGCATGCCCTGATCGACTTGCTTCAGGTTTTTCAGAAGCTGTCGCCGTCTGATTTCAGGGCTGCTTTATAGTTTCCTGGTCTATGACGTCACCTATGTCATAGTGGGCTTCCATTGGACTGATTTTACACGTGCTTCACGACGTAATCACGCAGAGCGTTCCCACCACGTCTCAAACGCAGCGTCTCGTTCCCTATCAGGGAACCAGGGTTACATACGTAACCTGAGACGTTTTTACCATCGGAAAATCATAAGCACAGGCGCGCCCCCGCGCTGTTTCGTACTGAAACTACACAAAGCAACTGAGTAAACCTCGGCGTCACCTAGGTAACATATATTTCTAAGAAATTTTCTTCTTTGATTCATGATTTTTGATACACTTAATTTATTAACATTTCATCTTGTTATGGTAATAATATTACATTATGGTTAATTCAAAGCTGTTGATATGCACGTATTCGCTATATAGTTTTTAAAATCTATAGTAGGCCTATTCTATACTCTCCGCTTGTCCTCACATGTATAAATGTAGTAAAACATGGTTTTACTACAGTAATGTTGTAGTAGTAACTAAAAAAAAAACATTACAGAAGATCACTGTGAAATCTTTATATTTTATCATGCAGAATGTAATTCATGATTTAATTCATTCCTATGCTTAATTTATTTGATCCAAAATACAGCAAAAAGAGTAATATTGTGAAATATTTTTACAATCTAAAATAACTGTTTTCTATTTAAATATTTTAAAAAGTAATTTATATCTGTGATCAAAGCTGAATTTTCAGCATCATTACTCAAGTTCAGTACTCTTCAGTGACACGTGATCCTTCGGAAATGCTTTTCACTGCAACTGTACTTTTCACACTATTTTATTTATTTATTTATTTTCATTGCTGGCTTATTTTAGGGAAAGTGTAGTGAACAAGGGACCTTCAAGAGACCAACATTCCTGGTCCTCCACAGTATCAAGTTTTTGCCAGGTAGGCGGATACATGTTGGATATGCTATAGTTGTATGGCTATCATTGATTGGCTATAGTTTGTTATAATCTGGAATTGAGTTAGACATAATTATTTAAATTATATTTCAAAATAGTTTCTCAAAAATACTTGACTCATGTTTGTGTGTGACATTGAGAAGAGGGGAAGGTAAAGCAATGTTAACCAGATAATACAAATTAGCTTATGAAAACAAACAGAATAGCTAAAAAAATAATATTTTATTGAACTTTGTGTGTGCAAAGCAGAGAAAAAAATAATATATATACCGTAATTCCTCAAATAAAAACCGGGGCCTTTATTTACCTGAACTGCAGAAGGTAACCGGCTTTTATTTGAAGCAGGCTTTTATTACAATGATGCGATGAGATTGCTGCTTCGAGTCCCTAGGTGGCATAGTGCCAGTCATTTGTTCGTGTCTAATAGAGTGCCGACTTGGGAGGCGCTCTTGAGACAACTGATGTTTGGTTTTCTGGGTCGTCTGGACAATTCAGTAAACAGTATAATTGAGGCCCTAGTCAATCCTCTTAAAAGCTGTTATAGACATACTTCGAGGTTAAGACGACATTGGTGCAATAGCCTGTATCTCCTATAGAATTTTTAATGTATTTTTGTATCTCTTTACTATGCTGTGTTATATGCCCCTCAAAAGGTCTGTGCACGGCCCTCACCTTAAGGCTAACATATTCAAACTAAAAAGCTAAAAAACTTACATTTTGATTTCAGGGGGCCTTTAAGATTTAAAGGGTAAGTGTGTAACTTCTGTGCCACTACAGGCACTACAGGCATCATGTGTTTATTTGAACCAGTGTTGTGTTAGTCAGGCTGCTCAACCAATTGTCTTGACTATTCAAATTATATTGTATTATACTGCAGCGCTGTTGAATTCTTTAATCTGATTGGTTGACAAACGTTTTAAGGTGTGCAATTATTTTCAGGGAAACGCACACTTAAAGTAGTTCCAGGCAGGTTTTGACCGCATTACAGCTCCATATCACTTCGCAATAGGATTTCAGTTATTTTAAAGGTCCTTACAGATCCGACAACAGCAAAAGAACCAAAACCCACAATGACACTGAACAAGCAAATAAATATAGTAAACAGTAGGATAAAAAAGACAAATTATTTTGCCGCAAAATTAAGTTTTTCAGTTTGCCACAAAATGCATTATGTAAGGAAATCACATACTTTCTTTCTCCCGCTCAAACACACAGACTCTCACACAGAAACCTGTTGTCAGCGCTACTCTGATGATTTTATCAGTAAAATAGTTTAGCCACTTAAAAGGTACATGATATTTCTCAATAGCGAGGAAATAACAACGCTGATCTTGAAGCAGATAAACGTACAGTTTCGCTATTAGTGGCTGCCGCAGCCGGACGCTGTTGAGAGTCGCACAGACTCAAGTAATACACATATGCTTAATCTTTCTCTCTCTCTCTCTCTCTCTCTCTCTCTCTCTCTAGTAACTGCATTAGTCTGCATATCAATATCTCAATCCTCCTTTACTAGCTCTAAAATGACGTTTTGGAACTAGCAACAGAGGCGTGGGATGAGATGTGTTAGAAATTAGTCCTACACACAAGAGTGTTTTAAGGACAAAAACCTGACAAACGACTTGAAATAAAACATCTGAACAATGACTTAAGGGGCCCTATCTTGCACCCAGCGGGATGGATGGATGGATGGATGGATGGGATGGATGGATGGATGGATGGATGGATGGATGGATGGATGGATGGATGGATGGACAATTTATTATAAAAGCATCTAGCTTACACATTTACCCAAATTATCATATGCCTGTTTAACCGAAGTTAATTTGGGCGGGTTTCTCCATCCCTAATGTCACTTCTCTGTGTTTTACGGCCCTGACGAGAACGTTGCTCTCCTCGGCTGTGATCCGGCCTGGCAAATCTGCCGTTATAATAGAAATCCGCTTTAGAACAAGCGCGCCTGCTCTTAAAGGGAATGTGAGATGACGCTCTGATTGGTTTATTTCACGTTATGCCCAAACCGCACCTATGAATAATGAAGCTACTTCAGACCAACCCCTTTTAGATTTGCGCCTGGCGCAAGAGTCAATTAGCCTGCCGGGAAAACAGCAACAGCGCCCAAGACCCGCCCACAAAGTTACTTGCGCTTTGCGCTTGAAACTTGCGTTTTAGATCGTTAAAATAGGGCCCAAAGTGTGGTAACCGTAATATAAGTGGATTAATTGACTCTGGTCCATTGAATTATTAGAATATACTGCACACTTGAGGTGGTAATGTGGCCACGACGCAAATCGTCAATTATTATCAAATATTTGTGTGGAAACTGTTTTTTTAAATTATTATTCTTTGATGAATAAAAAGTTCAAATGAACAGCATTTATTTGAAATGTAAATCTTTTGTAAAATTCTAAATGTCTTTACAGTCACTTTTGATCAGTATAATGCATTTTTTTACTTACTGTAAACTTACTGACTTTTGAACAGTAGTACACACAATTCTATTTGGATGGATTATGATTCTACAAGGAACTAATAAGATTTTATGGCATCTTGTGAATGCAACTTCTGAATTTAATCTAAATTTTAATTCCTCATAAAGTACGCCTGAAAAACAGAAGTTACTGCTTCATGTATTTCCAATAACACTTTTTAAAAATGTAACATATCCAAAGGCTAGACTGTGGTTTAAAATCAAATCAATCGTAGCAATAATTACATATAGGTAAATAAAAGTATCAGCAGTCAAAAATTAAATGCAGGAATGCTCATGCAATCAAAACAACAAACAACATTCATCAGCACACAGAAAAACTGCAAAAGATAAATTAAGTTATAGAAAAACACAAGTTGTCAAACAAGCCTCTACATACCTTCTCGATAACATGTCATATTCTTGTAATACAACTAGAATATGCTCCACAACAGACAGCTCTCCGATCTTCTCTTTGCATTCTTGACTAAATGAGAAGTAAGATTATTGATTAAACTCATTGTGCTAATGTAATTTTTACTCCTTATATACAAGTACCTTTCAGCGAGTGAGGTGAGAGCCAGGAGAGCTCCTAATACTACACTACTGTCCCGCGTAGAGAGCAGCTTCACGAGGGTCTGTGTAAAAAAAAGAGGGACAATAACCTCAGTTTTATCATTATTACATTTCAGAAAGTTGTTATGCAGATTATGAACAAGATTTTGATGTC
Organism: Gila orcuttii; assembly: GCA_026230005.1. Taxonomy (NCBI): domain Eukaryota; kingdom Metazoa; phylum Chordata; class Actinopteri; order Cypriniformes; family Leuciscidae; genus Gila; species Gila orcuttii. Next base: position 41,493,165 of record JAPDVR010000018.1, on the reverse strand, counting down.
AGCAATACAGGCATTTAAGGCGAGACACTACAGGTGAATAGGGTAACATTTTTAAATAGCAGATATCACCATGTGTCACGGATGGGTGTAGGCAGGAAGCACGAGGAGACGAGGAATAACTACTAACAGGAATTTAATGATCAAAAAACTCAGGAGATGCAACACATACCATATAAACGCAACATATACAATAACCGACCAGGAGTGAGGGAGAACACTGGGTTTACATACACAGAGAACGGATCATGGGAACAAGACACAGCTGGGGCAAATCAACTCAACACAGGTGAATAAACTGAACAAACGAGGAGCGGGAAAACTGGAACACAGGACTGAACCAAAAACACTAAGACAGGGGTAAACCAGATCACAAAACAGAACTAAACACACTGAAACGTGACAGTACCTCCCCCCTCCCCAAAGGCGCGTCCTCGCGCCGTATAACATCAATGGGGTGGGGGGGTGGGTGCCCTGGAGGCTGACGAGGGTGTGGTTTCACAGGAATAGGAAGCCTCCAGGGCGGAGCTGGCAGCTCGGGGGACCAGGGCGGAACAGGCTGCGGGTCTTGCCAAGGGGGAGCTGGCTGTGGGCGTGGCCAAGGCGGAGCTGGACGTGGGCGTGGCCACGGCGGAGCTTTCGGAACCTCGGGAGTCCAAGGCGGAGCTACCTCTTCAGGTGGCCATGGCGGTGCTGCTCCTTCGGGTGGCCATGACGGTGAGGTCTTTTCAGGCCTCCGTGGGTCTCTGGCCGGCCATAACGAAGGCGTATAGCCCCCCCCCCCCCAAATTTTCTTGGGGAGAAGGACAGGTTCAGGCTCAGGAACGGTCTCTGGCTGGACGGTCTCTGGCTGGACGGTCTCTGGCTGGACGGTCTCTGGCTGGACGTGGCTGACGTGAAGCACTGTGCTGGACGGGACCAGCGGCGAAGGCTCGAGATCTGTGCTGGGCAAGACCAGTGGCGAAGGCTCGGGATCGGTGCTGGACGGGACCAGCGGCAGAAGCTCTGGCTCGGGATCTGTGCTGGACGGGACCAGCGGCGGAAGCTCTGGCTCGGGATCTGTGCTGGACGGGACCAGCGGCGGAAGCTCTGGCTCGGGATCTGTGCTGGACGGGACCAGCGGCGGAAGCTCTGGCTCGGGATCTGTGCTGGACGGGACCAGTGGCAGAAGCTCTGGTTCGGGATCTGTGCTGGACGGGACCAGCGGTGAAGTCGCGGCCATCTTGGGTGAAGCAAGGGACACGGAGTTCTTGGAGAGGTATGCAGAGGGTTCCGGATCGAGGTGAACTGGGGCGCCGACATACTTACGGATAGGGACTGAACGATGATTTTTGACTATCTTCTGCATAGTCAACGAGGAAATCAGAACCATGTAATTCAAGGACATAATTAATAAAGTCCGGGACGGACTTATAACAATTATCCACGGAGATGAAACGGAATAAATTATCATCATCCAGTCCCATCCGGAAGCAGGCATTAATAGTGGAATTACCCCAGTTCACAAGATGGGAAACATCCAGGAACTCCTCAACATACCTCTCCAACGAACGGCCATTCTGCTGAATGTTGAAGAGTTTGTCTTCCGCCATCATGTTTGTTTTTTAGGTCGGTTATTCTGTCACGGATGGGTGTAGGCAGGAAGCACGAGGAGACAAGGAATAACTACTAACAGGAATTTAATGATCAAAAAACTCAGGAGATGCAACACATACCATATAAACGCAACATATACAATAACCGACCAGGAGTGAGGGAGAACACTGGGTTTACATACACAGAACGGATCATGGGAACAAGACACAGCTGGGGCAAATCAACTCAACACAGGTGAATAAACTGAACAAACGAGGAGCGGGAAAACTGGAACACAGGACTGAACCAAAAACACTAAGACAGGGGTAAACCAGATCACAAAACAGAACTAAACACACTGAAACGTGACACCATGAACCTTTCCCAGTTGATTACCTACATTAAGATGAGAAAAAAAATTATTTCAAGTTTTCTGTAGTTTAATGTTTAAATATGCAAATTAGGCACGATCTAATTAAATATGCGCTAATTTGCATATATTTAAAAAAACGAAATCTGAGTACTGGACAAAGCCAGGTTCAAAATAATTTTTTCATTGTGTTCACATATTAGATGGGAAAAAAGTTACAGAGGGATTTATGGATATCTACTTTTGTTATCCTGTAAATCAGAATATACTCTCAATAGCCTTAAAAAAAATATTTTCGCCATGTTTTTTGGAATAAAATGTTATATAAATCAGGCTAGGAATAATATAATTACAAATCCCTCTGTAAATATCTTCAAAACATTACTAGGTACAAGACTGGAAAGTTTGGTGTGTAATATAGGTGGTACTGAAGTAGAGATTTCAGACTTGGAGTATGAGAGAAAAGTCATTTTGAGAAAACGGGCTTTAAAGATTTATACTGTAAAACGAGATTGCGCATTTAGAGTTAAATCCCCCCTTTTACTTTCACGATTGGTTGCTGATAAAAAGGAAATTACCATATTTGGATCTGACAGCATTGTACAGGAGAGAGAGAGCTTTCTAACGGTGTGTGTGATGACAGGGTGCCGGCACTGCTCACGGAGCAGCGTGATGATTTATAACGCCAACTTTTGATGAATTTAGGCGAAATCTACAGATGCAAACGGACAAAGTGTAGTAAAATAAAGACCTAAATGTGTATTTCTGACTTTATTTCACCACAAGTCTGGAAGAAGACATGTTATTGAAGAGAAATATCCCAAAATCTCAAAATTGACCAGTGAAAAAAAATGATGTTTTTGCCTGTCGTGTCTCGCCTTAATGAGTCAAGGGGAAGAGCAGAAGCAAAGGGAACAATGATAACAATGATAGCTGAGAACATGACATTGGATAATATGACTAAGGAGCAACACGTAAATATTGAAAAGAAGAGGTCCTAGAACAGAGCCTTGAGGGACACCTTGAGAGAGAGAACAAGTGGAAGATTTGAAGTTATGGAAAGCAGTGTAGTATTGTCTATCAGTGAGATAGGATGTAAACCGAGAAAGAGCCTTTATCTGCCTTTATCTGAGAAACACATACCTTATGTGCACCACAATGAATAATCCACTGTCTTTGTTCCTCAACAGAAGACAACTTCTGAAACATATCTGCAGAGCAAACGATGTGGGAAACAAGCTTAGCAAACAGATCATTATTCTTGCGGCTCGTTTCCAAGCTGTACATACTGTAGCATGTCTGTCTCACATGTCATTGCAACCAGCTGCTCAATTTCCAATGTCTGTTCTCTGCATTCTAGATACACAGTGGCAACCGACTCCATGTGCTGAAAAACATCCAATGAGAGACAATCAATTTCCACATTCTTCTGTCCATTTCTGCATTTGAACATAGTGAATTTCTTTACCTTAGCGAGCTGCCCAGCACCTTGCAGTTCAAAGAAGACTTTCTATAAGAGGAAACAGAAATATAAACAGCAAATTAAAGAACAACATGTTTTTATTTTGAAATCACTATTTGCACCCTGGTCTAAATAGCACTGGCTGTATTATAAGTCTATATATATAAATGTATAAAATGAAATAATAATAGGGTCATTCCATGTCAAATCAACCAAAGTTCAAAAAACTTCCCCGGCTCAAATTTTTATTTTTTTGAAAAAGGACAAACATAATTAGAGATGAAAGTCAAAATATTAAAGTTCATGGATGAATATTTACTAAGGAATCCACTATTATGTAGAGGGAGATCAAAATGACAATTTTCATCTGAGATTTGAAGCCAAATTACAGGTTTTATGCCCTTTTTCAATGTCTTGATTTAGTTATATTTAGAATATGCTTTCAAAAAATATGTCCAAAAAATACATTATTCTTTACATATTTTACATTATTACAGCACCTCTTTCCCCAGTCTGACCCGAACGCGTCGTTAGTTTCGATGAAGCCCCTCCTTCCGAAATATGAAATGTGCTGTGTTTGGTGGCCCAGTGTGTTGTGATTGGCAGCGCTTAGCGCATTCGTAAAATGTCACGTCCCCTTATAACCACAAGCTCTAGTACTCAGATGTAAATATTAAGGATGCCGTCAATTTTAAACCAATTAAAACCTGATTCAGACTTTAGAATGTTAACAAACAAGAGGATCGTCCAGAACCGATTTCATGCACGGAACTTGCAAGCACGAATTTCACAGGTCGTTTCAGGGTGGTGTGTTTTTTATTTGTAATTTTCTTATACATTTTAGAAACTAATATATATACCATTTAATCATGATACTTGTCGGAAAACAAATTCCAGAGATATTGGGATCTCAATATTCCCCGCGTTCACACCGGACGCTATTCGCGTCCGGTGTGAACGCACCATAAGAGTAAATTGTACACAATTTTTAATGGTCAAAAAACATTAAAAAAAATGTTTTGTCATACAGATGATACTTTTTTTGTTCAAAGAGCTGAAGAACAAATAATGTATCTTGTTTTTTTCTATCAAAACTATTACATAGAACATACCTGTCTGAGTGCCATAGATATTGTTTTTACAATGTTTGCGTGCCTGTAACTCAAAAGATATCTCAATATAATTTTAGATTCTGGTTATTAACAAAAATTTCGGTCCCACTTTATATTAAGTGGCTTTAGGTACTATGTACTTACATTGAAATTAATAATTTGATACAATGGACTTATTATGTACATACATGTTTTTACATTGTACTTATATTTTGAAAATACCTGCATGTAATTACAGCTGTAATTAATTTATGTAATTACATTTGTAATTACACAGTTGACCCTTCCCTTACACCCTAACCCAGCCTTAAACCGACAAATACCACCACACCTGACCCTAACCTTACCAGAATCATATCTCAATAGCAGCAAAAGTGTTTTACAATACAACCTGAACACAATAAGTACATTGTACTTATTTTTCGATGTAAGTACATAGTACTTAAAGCCACTTAATATAAAGTGGGACCAAAATTTATTTTAATCTTTATCCTCAAGGCTATGTTTGGTTCAATTCCATAGATATGGGTATCATAATGTGGGTCCATTTTGAAACTGTTGAATTTTAAACATTTTCAATGCTCAAAAACCAAATGTGAGTCACACTTTGCATACAGGGGAATGTCAAAAGAATATATAATGTTAAAACTAGAAATATGTCTTGTTTCCCACCATTAAAAACAATTGCATAATTTTGCCAGGGACCTCTGGTTGAGATGACACAGAATGACTTTAATACAGATTTATATTAAACAAAGATTTTAGATCTCACCTGGTGAAGAGGATCCCTGATCAACAATCTCAAGCAGTTCAGAACTCTTAAAACACTGTCTGAGGAGGACGTTTCCAGCCAGTTGCTGAAAACAAATAAGACTAGTCTACAGTAATCCATAAACACACTAGCTGGTATACTGTACATTCGCAGCGTCATACTCATGAATACAGACCTACGACCGATTCTGTTATTGATCAAGGCAGTGAAGATGTCCAGGAACAGTGTGTGATGTGGATGTTCGCTAAAACATCTCTGGTTTCTGTAAATCACACTGGTAAAGACATGAAAATTGGTTACAAAATGCAACTTGTGAAGGGAGGCCCATCTGAGGATGGCATTTCCCTCACTTCTGCATCTTCCTTGGCTCACAACCAAAAAAGAAAAGGTCATAATAGGAGACCCACTGCTCAGCAAGCTGCAGCTAGTGTCAAGGAACTAGCTGGGTTAATGAAAGACATAATGATCCAAGACCCCCCTTCTAAGCGAAGGGCTATTTAACCCAGGGGCTGTTAATCTAATAAGGCATGTTTAACCATACGCCCACACATAGGGAACTGGATGCTTATAGCTGGTTTCAAAAGCGGACACTCAACTGAGACTGCCCTGCTCTCAGTAATTGAAGCTCTGAGACTGGCAAGAGCAGCTTCCAAATCCTCAGTTCTCATCTTGCTGGATCTGTCTGCTGCTTTTGACACAGTTAACCACCAGATCCTCCTGTCAATCCTAAAGATGAAGGGCATCTCGGGAACTGCACTCCAACGGTTCAAGTCTTACCTCTCAGGTAGATCCTTTAGGGTGTCATGGAGAGGTGAGGTGTCTAAGACCCAACATCTAGCTACTGGGGTGGCTCAGGGCTCGGTGCTTGGACAACTCCTCTTCTCCATCTACATGACATCACTAGGATCTGTGATTCAGAAACATGGCATTTCCTATCATTGCTACGCTGATGACACACAACTCTACCTCTCATTCCAGCCTGACGATCCGACGGTCGCTGCTCGTATCTCAGCCTGCCTGACAGACATTTCTGGCTGGATGAAGGACCACCACCTTCAACTAAACCTTACGAAGACAGAGCTACTTGTGGTCCCGGCCAACCCAACACTTTATCACAACTTCTCCATTCAGCTAGGCTCATCATCCATAACTCCATCAAGGTCAGCTAGGAACCTTGGGGTTGTAATTGATGATCAATTGAACTTCACAGACCACATTGCTAGAACTGCCCGGTCCTGCAGATTTGCCTTGCACAACATTAGGAGGATCAGGCCCTTCCTTACAGAGCATGCTACACAACTCCTTGTCCAAGCACTTGTTCTATCCAGACTGGACTATTGTAATGCTCTCCTGGCTGGTCTACCAGCTTGCTCTGTCAAACCTCTACAATTGATCCAGAATGCTGCAGCCAGAGTGGTCTTTAATGAGCCGAAGAGAGCACACGTCATTCCTCTCCTCACAAAATTGCACTGGTTGCCATTTGCCGCTCGCATTAAAATCAAGTCACTGATGCTTGCCTACAGAACAACCACTGGCACTGCTCCCTCTTACCTAAACTCATTACTTCAGACTTATGTGCCATCCAGAAACCTGCGCTCTGGTAGCGAATGTCGTCTTGTGGTAATATCTCAAAGAGGCAAAAAAATTATTTCTCGGACCTTTACCATGACTGTTCCCTGTTGGTGGAATGATCTGCCTAACTCAACCAGAGCTGCTGAGTCCGTAGCCACTTTCAAGAAACTGCTGAAGACGTATCTTTTTCGGCAGTACTTGATCCAGTAATACTAACACTTTCTCTTCTCTTCTAGTATTTAAAAAAAAAAAAAAAAACTGAGTTAAATTAAACTGAGAGGGGTCATAGCACTTACGTATTGTTGTCCTACTGTTAGTTTAACTGCTTCTATTGTTCTCATTTGTAAGTCGCTTTGGATAAAAGCGTCTGCTAAATGAATAAATGTAAAATGTAAATAGCTGGCTTCCAATAGCGCTCTCATATATTAAATTAGATTTTCTGGCTTCTTAAAACCATTAGTTCTCTCATATATCAAATTAGATATAGGAAGCCGTCCACTAGTTGTGACTTATTAAAACCTTATTGCTCTGGCCCATTAGGCCACATTGCTTACTAATGCTTATGGGAGGATTGTTAAGAGCCCATTGTGTATTCATGCTTGTTTAAACGTCTAATGTGTATGCTTATGAAACATGCAAAGGCAGGGCCTTGGAAGAGACTGTAAAGAAGGAAACCTGGAGAAGATTCTTCGCTCTTCCTTGCAACCAACAAGTCAATACTCCAGCAGTTATTGGCCGCAAGAAGCATTAAAGCCTAGCCAGTATCTATCTGTTAGTTAGTACTTATATATATAACCTGTAACAAGTATTTCTTTCATTTGATTCCTTTAATAAATTTTGTTATACATTTATAATAATCATCTGACTGAATCTTGGGTTATTGAGTACGAGTCACATTCTTCCAACGGGGCCAGGAGGATCCTTTCTGGAGGACACGACATCTGAAGGTGAGCATTCTCTTGAGATGAGAATAATCACTGTGAGATATGATTGATCAAATAGCCTAGCCAAAGAGGAAGCATATGACAGGGCTGTTATATTGCAAACACGGTTGAAGAGTACCATGAAAGGTAGACTTATAATACAAAGGGGAAATCTATTATTAACTTTATAATGGAATACGATTTTGTATCACCTAACTCTTGAGGACACGACTAAAGGATAGGCTCTTTAGTTACCGCGAAGTTATCCAAATATTCTAGATGGGAATATAGGATAATTGGGAACAGTATTGATCGTGATAATCCATCGCAAACTGAATAAGAGCAAAATTACCAAATAACATGGGAAACTGTGCACCTAAAGTTATCCAGCTCAGATGCGTAATTGTTTGTGCCGTTTTTCCGGTGTTCAGGAACATTTGAGGAGTTCTGAGACTTCCGTCCCTTGGATTGACTCAAAGATGAAACCTGAGATGGGGAGCAGAGATGATACTGAGAAACTAAACTCACTTCAATTCAGAATATAACTGAGAATCAAATTGCAATTAAATTCTGATTTTGAATTGAATTGGCAAAGAGTTTAACATTTTGTGATTATTTATGAAAAAATTAAAATGTTACCTGTTTGGATATTGGAGCTCTGATCAGTGATAAAAGTCTTTTGAGATCAAGAAGCTCCCTAAAAATTAATTAAAAAAAAACATACATAGATATCAGCAGAAAAACTAAATTATCATCTGTAAATATTTCTGTGATGGCTTACTTGTCCTTAGGTTTTGGATGTGATCTGTTTGGTCCTCTAGACTTTCTGTCTTGGAGAGGCATGTTGGCACAATCCCGATTACTCTCATGTCTTCAGCCCAGTCAGATGAGAGAAGCATGATAAATACTTATAATATGTTTAAAAGGCCATTTTAAGTGTCCTCCTGCAAACTTCAAATCAATTACATAATTTATTTAAAAAAAAATTAAATACGGCAAGTTTGGAATGACATGAGGGTGAGTAAATACTTTTTGGGTGAGCTATTGTTTAAAATGTTTAATAACACAAACAAATAAAAATATAGCAGCAATGATTGGGTCCTTTAGGGAAAGTATAGGCCTACATGCATGATGGGCAACATGCATTTAAACCGAGTAAATATAAAAAGGACTATGTCAAAGTTATTTGAAGATACCACATTTACTGCAGCAGCTGGTGCCATTATGAACGCGAACCACAATAGCCATATGCATGAGATAATTTAAATTTAGACGATTTTTATGTCATGTTGACTCAGTTTGGTGGCAATTGCATGAATTCCCAAGGAGTATTAAAAAGTTACTTTAAAGTAACTCCGAAAAGCTGACGTCCTGTTGGGTGTAACATATGACTTGCAGTTTGAAAGCTGTTCAACTCATGTGTACCGATTTTCATATACACGTGCAAGTGTGTATGATATATGGACCAAGTTTTCAGACTGCAATAAAGGGGGCGCTGTAGAGCTCCTCCGCCACGCCCGGATACAAGCTTTGGAAAACCCCTAATGGCAGACGATTCCGATGTGTGTACAAAATTTCAAGAGTTTTTGAGCATGTTAAGGGCCCCAAAACCTTAGGAAAACAATAATAACTGACACATACAGTGGTTTAAAAAAAAAAAAACATTTAAAAATATTTTTTTCTCAATGGATTTGAATCATCCAGCAAACAAAAATATGTTCTCAGAACGTTTTGCTATCGTTCCCATTAAGTTATCAAAACCTTATTTCTAAATGTTTTTAAAATTTTGTTTTGCAAACGTTAATGTTACTTTTAAATTATCTATAAACATTTTGAAACAAGTAGCAGCTAGTAACATTCAAAAATGTTAGAGAATGGACATTTTTCACATTTCCGGGTTTCTCAGAAGGAAGTTAAATTCAATAGCGGTGAATGAGAGACTACAATAAATATATATTTGTATCTTACCATTTGCTCAAATAGCAAAAGAAAAACTCCATAATAGTGTTTTCGCAACTTTCAAAAATAGTTAAAAAATAGAGATTTTTTTTTTTTTGATGCAAATGTAATATAATACTAAGTATAGTGTAATTAATGTACATTTAAAAGAAGAAAAAAAAAATATATATATAAGGATTTGTGATGCTGATGACCGTTAAAACGCGTCAGTCTGACTCCGGTGTCCGACATTTCAAATACAATTTCTGTCGTTTATCCTTTTAAAGACATAACTTACAACTTCTCAGCTTTTTTATATATATATATATACATTCTACTTTATAAGTGTCCATATGCTATCTTTATTTAAAATAAATGCCAGTTGTGTTTGAATTTTATCAAACGCATTAACATTCAGACATTTAAATTGTGACTCAGGTGTCCAATACTTTTTGAGGCCACTGACTGTATGAACGAAATTTAACGCTTTATATCTTGTTGAATGTATTTGCTCACCTGTGTGGATCAGCAAAGGTAGTTCAATCGCATAGCTGAAGGTCGTCATATAATTCTGTTTGTATTTCGAGAAGACAACACACAGAAGCTCGAATCAGGAATGTGAAGACTCACACAGCAACCAATGAGACGACGCGATGTTGAGGAGTTTGCGGTTACCAAGGTTATTACTCAAACACACGCGCTAGGATGATGAGCTCGAGTTTCGCTTATTTCCCACTGATCTTTCTTGAGACATTATCACAAACAAAAGTCGTTGCAATAAAATGTCATTATTGCTTACATATTTTTTTTTTAAGTGTAAGAAAAACGAGAATATAATGTAAAATGGATTGAAAAAAATCTCTTATATAAAACCAAAGATGCTGGCTATGAAAATACACACTAAGCAGTTTAACTCTAGTGCAACACTTCTATCTTAAAAGAAAAATACAGCAATTCACACATACTGTGCATAAACATATGGAATCCATGTTAAATGTACACCTCTGCAGTATTGACGTTTACCAATGTGTTTGTTGTTTGTAGCAATTGTCAGTATTTCACAGTAGGCTGCTCATACAAAATAACTTATTTTAAATAAGGAAAAACACAATACATTCAAGACGTCCCTCTTGTGTTGTTATAGGTTAATTATCTGAACGTGCTCCTCCCACATTTTGTTAATCAAACATCATTCGGTGAATATACATTTTTAATTTTAAGTGAGGACCTTAAGCTATGATTAGTACAATGCATCTTTTTGCATGGGAATAATGATGTTGAAGACAAAATTATTATTATATATATTTATTTTTTTACAGTGCAGAAAACTTGCATTCTCCTAAACATATGTTTTGGTCTGATAAGAAAAGGTCAAAAAGTCTTAACCATTATGTCATAGTTTGTGTAAAGGCTAAAGGGTGGCATAATGAGTGGTCAGAGATGTTAAAGATAGATGGAAATAGATGTAGGAGGTGTTGTTTTAAAACCTTTAACACCTTTAAGAGAATTATTTAACCCAGAGATGGAAACAGACATATTTCAGGTGCATCACATAACCAGTTCCGATGGAAATACACCCACTCGAACTCACAGCACAGAAGAGACACCAAAGATCTTGCATTTTAATTACTTGCTAAAGAATAATAATGCAACGTAGGAATATAACAATTATGATGATTTAATGAATACATACATCGCCATCAATGACTAGAACTCGTAAAGTAGAGATTAATAAGATTCATAGAAGAAATAAATAAATAAATAAATAAATAAAAGACAATCAAAATAATAAATTTGAATACAAATATTTAAACATACACCAACAATATTCTGTTTGTTATTAGCAATTGTCAGTATTTCACAATACTCTCATAGGCTCACAATGCTCATCTAACACATTGGGCCTCTTTCATGATTACGAAACTGTTCATAAAAAATTTTTTGCATAAAGTGCTACCATAATTTACAGATGTTTTTATGAGCAACTTAATTTACACAGACATTCATTGTGCTTGACTTTCATTAATTTGAGCTGACGTTTAGTGCCGCATTTGAGTAATAAAGTTGCAGCAGAAAACAGACCTCAGAGTGCAAACTATTATAAGAGATGTAAAAATTGTGTGCAGTTGAATAAGAATCTCATCTTGAGATTTTTGGACAAACTTTGAAAATCATATTTCAATAAATCTTCTTCTTTTTGCCATTTAACATGCGTCTTGAAATGTGCACATAGTCACCAACACATTGTTAACTTTGGCTGTTTATTTTGTGTTTAAATATGCAGAATATTTGAATAGATATAGATATATGAGGATTTTATGGCCAGCATAAAAAATAAACAAAAAGGCTACCATGATGTATCATTCTTTTTATTTGAATAATAGGATATATATATATATATTATTTCGCATTACAGATTATAGTAATGAGAATGGCATTGTCTGTGTTGCAGTAATGAGATTTGAAGTTCAAAATCTGCTTGATATTCATATAGAAATGTCACCATTCCAAAAACTGAGGTTTAATATAATAACCACAAATATGCATATCACACAAATACTGGATGAATAGCACTTTAATTAAATATAGGGGGTTTTGTTTAAAGATATTAACTAAAGTGTCTGCTGAGGCATGAAATTTAGGCCCAGAAAATAATATTAGCCTATATGTCAATAGATAATTATGGTCTAAACGGGGCGGGTTTTAGGTAAAAACTAAATGTTAAAATAATGCAAATTAATGCCCAGCACATATCTTCCCTACTGCTGTATTAATATATTTGTGTCTGTAATCTTACTTGTTGATTTTGTCCACCACTGTTCACTATATGGATCTTTTTGAATATGAAACATCCAGGGCATTTTTGCACCAAGCCCTGAAACATGTCTGACCCTTAGTCTTTTTGACATCATTCAGCTAAAATTATAAGGTTGCATGGAAATCCCTTTCTTCCAGATAGCTATATCATTTAGATTCAGTAAGCAGTTCAGCCTATTTTTTTTTTTATCTCATATCATAAACGGATACATTTACGCCAATGGTGAGTATAAGTGAAAGATAAATAAACTCAACAACATATGTTTCTTCATGCTGGTGCAATGCAATGCAATGCAATAAAAAAAAAAAGGGTACTGTATTGGTAAGACAACCAATATTGTAACTTTTTTTCACGTGTTTGTTGAAAGCTAACCATATGATGCATGTTTGTGAGGTTTGCACTCCTACGAATTTTGATAATATACACTTCCTGAATTCAGATGCAATACCAGTTTTGCATTTTAGTTAAACTTTAGCTGATGTGTCTGCTGTAATACACCTACAGTCACGTAACCTTTACATCTTAAAGATACAGATCTGTTCTTTATCATCCTGTGAGGTGAACAGTGCTCAATTTGACTACTCAAGGGACGTTGATCATACTAAATCTAAGACGACCAGGGAAGCAAACTTTTGTGGTAAGTACAGACGACCATAAGGCAGTTTTCACATTAGTCTAAACAACAATTTATTTAAAATAAATATACCTTTAAAAAATGCATTTGGACAAGTATGAATGAAATAGTTTTTAGACAAATGTGTGATTGTGCACAAGAAGTTGCATTAAAAAAAGTAAATGATAAAATGAAATACAAATAAACATGCCATTTTGTTTTATTATCGAATACAACGACGTTCATGTCTGAATACATTTTTAGGGCATTATGGCTGTTCTTTAGTGTAACTTTTTTAGAAAAATGTGAACTGATCGTGACGTGCACAGGATGTTGCATTGAAAAAGCTAAATAAATAAATGAATAATAATGAATCCAAGTCATTTTATTAGATAAAACCAAGTGCCATGGTTTATTTTATAATTTTTATTAAAAACGTTTTTGTTATGCAACTTTTTCCTTTTCCTTTGCATGATCATGCATTTCCTGTGCATGATCTATACCCTAAAAATGTAGACTTGAAAGTCACTTTTTTTATGCAAGTGTGACATTTTCAAGCCTTTTTGTGTTGCCTTTTTCGCTTTTCTTTGCCTTTGTCACCATTGGCTTTTGGCTTGCTTAGTTGGGGACATTTAAATTTATATTTAACAATATTATTACATCACTATTTTCCTGTTATCTCTGTAAAGCTGCTTTGAAACAATCTGTATTGTAAAAAGTACTATATAAATAAAGGTGACTTGACTTAAGCCACCGTATCAATAAATCAAACTTCTAAGTAAAAGCATCTATAAATGTTGCATTTTAACTCTCCTAAAAGTTTTATGATATGTCAATCTTGCTATTTTTCAGAGTCCTTTCACATGCAAAATGCCAAACTACTGGGTCATTTTATCCGTCTACATTGTGACGTTTCTAATCGGCTTGCCGGCCAATCTCCTGGCCATATGCACGTTCATAAAGAAACTCGGTGACAAACCCAGTCCGAATGACATCCTTCTCCTCAACCTGACGGTGTCCGACTTGGTCTTCCTTTTCTTTCTGCCCTTCAAGATGTATGAAGCTGCCGCAGGAATGCACTGGTACTTATCCCAGAGCCTGTGCTCAATCGCATCCTTCTTCTTTTTCACCACGATTTACACCAGCTCCCTGTTGCTCATGGCTATAGCTGTGGATCGCTACTTAGGACTGGCCTTTCCGTTCAAATACAGAGTCATGCGAAAGCCTCTTTATGCCTCGGTTGGCAGCGTCTTCATCTGGCTGGTCAGTGCCGGTCATTGCATCATCGTATTCATCATTGTCCATATGCCAGACCTGAACCGCACTGAACCCAAAACCGTCTGCTATGAGAACTTCACCGAGAAGCAAAAGGAGGTCTTGTTACCAGTTCGTTTTGAGATGTTTGTGGTTATTTACATGCTACCGCTCTTGATTTGCATCTTCTGCTATATCAACTGCATCTATATCTTATATAGCAGGCCTAACATAGCCAAAGCGAAAAAGAAAAGGGCCATTGGGATGGCGTTGTGCACGCTGACCATCTTTTTACTCTGTTTTCTGCCCTATAACATGTCCCATCTGGTGGGTTTCAGCAGCAAAAACAGCCCGTGGTGGAGGTACTACACACTCCTGCCCAGCACACTCAACACATGCCTCGACCCATTCGTCTTCTACTTCTCATCATCCACTTTCCGTGAAAGCACTACGATCGCTTCACTCAAGAAATGGTGTTTTAGGCATAAGAAAACTAAGTGTGAAACTGATCTGAAGATTATATCAGAATGAACAGCTTTTGCACTTGAATGTCTCTATTATGTCGTCATGGCTTCATGCATTTTTTTTCATCTTCCTACTACTATAGTAGGCCATTGAAAAAGTTTGTAATATTTTTAACCCTTAAACAGTGGCAAGAGTGGAAAATGCTAAGCAAAAAATAATTTCATGTCATTTTTTATATCATCTGGACTTAAATAAAACATATCCAAAAGAATTTTTAAAAAAATTGATATATTTTGGATTTTATGAGTTTTGTCTCCTGAGTCACGTTGCCTGATTAGGGTATAAAAAAAGGAGCAAGTCATTAATCTGTTAACTGTTACTGCCACTGCATGTTTAAAACAACTATATCCCATACTTCACCTGAACTAATGTTGACAAATGATATATCATTCGAAAGCTTATGAACTCAAGATTCAGCCTGTGGAACCCGTTTTGAAATTGGACGTTGCGTTACCATAGAAACGGTACTCTAAATTCTTTTATCGGGCTCCTCCCCTTTTGGGCATCGTCATGTTTCATAATTTGAGATCAAAAGCTTTTCTAATCTTGACAAAACACATATTGTCAAAAAGGGCTGAGTCTCAAGGTTCCATATTTTGTGACAGAAGTGATATTTGGACAGAAATGTATTAATTACTTATGGCAGAATGCATACAATTAAATTCAATGGAATGTAAGTCATCCGGTGGTTATTTTTAGTATTATGTCTAAACAAAATCTCATGGGAACTTCAATTTTTGTGATATTAACTTAAAGTTTGGAACACAACTTGGTTAGATATATGGCTTTGATTTTATAGTAATTTTATAGTAAAAAATATTTAGTAAAATACATATTTTATATAAAAGAAAAAATATTAAGTACAGTATATTTGATTTAGTGTAAGTTTAAACTTCCATAACTTTTTCATACTTTCAATTTTTTTAAGTGCTTTCACTTCAAAAATAATCTGCTGACTGTTTTCTTTAAAACAAGACCAAACTTAGGTCTATATTCCAAAGCATTCTTGAATTACAATCATTTAAGTTTGAATAGCTAGTTTAATCCCTTTAACAGGCAACGTAACTCAGAAGTCACATACATTTCAAAATGTGCTGAATAACAACATGAACAACATATTACTTAATTTTCTCCTTCAGCACTTTAAGACAATGTTCACAATTAATGTTAGCAGTATTCTTTTTTTTTTCAGAAGAAAAGTAAGTTTAATCTATATTGACTTATCTCAAAATCTGAATGTTCTGTTCCACTGGCAGCCATGTTGGATTTAGGTCAGGCTGACTAACTGATCACAAAAAATTTGAAGCAAATTATGTGACCAGCATACTCAAGACAGACCAGGCTGTCATAAGTGATAAAAGGATTTGATGAAAAAATCTTTCTTATGCCCCAAAAAAGTGAGTCGCGTTGCATGTTTTAGGGTTAATGTTTTCGAAAGAAGTCTCTTCTGCTCACTAATGCGACATTTATTTAATCAAAAATACACTAAAAACAGTAATATTGTGAAATATTTTTACAATTTAATATAACTGTTTTCAAAGTTCATATATAGTAAAGTGTAATTTATTCCTGTAATCAAAGCTGAATTTTCAGCATCATTACTCCAGTCTTAAGATCGTTTCAGAAATCATTCTAATATGATGATTTTTAAACATTTCTTATAGTTGTGCTGCTTCATATTTTTGTGGAAACTGCGACACTTTTGATAAATTTAACGCATAAAGCAGTGTATTTTTATCCTCAAATCAACTAAGGTAGATCTGTACCCATAGGAAAGAAATGAATAAAGAGACCAAATAGTTTCTTCTTAGAAAAAAAGCACAATGATATTCGTCTCTGTTTCAGAAACTCAAAAACTGTTCTCACATTCGCTATGTTGGGCTGTATAACCTTTATTTCAACATTCAAAGTCTGTCTTGGTGAACTCTCCTTTTCTAGTTTAATTTGTCAAACAGTGAATAAACAGAATGAGTTCAAATGATGAGAATAGTCTGAGATTTTATTTGAAATTTTGTCTCTGCATGAACAATGATTCGGTTTTATTCTGGATTGCATGAATTATTTTTAACCTCAAATGTGCATGATTGGGATAGAGACTAAAGAAATCCTGCGGGAAAACCAGAAGGATCTTTCAGGCAACTTTTGTTGGTATCTTTTTAAGTGGGATCAGATAACCAAACACCTGTATATTCATGTTAAGACACTGTGTTTGCTTCTCTTTTGTTTTAGCGAGGGCTGGCCACTCTTCGGCATTCGTGCATCCTGTAGGCACACATGTAAAATATACCTGCAAAACAAAACACACGCGTTCCATGAGATCAACAGCACATGTTGGATATCAGACTAAAAAAATCATTACTGACCTGAAAAAAAGGTCAAGAGCAGAGCGACCCAACCCAGAATGTAGGACCATGAGAAACGCCAATCACCAAAACGCTTCCCGAGGAAGTTCACCGTCACCCCGGTGTAGATTGCCATAGCGAGCAGAACAAAGAGTGCTGGAGGAGAAATAAATGAGACAGAGCGGTTTAGGTGACTTACAGTCAAACCAAAAATTATTCAGACACCAGATATATTTTTTGATATTGTTTTAGTGTGCAGGACACTATAGTTCATTATGGAAGCTTGTTTCCGCCACAGAATGAAAAATAAAAAAGGTAATTGCGACTTTTTATCTCACAATTCTGACTTTATTTCTCACAATTGCGAGTTTACATCTCGCAATTCTGACTTTATTTCTCAGAATTGCGAGATATAAAGTCAGAATTGCGTGATATAAAGTTGCAATTGCGTGTTATAAAGTCAGAATTGTGAGATATTAAGTCGCAATTGCGTGTTATAAAGTCGCAATTGCGAGATATAAAGTCAGAATTGCGTGATATAAAGTCGCAATTGCGTGTTATAAAGTCGCAATTGCGAGATATAAAGTCAGAACTGTGTGATATAAAATCGCAATTGCGTGTTATGAAGTCAGAATTGCGAGATATAAAGTCAGAATTGCATGATATAAAGTCGCAATTGCGTGTTATAAAGTCAGAATTGTGAGATATAAACTATTCTGAGAGGAAAAAAGTCCGTCTTTTTTCCCCCCATAGAATTGGACTTTATAACTCGCAATTGCGAGTTTATATCTCACAATTCTGAGAAAATATGTCAGAATTGCGAGATATAAACTCGCAATTATGTGTTATAAAGTCAGAATTGTGTGATATAAAGTCGGAATTGCGAGAAAAAATGTCAGAATTCTTAGTTTTCTCTCTCGCAATTCTGACTTTACAACACGCAATTGTGACTTTATATCTCACAATTCTGACTTTACAACACGCAATTGTGACTTTATATCTCACAATTCTGACTTTATAACACGCAATTGCGACTTTATATCTCACAATTCTGACTTTATAACACGCAATTGCGACTTTATATCACGCAATTCTGAGAAATAAAGTCAGAATTGCGAGATAAAAGTCGCAATTATTATCATTATTTATTTATTTAGTGGCGGAAACAAGCTTCCATAGTTCATTTATGTAAGTCAGGATAGCAAAATAAAATGAACTGTGACATATTGTACCCAAAAATTCTTCCCAAAATACCAGTTAAATTTATAAAAATTTGGGACCAAAAATTATTCAGACACTTTGACCTGATCATGTTTTGCTGAAGTGTTTTTTCTTTAATAACTAATGCACCTTTTTACACCACAGACTGAACAACATGAAGCATTGCTTGGTAATTGTTTGAGCTAAACTGGTATTAATTGTGTAGTTAAATTTAACAGCTGACAGATATTCAACATAATTCATTTGTAAGAGGCTAACAGAAGGACGGACAAAACCAGTGAAATATCAACTGATTCTAGTTCTAGTCATATTTTAATGCCATTTTCTAAACTATAATGAATAAACTGTGATAATGAGAGAAATGTTGAAGGTGTCTGAATAAATGTTGGTTTGGCTGTATGTCAGCTCACACGAGTCGGCCAATACGTCACTGGAAGGGAAAGACTTACTGGAAATAAAAAACATGATCCCTGCAGCGAAGGAACGGTTGAATCGCTCAAAGGCGGAGAAGTGAGCGAAGGAGAGGATGCCTGCGATGATTCCCGCGAAACACGACATCGCTGAGAGGATCATGAAGGCCCGGGTTGCGTTCCAGTAAGCTGAAATGAGAGACGGAGAGAGAGAGATGGACACAGTAGCTTAGACTGATGGAGAAACATGGACTTTTCCCACAATGTTTTTCACCGAACGTCCTAAAGTTGGGGAAACTGCAAATGGAGGATGGAATAATAATGTTTTAGTTTGTTTAGTCCAACTTACTTTAATTTACTAACTTACTTTAATCCCTGTGGTGAAAATTAAGCTTTTAATGTTGTTTACATGCCTATGTGGTGTTTTTAATATGCTTTAAGACAAACCATGTGTAAATTCATAAGTCGACAGCATTGCTGAGTATTTTCTCCTTAAAACTGCAGTGAATCAAAGACAGTCTCAAAAACACGGTTTGAAATCGCTGGTGTTTCTGACGTCACAAACTACCTTGTAACCAATCAGATCAACGTGTGATCGTCAACAAGTGGATCTCTGAGCTGAGTGAGTGAGTGGAGGCGGGGCTCATCTGCATATTCATAGAACTGTGCATACTAAATGAGGCAAGGGTGTCGAGTTACATTCAAGCCATCTTTGCAGCGATATACTGTTAACGAACATCCCGACGCCGTCAACACTGCTGAGAGCGACGGTTAGATTAATACCGGTATGTAAATATGTGCTGTGCTTTTCTCTCAATAACAAAATAAACATGCAACAAAAATGAGAAAGCATCTGATCATAATGATGTGGATATGTTTGCATCAGCTCTGCGATTCACCGGCATAATGTCGACAGATGAGGTCATTATAATCAAACTATCATAACAGTAATGTAATTTTAAAGTATATTTGAGACTATAGACTATATAGATCTGGCTGTGTGAGACTATAGTTTGAATTCATCCATTTTCTTTGCATGACACATTGACATTACAGTAAAGAACGGCTCTTTTTTGTGTTATCCTGAACATTGTATAAGCATTCGTTTTATGTGACATTGTACAGAAGCTAGGCTCTCGGGAGCAAGAGTGAGTGTAAACGTTTGATTTTCCAGGCAAAAACCTTCACACAAAAATCACAGGCTTTCATAGACAACCTAGGACGTCGGGGAAGGTCCCATTTTTTAAGTTTCGTTACAAGCTGTTTACACATTGGCAATAAAAAAGCGTACATTCTTAGATATACCCCATTTAATTATTTTTAAAAAATTATTTTTAAAGAAATAAATATGAAAATGTTGAGAGTTTCATTGAAATATTCTGAATATTCAACCATTTCATGTTTGAAAAAAAATTGTTCCCATGCACCTTCATGGAAAATCTAGAAGTTTTAGAATATTATACATTTAAAATGGTAATTTTCAGGCCTGGAAATGTCAGTGAATAAAATCTCAATAAAGTAATAGAAATGTCAAACTAACAGCCAAAATGTTGAGAGTTTTACCCACAAAATTTGTATATATGAAACTTTTTTTTCCTGGCTAGTTTATGTTCAGAAAATAATGATACATCAGAGAATTTTAAAATGGATTTCCAGGCATGGAAACATCATTGAAAATTATAAATCTCATTGAAAATATAGAAATAGAAATGTCATACGTCTATAGTGTTACGCTTTACTCTTAGATTTTTCTGTGAAATCTCTGCAATATGATTTTCTAGTGATCAGAAATGACAGAAAAATAAGTTATGGAAATGAATCAGTCAAAAGGTGTGGGGATGCTTGAATAACGTGCAGCAAAATAAGACTCTAGAATCGGACTATACACATTTATTTGATTAAAGAATACAGTAAAAACAGTAATAATATTTTTACAATTTAAAAGACCTGATTTCTATTGTAATATACTTTAGAATGTAATCTATTCCTGTGATCAAAGCTGAATTTTCAGCATCATTACTTCAGTCTTCAGTGTCACATTAACCTTCAGAAATCATTCTGATATGATGCACTCTTAGTTTAAAGTGTTTAAAGTTTAGTGTGAAGTGTTCTGTCTGGTGCTTCATATATGGAATTTTAATTTCAGTTAAGACATTTCTCCTTGCCTAGAACCTTTAGGCATAAACTTAAAGGGTTTAAAGCAGCACTATGTAGTTTTTCAACCTTCATAATATATTTCCAAGACATGAGAGATGGTACATCGACTTACAATAGGTTGAATGACACGTCTGCCAAAGGGGTTTTGGGTAGTAACCCGAGCACAAAAAAAAAAAAAATAAATTCGGCATACCTCACTTCCCCCACCACCCCTACTTCCTCAAATTCTGACGTGAGAGCCCAACTAGCGTTTGTTTGCCATCTGTATGTTGTTGTTATGGCCGAAGCAGCAACTAAAACGAAGAAGGCAAAGGTTTTGTCGGAGGAGACTAGAAAAAGAAAAAGGGAGAGTGACAAAATAAAAGGCCGGACGAGGATCAATATTGGTCCAGCGTTCGCTCGCGGGCGTGAGCTAAAGGAAGAGGAGGAGGGGTGCCCGACTGTAATGCTGTTGGACTAGTAAATACATTGCTTGTGTAACCCCTTTCACCCGGGTCCCGCTCCGAGCGGGCCTCGACCCCGGGTCTCCGGCATGAGAGTCAGGCGCTCTAAAAAGGAGGCTAAAGACCGCAGCCTCTAGCATCTGTCGCTAGAGCGCCAATTGAGATCAGAGGAGTGAGGTTTACACGCACAGCAACTACTAGCTGGCCTCCGTTACACTTGCATATCTCTATTTTTTCGAATTTGTTGTCTGCCTGGCCATGTTACGGAATCTATCTGGTCCTCCATTTATCTTCATGATAGTCATGTTTGTTTATTTATTTTTCTGGTGAAAGTGTCTTGCCTCAGGCTGTAATGCATAATCAAATTTGCAGATTCATCTATGGTAGCTTGATATTATAATATTGACGATATTACCTACCACACAAACATTGAATTGAATTAGCATATCCATTATGTAAAACAGTAGCCAATAGGCTAATATAATGACGCTGGCTTGTAAACGTGAGCTACGTGATCTTTTGGCGTTTGAAAAAAATAAAACCCATGAAATTATATTCATATGACATGCTGAAATATATGCCAATGTACCTGGGATGAAGACATTTCACACGCAACGCTGGCAGTCTGCCCAAGACGTAAGAACTCGCGAGAACTCAAGACGGTATCGGCTTGTCAACAAATGCACGTGTATCCCCCCTAGACAGTAAATGAAATGGACACAGCGACCCCCATGATTTCAACGGAGAAAACTGAAGCCCGATTAGAGCACTCACTTCCTGATGGCTGAGCGACTGCACAGGCTCAAACTGAGCTTGACGACAGTCTGACATTTGTAAATCTTCAAGTAGCTGTGCCAAGACAAATCTGAATCACCTAATTCCCCAAAAAAACGTTGTTGAAATATTTTGTCCAGTTGCTTTTATGGACTCTCTATCTATGGGCTTCTCCCTTGACTTTATGCCTCTATGTCCCCCCCGATTGCCTCATAGACAGTAAAAGATTGCCTGCGAGCTTCTCCTCCTGTCTATACGCTAATTTCTCTACTGTGCGACAGAGAGTCGCGTGGTTATGACGCAATCGTTAGCCTATTTTTACAAAAACGGCTTCTACGGGGCCATAACGTAAGATACAAAGTAATGGAGCCCTTTATACATTGTTGTGTTTCTTTAGAAATAAATAATGGACAAATTAAGTCTTTGGACGCCTCAGATGTGAAGTTATTCACTGTCAAAGTGACGCCAAAATGAATGGGAGTCAATGGAATGCTAACAGCAGGTAATGGTCTGATACAATGGCGGCTCCCGCGAGGCTTCAGTTTCCGGCTGATGGATTACACCCTTGCGTAAACCTCAACATCCGTCGCCGTGATTTTTGGAATGACTTATTCCAAAGGAGGAAAAAAATACGTTTTGTCGCATAACATCGGTTAATGGAAACGCCGTCATTTCGCAATAGATTTTTGTCGACATTTAGAGAGTAAAAAAATGCACAAAAATTGCGCAAATCTGTAATGGCAATGGGCCTAGTGACACTATTATGCAGGCCTTGAATAAGTACAGTCACACACTCACCGATACTGTCGGTCTGTGTGTAGCATTTGCCAGACATGCAGTATCTCCACAGGCCCTGGTGAGCGAAGCTGCCGGACAGTCTGTACTGCATCCAGTAGTCCGTCGCCGTCGAGACCACCAGCAAGATGTTGCCCATGACGGCACAGAACAAACCCCCTCCCATGAAGCTGTACATCCTGAGATGAAACACTAAGAGTCAATTACACACATCCTCATTATGCAACATTTATATACAGGACAAAATCATCAAGAATGTACACTTGCTATATTTCATGCTTACACTTGACTTGGTTGCACAACTACATGTCAACTAACTCATTAGAGTAGGGTAGACTGAGTACAGTTGAGATACTTTTTGCGTTTTGATTTTTCACTAAAAAAAAAGATACTGAAAAGAAGTGAACATGCCACATGACATTTCATTAGCTTGTAGACTAAGATATTATAAATCAATAATACCCATAAGTAGTTTATATTTTCCACAATTAGCTAATAAAAATAAGGTGCTTTTTTATAGCACCCATTTTTAATGATGTAAAGGTAACTAAACGTTCATTGCAAATATAATAAATAAAGACAAATAAAGAAAATAACAATTGTGCAACATGTTTGTTTATTCATTAATTTTATTTAAATTAGCACTGGTTAAAATATATAAAACAGAAACAATATATTTAATATATTCATTAATAATACACAGTTTAAATATCACAAATATCAAATTTTATTTTCATTTGCGTCCCATGCCGGCTAATTATGACGTTTAACCTGTTATCATAACACTGAACAACTAAACAGTGTGTTTCCTAATAGAACTCTATCACAGGGACAGATACACATGTGTCTCAACTTACCCCACAGGCCACCTCGCACATTTCTCTAGATTTTGCAATGACCTTGCATGACACAATACCTTGAAATATGCCAGTTTTTAGGGCACAGAATAACGTTTGTGATGATACCAGTTACTTTAACAGTCACATAAGAATTATAAGCTCTTCATTGTGGAGTGTGCATGGTGAAGTGAAAGTCTTATCTCAGAAATAAAAAACTTTTGCCGATATCTTCGGATCGGAGATGCACCCGTTGTTCAAATTTCCCATGATCAAAGAGGACACTAATATGCATGTGCACAGCAAAAATCACAACTTGTGCTTGCTGCGTATGCAAGTTATTTAAGATGTCTCAACTGTACACAGTCTACCCTATTAGTAGACTGTAGGTTACACTCAAAAAATGCTGGGTTGTTTTAACCCAAGTTTGGGACAAACCCAGCCATTGGATTAACATTTTTAATATAATTTTTAACCCAATGTTTGAGTTTGTCCATATTTGATTTTGACCCAAAATTGGCTTAAAACAACCCAGCATTTTTTAGAGTGATGAAGTGCAGGTTAGTAGAATAAGTTATATGTAGTTGTAAAGTTACTGATAGTCAGTAGAATGGCTGTTGAGGAGCATCAAAATAAAGTGTTATTAAGCAGACTCTACTAATACTCTAATGATTGATAGTTGACATGGAGTTACTTATAGTTAGTGAATGTCTAAAGTGGACCATCGAAATAGTGTTACACTCAAAAATCCAAAATAGATAATAAATTCTACTTAAAGAAAACGCCAATTTTATTTCTATCATTAAGCATTTTTTTTAAACTTTAAATACTTAATTTTCATGAAAATAATGTCACAATACCAAAACAAGAAAAATGAATCATTCATAAAATAGGCTGCATTTTCTTAATATAAACTTTTGTTTATGCATGTATTGTTTTTGTTTTTTTAGTTGTTAGAATAAAATTAGAAAAATTCCCTTTGACTTGCATTAATAGAATGTTCAGCATTCAAAATGTAACAGTGTTCTGACATCATCGCAATATTCGCACACTGAATTGTGACTGGTCTTGTCTTCTAAATCATTTACACAGAACCTTAAAACCTAACAGATAATTAATATTATTCTTTTGCTATTTTGTGGCTATTTTCTTCATGAAATGCAAATCTAGTGTGCATTGATCATTCTACGTTCACC
The DNA here is from genome assembly GCA_026230005.1 of Gila orcuttii. Taxonomy (NCBI): domain Eukaryota; kingdom Metazoa; phylum Chordata; class Actinopteri; order Cypriniformes; family Leuciscidae; genus Gila; species Gila orcuttii. The sequence continues at coordinate 41,468,060 of JAPDVR010000018.1, read as the reverse complement.
TCCTCACATAGCCAGATTTATCTCACAGGCTGTACGTGCGTTTCCTGTGTTTTTACAGTCCACGTCAGAGTTTGCACAAGCAAATCAGCATCAGTCATTCATACATCAGAGCTGGTGATATTAATCACTTCTCAGGAAGACACCATTTGGCAAGTAGTTGGAAACACAGTGTCAAACTGCAATGCCACATAAACAACATGTACAGGGACAACAAACAGTGTCAACTAAAGCTATATATCATTATGATCATCAGGCAGGGTTAGACCCAAAACATGCTCTACATAGTATATGAATAAAGATTCATATATATATATATATATATATATATATATATATATATGCATATCATCACTCTGCATTTCCACAGAGGGCGCTACATGCAACGGTGTGAAGAGAGTCTTATAAACGTGTTAAAACCCTGTATTTAACCCTCTAGTGTTGCTTGTGTGGAGGTCAAAAATGATCTTTTTTCATTTCAATGTACTATATCTTAGTTCAATAATGTTCTTTATATAATATTTTGTATTTTTAAGGGGTTCTATGATACTAAATTATATTTATGCAGTAGATATAATCCATTTATTACCTGTTAACCGCACTTTTTGAGCATAGACCTGAAAATGAAACTTCCAACTTAAACTGTCATAAATCTTCAATGCTTTAGAGCACAGACTGAAGTTTGGTCTCTTTTTAAAGAAGACACATGGCAGATTATTGCTGAAGTGAAAAAAGAAAAAAGAAAAAGTGAAAGAAAAAAAGTTTAAGTTTATTATTATTAATAATAGAAGTTTAAATTTATTATCATGAAAAATTCACAAAAATAATTTTTTCAATTTGTAAATTAAATTTATATGTTCCAAAACATGTTTTACAAAAAAATAAAGCCATAAATCTAAACAAGTTGTGTTCCAAATTTGAGGTTGATATCTAAAAAAATGAGCTTTCAGCAATATTTGATTTGGATGCAGTACCAAAAGTTTTCACTAGATAAATTTGCAATGCACTAATGTTTGACCGCGAGGAGAAGCAGTGTGACTGTTGTTCAGGAGCATTTAACCTGTCTGAATCATGTCCATGATTGTGTTTGTGTGTGTGTGTGTGTGTGTTCACATAGCAAGTGCCAAATGAAGTCTGAAGTTGAATAATAATATATCTCTAGATTAATATGGTGAATATATAATTTACAGTTTTTGGGATGCAAAATGGAAACATCACCTGTTTTCTTTTGCATTAAAGTGCAAGTTCTGCACATGCATGTGAAACGACTGATGGTTATAAAACTACCTGGAGACTGAATCTGTGCAAACATCCACACCAAACATCAGCAGCCCCTGTTCAATGTGCAAAACGTTTACAGTAACATGGTATACAATTATCACAAATGCATTTCAACATGAAACTTGCATGCATTGTAAAACTCTGCCCTTGACATTACTTTTTATAATGTTTGAATAAATAGTCTTAAACACAGGTAAAAACATTTCACAGCTTAAAAAATAAATAAATAATGAAACAAAGAAATAATGTAAAAGGCCACATTAATTTGACCTGCACAAATTCTGTGATTTATGAATGTACTGTATATCTGTGATTGAATGTGGGTATGGATATGATATACTATTACATTGCACAAGTGGCCTATAAAAATGTGCAATTTTGCACAGCTCCTTTGAGTAGCCCTAATGCTCATGTACTTTTTTTGTCTTTTTAACTGTCTTATTCTTGTGCTTTTGTTGTGTGTCTCTGTTGTAACTCTTGTAGAAATCTCTCTAGGTCCAAAACAAATTTCTCCTTGGAGAGACAAATAAAGATACTTTGACTTTGAAATGATATTTGATGGTCAGAAGACGGCAAAAAACGATCACATTAATCCTGAAAACCTTCACCAGCGTGCATTAGTCCGTGACTCTCGTTTCAGGTGTCGTGGGATTCTTACCTGAGATCTTCAGGATAAATGAAGCTGCTCAACCAGAGGGAAAAAGAGAGAGAAAGTGGGATCCCGCAGTGAGCGTAACGGAAAAAAGGAGCCGCTAGGCCAAACTCCAAAAAGTTATCCTCTGCTTTTCTGTTGATGGAGGCAAAATCCTTTACAACAAGCCACACAGAACAAATGCACTTGAGCTTGATGGAGTCGAGGCACGTGAGCGCTGGGTTTGGAGGGGAAGGCTCTTTTTGTTGTTGTATTGGCCGTTCTGGAACTGTGATGTGCAGAGGCTTGCAGTACCGCTGTGGTCAATGCAACATGCTGAAGCGCACACTTTCATTCAGTGTGCATGAGTCACACACACACACACACACACACACACACACACACACGAGCGGACGCGGGAGGATTTTCATTCGCATCACAAATTAAGTTTGGTGTACTTAATAAAGTTTGTTCAAAACACTACTTGGTCAATAACCTTTTTGAACTTGCTAAATACCCCTCCGTCCTTTCCTCTTTTTATTAATGAACTTAAAGCTTTTGCTGCTTCTCTTTGTACCCTTTCAAATGAAAAAGCTACAGTAGCCTATGTATCCTATTGCTCCTTTGCAATAACTCACTTTGCTATAAATGTTGTTCTTTCAATTATTTAAGTATTATTTTAACTTATTTATTTTCTCTTCCTTGTCCTTCGTGATTGTATATTTGATTTGAGACTTCATTGCTGTTACTTATTGTAATTTGCAACTACGTCTGCCTTTTGAGAATTGTAAATATTGTTTATTCAATACCTATTTTGTATGTAAATGTGTTTATTTTTCAATAAAAATGAAAAAACATGTCGATGACTCTTTTGGCTGCACCGCAATGACTGAAGTTATAATGAGAGATTTATAATGGCTTCATATACAGCAGATTTTTTTGTGCATGAGAAAAAAAATGGTGCTATTGAATTAATAGCAATTAAAAAAAAAAGACATTTTGAAGAAGAAAACCTCAGCACTGCAAAAAATGACTTTCTTCCTCAGTATTTTTGTCTTATTTTTCAGTACTAATATCTAAACATTCGTGAATCAAGATACATTTACTTGAGAAGCAAAATTAGTTTGGATATTAAGTCTTGTTTCTGAAAAACCTGTCAAAATTAAGTGAGTTTGTGCTTAAAACAAGAAAACATCTGCCAATGGGTCAGAAAAATAATCTCATTTTTTTTAAATTAAGTTTATTTTTTTGACCCCATTGGCAGATATTTGTTCTTATTTTAAGCACAAACTCGCTTCATTTTGATCAATTGTTCAGAAAATGAAGATAATATCTTCAGTCATTTTACTTCAACAGTAAATGTGTCTTGATTTAAGAGTTTTTTGATATTTATTACAGGAAAACAAGACTTTTTTTTTTTGCAGTGCAGCATATTATTTTTGTCTCATCATTTAGAATAAAATAAGTTTGTATGGAGGAAAGTTTGGAAATAGGAAAGAAATTAAAATAGAAAGAAAGAGAAGTCTTTCCTATAAAATACCCTAGGAGAAATAAAAATAGATAAAATTAAGTCCATATAAGAGTTTATCTATAACATGAACGCAAACAGCAGCTTCAGTCATTTGATGAGAAATGTTTGAGTTTATATTGAGATCTTGGCATCTTGACAAATGTTCTTATTGGCTGTGATTGTGTCACATCACGTATTACAATTTTTTTATGTTATTTGAAAAAAGTAATTTATTCGATGAAAAATACAGTAAAAACAGTAATATTGTAAAATATTATTACAATTTCAAATAGCTGTGTTCTATGTGAATATATAGTAAAGTGTAATTTATTCCTGTGATCAAAGCTGAATTGTCAGCATCATTACTCCAGTCTTCAGTGTCACATGATCCTTCAGAAATCAGTATTATATGATTTGATGCTCGAGAAACATGGATGAACAAAGTTAAAAAGAATAGCATTTATTTAAAATTAATATTATAAATATCTGATTTTTGGTCAATTTAATGCATCCTTGCTAAATAAAAGTTTTTTTTAATACTTCTTATTTCAGAATAAATTACATAAACATTGTCATTTTGATATAATGCTCACATACTAATGAGGTGCAATTAAAATACAGTTAGAATTAAAGATCAAATCCATTTTTGCAGCAGCAGCTGAGATGCTCATGTGGGTGATGCTTGTTCGAATCTGGGCTGCAACACATTAATAAATGTATTAGATAAGATGATAACACTTAAATCCTTTACGTATAATACATTATAAAGATATTCATAACGACATTATAATGCATTATGTCTTTTCATAAATAACTGTAACCAAATTTAAAATGCATCATAATGTTCGCAGATTCCTTGTTACATCTGAAATTGGTTGTTTGTCATGCATTGTTGTAATAAATTATACTTTCTAAAGGTGTAACAGTGAAAAGACAATATAATATATTATACCACGGTGTGGTTACAATTATTCATATAGATCGTACAATGCATTATACGGTGCATTACAAGGTATAATTAATGCATTAAAAATACATTCATAATGCATCATATATATATATATATATATAGGCTTTAAAAGAGTCATGACATGAGAAATCCAATTTGCCTTGATCTTTTGACATAGAATAGGTCTTTGTACCATTAAAACATCCTGCAAGTTACATAGTTTAAAATGTCCTCCCTAATTATAAACAAAGCATTTATTTAATCAAGCTCCAAAAACAACTCATTTGGATATTGTGGGATCTGTGATGTCACATGGGCGAAAACATTTGCATATGCCCGCCTCCAGAGCAAGACATCGACCAATAGATATACATCATCGCATCATAGGCCCCGCCCACTGGCATTCAGTCGTCGGCAAGTGGACGGTTTATATTAATGCCATGATGGATGGCATCAGAGGATTATATGTTTGTTCGGAGCATTTTATTTTGTCAGAGAGGCGCAGTGTAATGGAGAGTTCGCAAAGAAACTTTTATTTTTAACAGATGAAGAAGCAACTGTATTGAATAATATATGGATAATGTTTTCAAAACACGTGCAATAGCGAGTGGACGTTGATACTGTTTCCTATGCAATGACGTTAGCCAATCGCAACAGTGCGTTTACTGACAAACCTTAAAGGAGCGGATCATTTCAGACAGAGGCTCAGAATGAGAGTGGAAAATAATCGTTTTTCACATATAATTAGTTTTTTGTGCAAAAAACTTTAACATCATAAGTGAACCTCAAGGAACATTAAAATAGTAAAAGAAAATCCATGTCATGACTCCTTTAAGTAAAGTGTTACCGATACCTCTGCAGAAACTGATTTCACCAAGTGCAACATGTTCCTGGATCAACATTCCAATCAACCAATCAGATTTGAGGAAAAAGTTTACAGTTTGTGTCAAGTTTAGCCTTACAATCAGGGTTAGGTGCTTCTACATCAGTGTTATTCACCTATCATTCCCTCTGATTTTAGGGATAGCGGTTACACTTTATTTTAATGTGTCATTGTTACAGTATAATTATAATATTAAGCAACTACGTGTACTTACTATAGGGTTAGGGTAGGATTAGGATTTGGTTGAGGGTTAGTTGCATGTAATTATGCATAATTTACTGTTATTATCATGGTAAGTACATGTAACATAATATGTAACAAGAACAAATAAATTGTTACCGGGATAGCTTATGGGCAGGGCTACACGCAATCTGCAGACTTTTTTTTGTGATTTCTGTGCTGAATTTTTGGAAAAATCTGCGGAATTATGCGGAATGGTTTTAATAATTATATATTATATATATACACAATAAAATATACTATTGTTTATAGCAATATTTATAAAAAATATATATATATATATTTTTGGAATTTTTGGAAAAATCTGTGGAATTATGCGGAATGGTTTTAATAATTATATATATACACAATAAAATATATTATTGTTTATAGCAATATTTATAAATATATATATATATATATTTTTGGAATTTTTGGAAAAATCTGTGGAATTATTTTAAATGTGTTAAAGATATTAGAGTATTAGAAATGAAAACATTACAAAATATTCACTTTTTTAACTTTTATTTGAGGTTCACAATACAAATGGAAATAGAACTTTTATTTTGACGGGTTTCTGAGTGTATCTGACGATGAAATGCTGCAGAGTACTAGAATCAAGGGTGTAATCCATCAGCCGGAAACTGAAGCCTCGCGGGAGCCGCCATTGTATCAGACCATCACCTGCTGTTAGCATTCCATTGACTCCCATTCATTTTGGCGTCACTTTGACAGCGAATAACTTTACATCTGAGGTGTCCAAAGACTTGATTTGTCCATTATTTATTTCTAAAGAAACACGACAATGTATAAAAGGCTCCATTACTGTGTATCTTACTTTATGGCCCCGTAGAAGCCGTTTTTGTAAAAATAAGCTAACGATTGCGTCATAACCACGCAACTTTCTGTCGAACAATAGAGAAATTAGCGTATAGACAGGAGGAGAGGCTCGCAGGCAATCTTTTACTGTCTATGAGGCAATCGGGGGGACATAGAGGCATAAAGTCAAGGGAGAAGCCCATAGATAGAGAGTCCATAAAAGCAACGGGACAAAATATTTCAACAACGTTTTTGAGGAATTAGGTGATTCAGATTTGTCTTGGCACAGCTACTAGAAGATTTACAACTGTCAGACTGTCGTCAAGCTCAGTTTGAGCCTGTGCAGTCGCTCATCAGGAAGTGAGTGCTTTTACTGGGTTTCACGTTTCTCCGTTAAAATCAAGGGGGTCGCTGTGTCCATTTCTTTTACTGTCTATTGTTGAAACACTGTGGATTTGAGATGCTCCAGTGCCGTCTGTCGCCTCAGGTAATCAACATAGTGTTGACAGTTTTCACAAAACATAACTGCCCCATCCTCATAAAAATCGTTCGCAAATTCTTTTGCTCTGTCCAGTGCACTGATTTTTGCAGACAAGTGACGTTTCGTTAATTCCTCCGCGTTCAGTTTTATTTGAGACATTTTAAACATCCACTTTCTCATTAAAAAAACGTAACATCAATCAGCGCAGCCTACTACCCCTCACAATCACACATGCACAGGTTGTACTTGTCAATGACGGTCGGGCACTATAATCTGCTGAGGTTTCTGGGTAGGGAAATGGTCAGGATAAAATTTTCAGACCGGAATGTTGTTCCAATACCAACAAAATATGTTGACCCAGGAACATGTTTACTCCGGATGTGTGATAAGACTACAGGTAATGGGTGAACTCACTCAGATTCACACTGTGGTGGCCATTCTCACGCACGGGTTCACCGAAGGAAAAGGACCCGATCGCTCAGACTGAACCGTGTGAAAAAACAGTCAGTAAACACACAAGAGGCGTCAGATTCAATGACTGTGATGGACAGGTACTGTACCTGCTGGAGTCTGTACTCGGGAGTTGGTTTCAGTCGTCCTCTCTGCAGACTCTGAGGCTTCAGAGGAGATCCACAGACCACAGCCTGAACAGAGCAGAAAGACACTTAAAGGGGTCGTCGGATACAAAATTCACTTTTCTATAGAGAGTCTAAGTCCCGCCCCTCCGCTTCCTGCTCATGGGACCTTATTTCGGAAAAAATATGTATGATAGTCAATGGCGAGGGACAACTTACCTTTTTATTCCGTCTGAACTGTGCCCTGAATTACACATTTGATGTTTGTCAATTTAAAAGATAATTATGAAAGTCAAGAAAGTCACAGTTTATCATAAAACAGAAGAGTAACATTTAGTTTTATGTGAAAATCGCTCAATGAACTACATCTCTCGTCTCGCACTGTGTACGTCACCAAGCTCGTGTGTGTGCAGTCTGGTACAAAACACACAGGCATGACGGCGTAACGTTACGATAGAAAACATGACAGACGTTAGCTTCAGTAAAGCTAGCTTCATTCATTGAGAGAAAAGGTATGACGTCACATGCGCGCCTTTTGGGTTTGTAGTTAAAATGTTAAATGTACATTTTGTTAAAATGTATCTTTTAAATTGACAAACATCATATGTGTAATTCAGGACACAATTCAAACGGGATCCAAATATTTGTTGTCTCTCGCCATTGACTACCATACAATATTTTTCCGAAATAAGGTCCCATGGTCCACCGGAAGGGGAGGGACTTTGGCTCTCTATTAGTCTAGATAGAAATAGGGGTCCACGCGCACCCCCCGGCTTTTTTTATGCCACCTGATTTTTTAAAATCCTTAAAGTGTCTATTTTCAGAATCTGCCAGGTACCAAGCTGAAATAATGTCCAAAATGCTTTATTTTTAACCCTTTGCACAAAACCTGGAAAATCTAAATATGATATAAAGTGGCATATCTTTTGACGTAAACAACTTACATAGACAAATGGACACATTTTTCTATACAATTCTGACCCCAGAAATTTAATGGAATGGTTATTTTTGACATTCGACAACATATTGACTCTTTTGAGTTGCTCATTATCATTTAAAGAGACATGCACCGAAATGGGTCGCTGTGAACAGAGCTGTTTTTGAGGAGGTAAAAGGGTGTTGTTTTACACAACCATTGAGGAATTTTAACCGAAGTATTACAAACTTTAGATCTGGGGTCTCCAACACGTCGCTCGCGAGCTACCAGTAGCTCGTGGCCTGATTGGAGGTAGCTCGTCTTTTGCGCGCTCAAGTTCGTTATTTCAAATGTAGGAAGCTCATAATTGAAGCGACGCACTCATTTTTTCCAGGTGCAGCGAGATGAAAAAATCCATTAACTTTGTCATTGTGGAGAGCGCAGTGCATGGTTGCATAGAAACGATAGACGCCACGAGAAAATCGGACCGAATTTTACTATTAATAATAAAAGATAAGCTAATGTGCATTGTAAACGTCAGTAATTTATCTTTTTTGACTCATTCTTTTTATAAAAATTATTTAAAGGCTGAAATATGTGAGGTTTCTTTTTATAAATCTTTTTTTGTCAAAACTTTATTTGAACTTGTACATGTTAGTAGATAACATGTTGCAAGACACTCCTTTAAAATCTGGCCATCATTTTTAATGTTGTTATTTTAATGTTTATGTAAACAAAAAGTGCATATTAATGCTAATTATATTTGTTATTAGCTGGTTTTCGACATAAAACTTGGTGAATTGATTTTATTGTGTAGTATTAGTACTTTTTGAACAGGATTCTGTGATAACCGTGATCATTTTGGTGACTATAATCATGAAATGAAATTTTCATGCCATTTCATCTCTAGTTAAGATGCACTATAAAATCAACTATAATTATGTGTTTTTACAGTATAATATGCAAAGTACAATTTTCTATAAAAAAATTAATCTCTGATTCTGTTCTTTTCTCTGACATTTAAGGGTGACATATATAGGCCTACAAAAACTCTTTTAGGTCTAAAACAGTTTAGATAGTTGTTAATATGAGAGTTATGAGACATTTTTTAAGAGATTTAAGCATTGTATTACATGAGTAGCTCTTGGCCACTATCTTTTAAAAAAAGTAGCTCTCAAATGAAAAAAGGTTGGAGACCCCTGCTTTAGATAGATAGATTTTTTTTATTTGTCCTCAAGAGGAAATTTGTTTCCACCGTAGATGCGTACATAACACAAACACACATAACATGTTAAATTATCAACATATCATAATACCATCAAAAATAGTTGCTGACATCACAAAAAAAAACAAAAAAAACAAAAAACAAAAAAACAACTACAACAAGAGAGCATACATGACGTATCAATGGCCGATTTCCTATGTTTTTAGAGCTCGTATAGACTCAGGAACAAAACTCTTACTATACCTGGCCTTTCTACACATCACTATACCTGCGGCCAGAAGGCAGGGGGATCAAATATTTGTAAAGTGGGTGGTCTGAGTCGTTTAAGATTTTTTGTGCCTTTCGCAACGTGAATGTCGAGACACTATCCGATAAATTAGGGGTAGGGATACCAATAATTTGACTTGCTAAATAAGTTATCTTTAAGAATTTGTTCTTGTTGGTAACTGTTACCATATGAAAAAAAAAAAGGCACCAAAAGTAAGGACTGGCTCAATAATACTGCGATACAAAAGAAGTTTGTAAGTGTCTAAGTTTACGAATAGCTTTCAGTCTTTGTTGAAATACTCTTTCAACTATCTCTCCGTTAATGGTAATGCTAGAAGCATGGATCTGTGTTTTTGGGGAGCTAAAGACCAGTTCCTTAGTCTTTGAAATATTGAGGTGCAGAAAGTTATCCTCACACCTAGGGTGACCAGACGTCCCGAAAAATTCGGGACAGTCACGAAATCTAAGCTGTTGTCCCGAATCCGGCCCTAATTGTCCCGAAAATTATACTGAAGCAAAATCTCGAGTAGTTATTGTCTGATAAAACATTAAAAACTGTCCGTGGAGGTTGTGTGTGTGCAGGCAGCCAGTCGTAAAGGAGTGATTACGACTCGTGGCACTGTGTGCAAAAAATACTTTTTTGTCTGATGTCGGGTTACACAAAGCACACAATTATTTTGTTTTCTTATTTAATGACTGACAATTTAGTTGTAATAATAGTTTTGGCATAAGGCTTAATTAGCGTTAGGCTATAGCCTGAAAGGTCTGATTTACGCACTGTTACAACAGTCATTGTTTTTGGGGTTTTTCACAGTGACATTTGAGTTCGACATTTGAGTTCATGATTTTAATGTTGTTGTTTTTTCCTGGTAGACTAAAGATTAAAGGTTGTATCAGCGATTGTGGGTGACGTCACTTCTGTTTGTGTTTGAAGCGAGATCCCAAACAAACCAAGTTAGCTCGCCCCTCCCTCCCGTTTCGTGTATAAAAAAAAAACGATCATGCACGCGCATGTATATAAAATCTGCAGTCGAGCCATGTCATATCATACAGCTAGTTTTGCTGGTGCTTCACTGGATAAAACGTACCAAAATCAGTCATATAGCTACAGATCTAACGTTATGGGGAAAACTCATGGTAACAACAGCTATCTGGAATAATATTATAACAGCTTATTATTATTATTCGGCTAACGTTAGTCCTGAACGTAGGCTAGTGTTATTGCTAATAGTACAATGTTATGGCTACACATCAAAGTAGACACATATAACAAACGCAACTCACACACTAAATCCCTACAATCTGATATTCGCTAGAGCTATCGAAGTTTAGTCGAGCTTCACTCATATCTTTTAAAGAATTATATTTTCACACACAGTTCACATACAAAAAAGTCAGCACTAGAAGCTAATGATGATAATTCACTGTAAGAATGTAAGCAGCTGATTTTAAATTCTAAAGCATGACCGTTTTTTGTTGTCATTTTTTTAACGAGATTGGTTGTCCAATGCTTGCATTATTTGGTACAAAGTGCAAATAAAATGTTTAATGGCAAACATGTTTCCTGGTTGTTTACCTGTTCATACAATATGAGGGCCTATTAGGGGTGTAACGGTACATGTATTCGTATTAGGGATGCACCGATACCACTTTTTAAGGATCGAGTACGAGTACCGATATTTTTTTCCTGGTACTCGCCGATACCGATACCGATGCCTGTTGTACTGGGGGGGGGGGTCTCGTTTTATGTGCCAATTTTCTAAGAACAACACAATGAGACTAATGAACATATCAGCATCTTTATTTTCAACAACTTAAATAAACTTATGTTTAAAAATAAATCATTCTTATGTGCTTATCACAAATTTTCAAAGCCCAAATTTCACAGTGTCCAATAATCTCCAAAGGGCAAAACCAAGGACATAATGAATGTAATTTTTACCTGCCTGTCACAAAGTTGTCAAAGTGCTAAAGAAATCACAGACAACAAGACAATCAAAGTTGTCCTAAAGTGCCAAAGAAATCACAGAACAAATGTTTATAACATAACACTGAGTAACAATGTAATCACAGCCGAAAGCATGGTCCGAAATTAACTTTTTGGCTCACCTGCCACGGGGACTGGTAGATGAAAAAATCCACCAGCCAAGCATATTTTTTACCGGCCAAAATAATAAACAGCCTTTTTGTGTCACATATACATTAATTTATATATAGGCTATATTAAAACATTTTTGTCATATTTCTGGTCTATTATTTTCCATTTTTACTTTTATTTACACACATATTACACAATTTACACACATTAAAATAATATTTTTGTGGTGGTGCCTATATGAACATAGTTCTGTACAAATTAAATGTATTAATTGTATATTTAATAAAATATATGCAATAATAATATATTATAATTATTTCAAAAAAATATTTAGTTTTACTCTGCCTATTTTTTTTTACTCCATTTACTCTGACTGATCCGATCAGTAACTGAACGACTGGAAATATCAGTTTTAAAATGAAATTAAAATGAATCGGTTCAAATGAGTCATTAGTTCGCGAATTGGACGTGTCAATGTCATTATCGGATGTGTTCGCGTTGTGTGATTATCCCGGCAGCTAGGACATCCCACAAGATTTGTGTCAACACAGAAAACATTTAATCACTGGATAGGTTTTTCCGTTTATTTAAAGTGTGGTTTATGTCAGCTGAATGTGCAGAACGCTTCAGAGAATATAAGGTATTTTAGCACAATTCACACCCAGCGGTAATTCAGGAAAAAATATATCCGAATGCTCCACATGAAACTATGGTCTTCCGACCTTTTACCATCGAGTCGATTTATTTTGATTAATATGTGACAACGAGAGAGAGCAAGACAGCACTAAGAGAAAGTGCGCGCGCGCGCGACCTCTCTCTGCTCGTGCTTCAGTTGCGCCCTGTCACACGCACTACTGTCGTCTACATTACTCGCAGATCAAATAAGACTATGGCGGGACAAAAAATCGCTTTGGAGCAGGAGCATCGATAAGAGGACTCGTTAACGTTAAGTCGTTACATTACTATTTTGGTATGAACATTCACCCGCCAGTGGGGCGGATAGCCTTTTGAGATTTACTTGCCAAACAGAAAATCTACCCGCATTTGGCGCTTGGCAGGTGTTAATTTCGGACCCTGGCCGAAAGTGTAAAGTGAAATATTAGACTGTACTATTAAATCTAGCAACACTATAACTGCAGGAAGAGTGTTCATAAGAATTAAGAAATATAAGCTAAGGATATACGTGAGGTCACATGTCACGTGAGGTATCGGTCTTTGGTATCGGGGTATTTTTACAAGTACGAGTACAAGTACATGAGCTTGGTATCGGGCCCGATACCGATGGTGCATCCCTAATTCGTATTTCTACCGTTTCGGTTCGAGGCTTCCGGTTCGGTACGCATACAAACCGAACGATTCCTTGGACCATTTTTCCTGCCGACAAAATTCGCGCTGGCGCGACCACCACAATGTTGCGCAACATCAAATGGCAAGCGTAATGAAAGCGGAACGAAACTGCCCTACTCATGTGCTTCACGGATCGTTTATTAGTTCGGACCAGCAACATCTGTGCAGCGCGAGCCGATCTCGATCAAGCCACACTGTTACTACACAGCGCTAAGAGATCCATTAAAGAAAACATTTGAATTCGCCACTGAAGTAATAACATCGCTGCGAGATCTAGTGAGAAGCATTTTCACATTTCTCCGTTATTAACTGTAGATCTCTATTAGATCAAACAGCGCTGACGTGGAAACCAGGAGAAACATTGTGCCGTGAATGAACTAGTAATACTTTACGTCCACAGTCCAGCAACATTCACCATGGATTTAATATAGTAACACTAACTGTAACCAGTTTGGCTGGAATAGTGAAATGCTTTCAAGTACTTCACACATCTTTTTTCAGCACTTCAAAACTCAAATATGATATAAATAAATATATATTTAAATGTAATTTTTAATGTGATGACCAAAACAATATTTGTTCATCCTTCAAAGATGACCCCCATTTATAAACCTGAAAGTATGTAGGAAAACTCACACTTATTTAAAAAAATATTTTTTCTTTTAACAAATAGGAAATTTCTCTGGCATTTCTTTCTTTTTGCTGTATCGAAAACGTACCGAACCGTGACTTTAAAACCGAGGTACGTACCGAACCGTGATTTTTGTGTACCGTTACACCCCTAGGGCCTATTGGTTCTGTAAATGTTATAGTTTTTAAAGATTCATGTTTTCTAATAAGTGTCAACCGGTTATGTAGGCTATGACTGTCTATCTGTGACTGTGACATCAGGTATATTAAAAATCCAATTGTTTATTCATCCACCATCGCATTGCGTGTTCATGTTTTAATCATCGTATATGTAGGCTACAGGATAAAAATGGTTTCAAATATTAACACTCACATATAGGCTAGCTGCATAACCATAAAAAAAACCCCCGACTGCTATAAATCTGTGCAATTATAACAGGCTATAATAAAATAAATAAAATACCCAGCAGAGAAGTGATATGAACATGTAGAACAATTGCTTAAATACGCTCTTGAGCACATAGCCTATATTATTTGCTATAGATGTATCGACATAACATCTGTTTTGGTAAAAAAAAAAAAATTCACATTGCAGCAGCTGCACGGATTTTATTCCCATTGTAAGCACAAAACCCAATGGCCAGGGCTTGCTATTTGGTAGCCTGTCTTATTTGTCACCGTGGTTTTGCTTTAAAATAAAATAAAACACACTTTCGGATTTATCCTTTGTTTTACTGAAATACAGGGAATTATCATAATTTGTGTAAAAAACCCGAGTTTGTGTTTATTCACTGATCCTAATGGAAAAACGAAGAAGCATAAACGAATGATGTAAAATTACGGAGCTCTGCATGACATGCGGAAAAATAGTATCTAAATCAGCCCACATAGAAATGATCTCTCCTTTGATATGCCAGTAATTTCATGCAGTCATGCTCATTGCCCACCAAAAGTGGCACTGACTTATCTGCAGGGTAAATTAATTTAGTATAGCTAGGCTAAATCTCAAACCGTGTATTATTTATCAGCAACATATTTTGTGATATCGCCAAGCCATAAAACTGCTCAATATTAAAGCTTACAATATGACTTTTTGTAAAGCTGCTTTGAAACGATGTGAATTGCGAATACATTTTGACAGTAACTTCATCTAACTTGATTCGTAAGTTCATCAAAACATTATCCAATTGATCGTTACTGAAATCGCCATGGTTATCACTTAATATAGTAGCCTACGGCCAAACAGCGTCGTAGATAATTCATACACTAGTACATAAAGGAATGCGCATGCTCATGCCTCAAGCGTCTATGCCAATAAGATTGCTGTATTATAAACCAATAAAATCGGGTGTGGGCGGAGCGACACGTGTCGCCCCACCTAAAACTGTCGTCCCGCCCCATCGTCCAGACTGCACTCTGGGGCTACTCGATCTCAGAGCCTAGGCTGCCTACAGAGACGCGTTTTTTTGACAGCCTGCTTATGGGGCGCGCAGCTAGCGGATCGTTAGGAAAGATTAGATGAATGTGATAATTTTTGTTTGGGCCTGAAATCCCCAAAAATCCCCCCCTCAGCCAATCTCATATGGTCACCCTTCTCACACCACATGCTAAAATGTGCTAGTGCGTGGTGTGAGGTTTACTTTCTGCAAACTTTACATGACGACCCTAAAGAATCATACCAACTTGTGGAAAATGTGCATCCGATGACGGTGAAGAACAGCCTCGCTATCACAGAAGAGTGAGCTCTCTTACCTTCTCCACTGCTCTTGATACAGGATCCCTCGGGCTTCGATCTGCTGGTCAGAGAACAGATTCATGTATTAGTTCAGATCCTATGAGATGCATTTGAAGCCACTGTAAAAATGCAACACACACTTATTAAATATTAACTTAAATGGTAACACTTTACAATAAGGTATCATTAGGTAAAGTTAATTAATGCATTAACTAACAATGCATTGCAATACATTTGTTACAGATGGAACCTTATTGTAAATCATAAGCACTGAAATTAATAAAAAACTAAAAAACGTATTTTATTTTATTTAAGGCAATATCTCACTTTCCTTTAGTACTAAAACGAAATAAATCTAAACTAATAACTAAAACTTATTAAATGATATAGACATTAAAAAAAATTAAAATGACAAAAGCACCACAAAATTACTAAAACTTTAACTAAAACTAAAATGAAAGCATAAAATATAAATATAAAATCTAGTAAAAACAGATACATTATATCATTGATACTAAAGTAGCACCGGTGATCGCACATTTAATTAATTTATTATTTTATTAAGACGCCAAATTGCTATATTATTTAAAATCCAGAAATAATTATGCTAATTAACTGTATTATTTTAATTTTCTGATGATTAATTTTAATAAATTAACCTATTTATTGCACATTTGTGTCTTTTTTTTATATTGCAGTTGCCACTGTTTTATAAAACCAATAATCTTGTGACTTATAAACCTTTTTAGAGTGATATAAGATCTCAATGCTTTGCACCAACATCCTATACACCATGTTGGGGTTTATTTTGCAATTCAAAAATAATTCTAGAATTGAATGTTTAATTTACTCGATATAAAAAAAAAAAAAAAAAAATGAAAACAGAAATCATTATTATTAGTAGTAGTATTGGCTGATTTGTTATATTTATGCATTTGGGAGGCGCTTTTATTCAAAGTCACTTACAGTGCATTCAAGGCATGCATTTTGCCAGTATGTGTTACCTGGGAATTAAACCCATGACCTTGAGGTTGCAGGCGCCATGTTCTACAAGTGGAGCAACAGAGAGTTGAGGAAGCATCGCTCACCACGTGTCCCGCAGTAGATGAAGCCCAGCAGAACGAGGAGGAGGAGGACAGCACACGGGATCCCAGCAGCAAACCCAGCGATGGAGGCTCCACTGAGTCCAGCAGCTGACAACACAACATCAGCAACAACATCAACAACACAACAACAACAACATCAACAACACAACAACAACAACACACAACATCAACACAACAACATCAACAACACTTATAGCAGCTGACAACACAACATCAGCAACGAAATCAACAACACAACAACAACTACAACATCAACAACACAACAACAACAACACACAACATCAACACAACAACATCAACAACACTTATAGCAGCTGACAACACAACATCAGCAACAACATCAACAACACAACAACAACAACATCAACAACACAACAACAACAACACACAACATCAACACAACAACATCAACAACACTTATAGCAGCTGACAACACAACATCAGCAACAACATCAACAACACAACAACAACAACAACATCAACAACACAACAACAACAACACACAACATCAACACAACAACATCAACAACACTTATAGCAGCTGACAACACAACATCAGCAACAACATCAACAACACAACAACAACAACATCAACAACACAACAACAACAACACACAACATCAACACAACAACATCAACAACACTTATAGCAGCTGACAACACAACATCAGCAACAACATCAACAACACAACAACAACAACACACAACATCAACACAACAACATCAACAACACTTATAGCAGCTGACAACACAACATCAGCAACAACATCAACAACACAACAACAACAACAACAACATCAACAACACAACAACAACAACACACAACATCAACACAACAACATCAACAACACTTATAGCAGCTGACAACACAACATCAGCAACAACATCAACAACACAACAACAACAACACACAACATCAACACAACAACATCAACAACACTTATAGCAGCTGACAACACAACATCAGCAACAACATCAACAACACAACAACAACAACATCAACAACACAACAACAACAACACACAACATCAACACAACAACATCAACAACACTTATAGCAGCTGACAACACAACATCAGCAACAACATCAACAACACAACAACAACAACATCAACAACACAACAACAACAACACACAACATCAACACAACAACATCAACAACACTTATAGCAGCTGACAACACAACATCAGCAACAACATCAACAACACAACAACAACAACACACAACATCAACACAACAACATCAACAACACTTATAGCAGCTGACAACACAACATCAGCAACAACATCAACAACACAACAACAACAACATCAACAACACAACAACAACAACACACAACATCAACACAACAACATCAACAACACTTATAGCAGCTGACAACACAACATCAGCAACAACATCAACAACACAACAACAACAACATCAACAACACAACAACAACAACACACAACATCAACACAACAACATCAACAACACTTATAGCAGCTGACAACACAACATCAGCAACAACATCAACAACACAACAACAACAACAACATCAACAACACAACAACAACAACACACAACATCAACACAACAACATCAACAACACTTATAGCAGCTGACAACACAACATCAGCAACAACATCAACAACACAACAACAACAACATCAACAACAACACAACAACAACACACAACATTAACACAACAACACAACAACAACACACAACATTAACACAACAACATCAACAACACTTATAGCAGCTGACAACACAACATCAACAACAACATCATCAACAACATCATCATCAACAACAACAACAACAACACATAGCAGCTTACAACACATCAACAACATCATCAACAACAACATCATCATCAACAACAACAACAACACTTATAGCAGCTGACAACACAACATCAACAACAACATCATCAACAACAACATCATCATCAACAACATCATCAACAACAACAACACATAGCAGCTTACAACACATCAACAACATCATCAACAACATCATCATCAACAAGAACAACAACACTTATAGCAGCTGACAACACAACATCAACAACAACATCAACAACACAACAACAACAACATCAACAACACAACAACAACAACACACAACATCAACACAACAACATCAACAACACTTATAGCAGCTGACAACACAACATCAGCAACAACATCAACAACACAACAACAACAACATCAACAACACAACAACAACAACACACAACATCAACACAACAACATCAACAACACTTATAGCAGCTGACAACACAACATCAACAACAACATCATCAACAACAACATCATCATCAACAACATCATCAACAACAACAACAACAACAAAACATAGCAGCTTACAACACATCAACAACATCAACAACAACATCATCAACAACATCATCATCAACAAGAACAACAACACTTATAGCAGCTGACAACACAACATCAACAACAACAACAACAACAACATCATCAACAACAACACTTATAGCAACTGACAACACAACATCAACAACAACACAACATCAACAACAACATCAACAACAACAACAACACTTATAGCAGATGAACAACACAACAACAACATCAACAACACAACATCAACATTTACAGCAGCTAAACAACACAACATCAACAACACAACATCAACATCAACATTTACAGCAGCTGAACAACACAACACAACATCGACAACAACACAACATCAACAACACAACAACATTTACAGCAGCTAAACAACACAACATCAACAACACAACATCAACAACACAACATCAACATTTACAGCAGCTGAACAACACAACATCGACAACAACAACACAACATCAACAACACAACAACATTTACAGCAGCTGAACAACACAACATCAACAACAACAACAACACAACATCAACAACACATCAACATTTACAGCAGCTGAACAACACAACACAACATCGACAACAACAACACAACATCAACAACACATCAACATTTACAGCAGCTGAACAACACAACACAACATCGACAACAACAACACAACACAACAACATTTACAGCAGCTGAACAACACAACATCAACAACAACAACAACAACAACATTTACAGCAGCTGAACAACACATCAACAACATCAACAACACAACAACAACTTTGAAAGCTACAACAACACAGACTCTCTGAACTATGATGATATGATAACGATGCAACTTGCGAACATAGTTGGCTAACGATGCTTTTGGGAAACGCGCCCCAGAGCGTTACTGACATTTTAATTTGTTAATGATTTCTGAAGGATCATGTGACACTGAAGACTGGAGTAATGATGCAGAAAATTCAGCTTTGATCACAGGAATAAATTACATTTCACTATATTCACATAGAAAACATCTATTTTAATAATATTTCACAGTTTATACTGTATTTTTGATCAAATAAATGCAGCCTTGTAAAAATCTAACTGACCACAAACCTTTTCCCCTGAGTTCCACATATAAATGTGTTTCTGTATCCAAATAGTTATTTATTTTTTCATGGCCATTTTTTTTCACCCTCTCTTTGATCCTTAAATTAAACAGCTGTTTTTTCTGCATTATTGCCTCTAAGAGTTTAATGAAAATTGCCTCATTGCAAAAAGGTTTAGCTGCGCAAACACACAAGTTTGCTTTTGGACTGATATATATTTTTAACGGCTCTATTTTTCAATAACAGCCTTTTTAAAAAGCTGCATCCAACTGTGACAGACTCATAAACAATCAGTGCCGAAATATGCCTTTTCCATAGTATATACAGTAAAGCTCTTTAATCTCTAAAGCTCAATGAAAACGTTATTAATTCCTGATTAGGTGAGCTTTGTCTTGTTTCCAGTCCAAATATCAAACATTTCTTAAATCAAGACCCATTTACTTAAGTAGAAAAATGACATAAGATATAAAGTCTTGTTTTCTGGGGAAATAAATAAAAATTAAGTGAGTTTTTGCTAAAAAAAAAAAAGCCAAAATTATCTGGCAATAGGGTAAGAAAAATAATCTTGTTTCTGTTTGGATTAAGATTATTTTTCTTACCCCATTGGCAGATAATTTTGGCTTTTTTAAGCATAATTCTGATTAATTCCCCCGGAAAACAGGACATAATATCTCATGTCATTTTACTCATCTAGTAAATGCATCTTGATTTTAGAAATTTTTGATATTTGGACTGGAAACAAGACAAAAATACTAAGTTAGAAAAGCATTTTTTTGCAGTGCAGTGTGTGATTCATATCACCTGGTCCAATCCGATGCTGTTCTGACGGTTCTCCTGCGCTTCTGCCTGCTTTAGGGAGGATCCTGAAGGAGTAAGTGGATTTTGGGTCGATTCCTGAGACGGATGTGTTTCTAGCCGAGGCCGGCATCAGTCGGATGGCGTGGAAGTCTGTCATGATGTTGCGTTTGGGTTGAGACGGGCTTGAGAGCTCTGGGCCCTTCATCTGGATATCAAAACCTTCAAAAGCACAATTACACTTTTAATACGCACTGAAATGCATACAAACTTGTTAATTACTATTCAAACATTTGCATGTACCTGTAATAACAGAGGTGAGAGGAACATGCCATGTTAGAGTTACTTCTGTTTGATCATCACTCAGGAAAACACTTGAATTTGAGATTTGAGGGCCTTAAAAAAAGATTGAAATTGCATGTTTTGAAAAGAATCACATCTATCAATATTTACTGTGGATAAACAGAACAGAATGAATAGAATTTAAAGACATGCACTAGTGTTCAAAAAAGTCTCTTTTGCTCTCCAAGGCTGCATTTATTTGATCGAAAATACAGTAATTAAATACACTTAATTTTAGTGTCCTTGTTACACGTTACATTAACTTACAGTAGTAATAACAGTAAGTTATGCATAATTACATGCAACTAACCTAAAACAAACCCTAAACCTATAGTAAGTACGTTGTTAATTAATATTACTCAGACTTAATTATATAATTACACTGTAACGAGGGCACCTTAAAATCAAGTGTAATATTGTGATATATTATTACAATTTAAAATAGCAGATTTTTATTTGAATACATTTTAAAATGTAATTTATTCCTGTGATCAAAGCCGAAATTTCAGCATCATTACTCCAGTCTTCAGTGTCACATGATCCTTCAGAAATCATTCTAATATGATGATTTACTGCTCGATATCAGTGTTGAAAACAGTTCTTAATATTTTCGTGGAAACTGTGACTTTTGATCAATTTAATGCATCCCTGCTGAAAAAAAGTTTTCATTTCTTAAATGAAATAAAATCTTCCTGACCTCAAACTTCTGAATTGTAATGTTTTCTGACTGATTCAACATTGGCCTAACGTTTACAATGCATTTTAGAAACTCAAACAATCCATTTGTTACAATTTCAGTTGAAGCAGGATCTAAGTGCAGCAGTAATATTTAATAAACAATAAACTCAGAACAAAAACCAGAACAACCTACACATGCAACGTAAATAACTGACAAAGAACCAGACAGAACACAGGGTTTACTTTGGCTGCGTTTACACTTGGCATTAACATGCCATCATTGTGATCCAATCAAGCAGATCGGATCATAAGCCAATCAAGTAGATCGGATCGTAAGCCAATCAAGCAGATCAGATCATAAGCCAATCAAGCAGATCAGATCATAAGCCAATCAAGAAGATCGGATCATAACCAAATCAAGCAGATCAGAACATAAGCCAATCAAGCATATCGGATCGTAAGCCAATCAAGCAGATCGGATCATAAGCCAATCAAGAAGATCGGATCATAACCCAATCAAGCAGATCAGATCATAAGCCAATCAAGCAGATCGGATCGTAAGCCAATCAAGCAGATCGGATCATAAGCCAATCAAGCAGATTGGATCATAAGCCAAAGCCAATCAAGCAGATCGGATCATAAGCCAAAGCCAATCAAGCAGATCGGATCATAAGCCAATCAAGCAGATCGGATCATAAGCCAATCAAGCAGATCAGATCATAAGCCAATCAAGCAGATCGGATCATAAGCCAAAGCCAATCAAGCAGATCGGATCATAAGCCAAAGCCAATCAAGCAGATCGGATCATAAGCCAATCAAGAAGATCGGATCGTAAGCCAATCAAGCAGATCGGATCGTAAGCCAATCAAGCAGATCGGATCATAAGCCAATCAAGCAGATCGGATCATAAGCCAATCAAGCATATCGGATCATTAGCCAATCAAGCAGATCGGATCATAACCCAATCAAGCAGATCAGAACATAAGCCAATCAAGCATATCGGATCGTAAGCCAATCAAGCAGATCGGATCATAAGCCAATCAAGAAGATCGGATCATAACCCAATCAAGCAGATCGGATCATAAGCCAATCAAGCAGATCGGATCATAAGCCAAAGCCAATCAAGCAGATCGGATCATAAGCCAATCAAGCAGATCGGATCGTAAGCCAATCAAGCAGATCGGATCATAACCCAATCAAGCAGATCGGATCGTAAGCCAATCAAGCAGATCAGATCATAAGCCAATCAAGCAGATCGGATCATAAGCCAATCAAGCAGATTGGATCATAAGCCAAAGCCAATCAAGCAGATCGGATCATAAGCCAATCAAGCAGATCGGATCATAAGCCAAAGCCAATCAAGCAGATCGGATCATAACCCAATCAAGCAGATCGGATCATAAGCCAATCAAGAAGATCGGATCATAAGCCAATCAAGCAGATCGGATCATAACCCAATCAAGCAGATCGGATCATAAGCCAATCAAGCAGATCGGATCGTAAGCCAATCAAGCAGATCGGATCGTAAGCCAATCAAGCAGATCGGATCATAAGCCAATCAAGCAGATCGGATCATAACCCAATCAAGCAGATCAGAACATAAGCCAATCAAGCATATCGGATCGTAAGCCAATCAAGCAGATCGGATCATAAGCCAATCAAGAAGATCGGATCATAACCCAATCAAGCAGATCAGATCATAAGCCAATCAAGCAGATCGGATCGTAAGCCAATCAAGCAGATCGGATCATAAGCCAATCAAGCAGATCGGATCATAAGCCAATCAAGCAGATCGGATCATAAGCCAATCAAGCAGATCGGATCGTAAGCCAATCAAGCAGATCGGATCATAAGCCAATCAAGCAGATCGGATCGTAAGCCAATCAAGCAGATCGGATCGTAAGCCAATCAAGCAGATCGGATCGTAAGCCAATCAAGCAGATCAGATCATAAGCCAATCAAGCAGATCGGATCGTAAGCCAATCAAGCAGATCGGATCGTAAGCCAATCAAGCAGATCGGATCACAAGCCAATCAAGCAGTTCGGATCATAAGCCAATCAAGCAGATCGGATCATAAGCCAAAGCCAATCAAGCAGATCGGATCGTAAGCCAATCAAGCAGATCGGATCGTAAGCCAATCAAGCAGATCGGATCGTAAGCCAATCAAGCAGATCGGATCGTAAGCCAATCAAGCAGATCGGATCGTAAGCCAATCAAGCAGATTGGATCATAAGCCAATCAAGCAGATCGGATCATAAGCCAAAGCCAATCAAGCAGATCGGATCATAAGCCAATCAAGCAGATCGGATCATAAGCCAATCAAGCAGATCGGATCATAAGCCAAAGCCAATCAAGCAGATCGGATCATAAGCCAATCAAGCAGATCGGATCATAAGCCAATCAAGCAGATCGGATCATAAGCCAATCAAGCAGATCGGATCATAAGCCAAAGCCAATCAAGCAGATCGGATCGTAAGCCAATCAAGCAGATCGGATCATAAGCCAATCAAGCAGATCAGATCATAAGCCAATCAAGCAGATCAGATCATAAGCCAATCAAGCAGATCGGATCATAAGCCAATCAAGCAGATCGGATCATAAGCCAAAGCCAATCAAGCAGATTGGATCATAAGCCAATCAAGCAGATCGGATCATAACCCAATCAAGCAGATCGGATCGTAAGCCAATCAAGCAGATCGGATCGTAACCCAATCAAGCAGATCGGATCGTAAGCCAATCAAGCAGATAGGATCATAACCCAATTAAGCAGATCGGACCATAACCCAATCAAGCAGATCGGATCATAACCCAATCAAGCAGATCGGATCATAACCCAATCAAGCAGATCGGATCGTAAGCCAATCAAGCAGATCGGATCATAAGCCAATCAAGCAGATCGGATCATGACCCAATCAAGCAGATCAGATCATAACCCAATCAAGCAGATCGGATCATAACCCAATCAAGCAGATCGGATCATAACCCAATCAAGCAGATCGGATCATAACCCAATCAAGCAGATCGGATCATAACCCAATCAAGCAGATCGGATCATAACCCAATCAAGCAGATCGGATCATAACCCAATCAAGCAGATCGGATCATAAGCCAATCAGGACACGGTGCGTTGACACCTGTCCACATCAAGTGGCTTCTGTATCTGGATAATAGATCGGATCTCGCATTCCCGCAAAAAAAAAAAAAAAAAAAAAAGGGATGGTTCCGGTGCAAAGTCGACCTGAAGTGATGGGTTTTCTTTTAGAAACAGTTTTCAGTCGGGGTACATTTTACAAATCTCACAAAATGAGGAGGATAAGGAGGATGACGAGGCTACAAGTACTAATAATGTGGATAGATGCCGTAATGGAAACGGTATAGAGAAACGTATCCGAGAACGTTGCCAGCTGTGGTGGGGAAATGCGCGTTCTTTACAGAAAATGAACGGTTCTGCAACTTTATGGTGCGAAAGCAAACATTTCAGTATATTTGCGATGTACTTCACACTCGACTGTATCGCAAAACCACACAGCTATATTATACACGCAGATCTTATAACATTCCCATCAGAAGCGCGTTTACACTTGTCTTTTCAATGTGTATGTGGACAACATCGGATACAGGTCGCATGTTAATGCCAAGTGTAAACGCAGCCAGACTGACAATGTGACACCATTATTAATGATAAATCCATACCGAGCAGCGTCGTGTCCATGGTGGTGTTTCCAAGAGGGTTGATGGCAGTGCAGGTGTAGGTGTCCAGGTCTGAAGAAGTGGCGTTAAAATCGTGAATAAACAGCTGAGTTGTGTTTGTACTGATCTGGTATTTGGACCCAGTTTGCAAGCGGTCTCCATTCTTGATCCAGCGCACAAGGGCTTCAGGTGTGGCTTCAGCAGAGCAGCGGATCACAACCATCGTCCGTTCAGCTTCACTCATGCTGGTTAATATTACAGGCAGAAAATCCACAGGAGCACCTGCAACATCATTTCATGACTGTAAGGCTTCGTTCCAATGCCTTACTGCTTTCTAAAGCTTCCTAATTTAAATGAAACCTCAAACAAACAATTTGGAGCACTCTATATAGATGGTGGATTAATAAACAAATGCGTATATATGTATATATATATATATATATATATATATATATATATATACAAAGTAATACATAATTATATTTATTTATAAGTTCTGCAGGTTTGGGCCTCCAAAGTGGACGAAGCAAGTGAAATGTTAATTATACACTTAATTCATTCAAAATAAAAATGTATTTAAAAATTTTTGTTAAATTTGCACAATTGTAACCCAATTAGTGTGTGCAATGTATTTTTATTCTTATCAGGGTATTGCGTAGCTTAGTAACACACTTCAACAAAACTTGTTTGCCATTATTAAACCTGAATCAATTTTTCTGTGCACTATTTTAATGACATATGGAAAATCGATCACTTATTAGGTTACATTTCAGTTCAGATGCCCATGTACTCAGAACACAAAGTTTAATAGCAAGAGTAAAAGGCAAGGCAAGGCAAGGCAAGTTTATTTATATAGCACATTTCATACACAATGGTAATTCAAAGTGCTTTACATAGAAGAAATTAAAATAATCAAAAGAAATCAGAATAATTAAAACAGTTTAGAATAAAACATAAAATACAGAATAATTAAAAGATAAAATAAAATACAGTACAAACAGTCAGACGAGCAGTGGTACAGTGCTCATTCAGTAAATGCACAGTTAAACAGATGTGTTTTGAGTCTGGATTTGAATGTGACTACTGTAGGAGCACATCTGATCTCTTCTGGAAGCTGGTTCCAGCTGCGGCTGGCATAGTAGCTAAAAGCAGACTCGCCATGCTTAGAGTGAACCCTTGGTATTTCTAGCTGATGTGATCCTAATGATCTGAGTGATCTGTTGGGTTTATATTCAGTGAGCATATCTGCAATGTATTGAGGTCCTAGGCCATTTAGTGATTTATATACCAGTAATAATACCTTAAAATCAATCCTAAATGTAACTGGCAGCCAGTGTAAAGACCTGAGGACTGGTGTGATATGTTCATATTTTCTGGTTCTGCTCATAATCCTAGCAGCAGCGTTCTGTATGAGCTGCAACTGTCTTATGGTCTTTTTGGGAAGGCCAGTGAGAAGTCCATTACAATAATCCACCCTGCTGGTGATGAAAGCATGCACAAGTTTCTCTAAGTCTTGACTGGAAACAAAGCATCCAATTTTTGCAATATTTTTCAGGTGATAGTATGCTGATTTAGTTATTGCTTTGACATGACTACTGAAACTAAGGTCTGACTCTAGAGACACACCAAGATTCCTGACTTGATTTTTAGTTGTTTGACCCCTAGAGTGAAGGTATGCATTCACCTTGAAAACTTCATCTTTGTTTCCAAACGCAATGACTTCAGTTTTGTCTTTGTTTAACTGAAGAAAGTTTTGGGACATCCAATTTTTTACTTCATCAATGCATTGGCAAAGGGAGTCAATGGGGCTGTAGTCGTTAGGCGATAGGGCTAAGTAGAGCTGTGTGTCGTCTGCATAGCTATGGTAAGCGATTTGGTTCTTTCTCATTATTTGGCTCATTGGGAGCATGTACAGGTTGAATAGGAGTGGCGCAAGAATTGAGCCTTGAGGGACTCCGCATGTCATGGGTGTCCACTCAGACTTATAGTCTCCTATACTCACAATATAACCTCTCCCTACCAAGTATGACCTGAACCATTTCAGAACTATCCCAGAAAGCCCGACCCAGTTTTCCAGCCTGTCACGAAGTATGTTGTGATCGACAGTGTCAAATGCAGCACTGAGGTCGAGTAGTACCAGCACTGATAATTTGCCTGTATCAGTGTTTAAGCGAATATCGTTTATTATCTTTATGAGCGCTGTCTCTGTGCTGTGATGCGGACGGAAACCAGATTGAAAATTGTCAAAATATCCATTCAAGCTTAAGAATTTGTTCAGCTGATTGAAGACAACTTTTTCAATGATCTTGCCAATGAAAGGAAGATTTGAGATCGGTCTATAGTTGTTTAATATGGTCTTATCCAGATTTCTCTTTTTCAGGAGGGGCTTGACAACTGCAGTTTTCAGGGAGTTTGGAAAACTCCCAGAGAGAAGTGAGGCATTTACCACTTCTAGGAGATCTGCTTCTAAGCTGTGTAACACAATTTTGAAAAAAGATGTGGGAAGTGCGTCAAGGGCGCAGGTTGATGTTTTAAGGTGCTGTACGGTTTCTTCCAAATTTTTTGCCATCAATTTCTTCGAAATCAGACATAGTGACTACTTTCTCAGGCTGTTGTCTGATCTGTCCACCTTTCTGATATTATTGATTTTTTCAGAGAAGAAAGAAGCAAACTCACTGCACTTACTGTCTGAGAGCATTTCGCTGGGAATCTGGCTTGGGGGGTTGTCAGTCTCTCTACAGTAGCAAAAAGAGTGCGTGTGTTGTTTATATTGCTGTTTATAATATTCGAGAAAAAAGTCTGTCTAGCTTTGCCTAGTTCCTTATTGAATGCATGGATGCTGTCTTTGTAGATGTTATAATGGACTACAAGTTTTGTCTTCCGCCATATGCGCTCTGCTTTTCTGCATTTTCTTTTCATATTTTGCACTGCTGTTGAGTTTCTCCAAGGTGCTTTTTGTCTGCCACTATTCTTCCTGACTTTCACAGGAGCAATATCATCAATTACACTCTTAATTTTTGAGTTAAAAGAATCAAGGAGAAAATCAACAGAGTCAGCAGATATGCTTGGTGTTAAAGATATGGCCTTCATAAATAGTACACTAGTGTTCTCATATAAGCATCTCTTCTTGACAGACACAGATCTAGCTTCAATGGCAGGAGAGATCAATATATCAAAGAAAATACAAAAATGATCAGACAGTGCTACATCCTTAATAGCAATCGATGAAATGTTTAGACCCTTACTGATAAGTAAATCTAGAGTGTGTCCACGATTATGTGTGGGTCCATGTACATGCTGAGTCAGATCAAAAGTTTTTAAAACCGTTTTGATTTCTTTCGCCATATTGGTTTCTGCATTATCTATGTGAATGTTAAAATCTCCAGCAATTGTAAAACAGTCAAACTCTGAGGAAATTGTTGATAACAGTTCTGTAAAATCATCAGCAAAGGCTGGAGTGTATTTTGGAGGTCTGTAAACAATGATAAGTAAAATGCGTGGAACACCTTTTAACACAATACCCAGATATTCGAAAGACGGGTAATTCCCAAATGATATTTGCTTGCATTGATAGACATCTTTAAAAAGAGCAGCTAAACCTCCGCCTCTTCTGACAGCTCTGCAGACACTCATAAAAGTAAAGTTAGGAGGGGCTGTTTCATTGAGGACTGTTGCACTGCAGCTTTCTTCTAGCCAAGTTTCATTTAGAAAGATA
This sequence comes from Gila orcuttii, assembly GCA_026230005.1. Taxonomy (NCBI): domain Eukaryota; kingdom Metazoa; phylum Chordata; class Actinopteri; order Cypriniformes; family Leuciscidae; genus Gila; species Gila orcuttii. The sequence goes on along the minus strand of JAPDVR010000018.1, from coordinate 41,438,729 downwards.
AAATCCAGGTTGTATGTGGTTATTAAGTCGTTGACTAGAAGTGATTTATTTTTAAGTGAGCGGATGTTTAAAAATGCTAACTTAACAGTTTTACTTGTTGTCCCCACAGCAATCTTAGTTTGTCGTGTAATAGGCACCAGATTAGATGGGTTTGCTGTACGGCTTTTGAAGGCCTTAGACTTTCTATCATGTAATCGAACAGCAATAGAGAAAGATACAGGCACACTGGGTTCCCGCTTTTTCTGTAAACATTTGACTAAGTTATTGTTATCATAGCGAGGACCCGACACATATCACTGAGAGCTGGTATCAGTTGTTTTTGGTTCACCTCGAGCCGCTGGAGGAGGGTGTGGGCCCTGGCGCTGTGGCAGAGGCCGAAGAGCTCTCACAGGGGGAGGGCGAGCTGGGCCAGCAGGCTTTGGTGGTTGTGGGGCCTGCCGTTTTTTGGTTGGTATCTGGGGGCTTGCAAAAGAGTGGGATAGTCTAGTTCCAGCATACACCAGTTGTTCCATTTTCTCTGAGAAGCACAGAAGTGGGGATGCTGGAGAGATGGATAACGTATCTGGTGAGAGGGGATGTTGCTCTGGTGTTATCGGAGACTGTAATATTCTGTCCTGGTTTCCCTGGCTGTTTTTCAGAAAGTCGTCCTTGGGTGCTGAATCTTGGAGCAGTGCTAGTATGTCACAGTCTGTCTGTGGTGAGCTCTGTGGGCAGGGCTCAGCTGAGATTATGTCCGTGAGCAGAGGTTGTTGTGGCTGAGTGGTGTTATCATTGTCCTTGTGTGATGTGTCAACCGTATGTCCATTTAGGTGCTGAAGTGAAGTCCTGTGGTCATTCATACTGTATCCAGGTGTGTGTGTGCCATTCAGGTTGAGTGGATTGGCACACACTGCAGAAGGATGACGGAGGGAGAAGTAGATATTGTCCTTTAGCACTCTAGAACCAAGTTTGTTTGGGTGGTGGCCATTCTGTTGAAACAGTTGCCTCTGACTCCAGAAAAGATTGAAGTTGTCAATGAAGTTCACTCCATTTATATTGCAGGTTTTTTGCAGCCATGTGTTAAGCCCAAGCAATCGTGAAAACCTGTTTGTTCCTCTTGCTGGGAGTGGTCCACTGATGAATGTTTGAACTTTCAGTCTTTTAAGTGTTTCAAAAAGTTCATTGAAATCCTTCTTAAGGAGTTCCAACTGCTCTTTATGAATATCATTTTTCCCCACATGAATGATGAGTCGATTTGCAGTCTTATGTTTCATAAGAATGTTCTGAAGTTCCCTGTTTACATCAGAAGTTGTTGCTTCTGGAAGGCAGCACGTAGTTGTATCCCTGCTATTAATGTTTCTGATTATGGAGTCACCCACTATCAGAGTCCTGGGCCCGGCTGCGCTCTGAGCTGAGTGCCGCTGTCTGCTCGACCTTGAGCCCCAGTTAGCATCAGTGTTAGCTACTGGCTGATTCAGTCTGTGTTCGATCACATTCATCAAATTTGGGGATTCCTTATTCATTAATACTTCAAATCTGTTCTCAAGATGTATAGGTGGTGGTATGAGACCAGTGTTTGCAATCCTTGTCAGAGCCGTGTCTGGGGTAGAGGATGCTACTGCAGCAATATGTGATGCTCGTGATAATCTGATGTCTTGAGTGCCTTTGGGTCTCGCTCCCTGTTTGTGCCATCGATTTGTAAGTCGATCGGCTTGTTTCTCTACACTCAGTATAGTCTGTCGAGGAGCACTAGATTCATGGGACTCACCGGCTGTATGCTGAGGGCGTCCATGACGAAGCTCTGTTGTGTGTTCCGTCTGGTTTGGTGGTCCCGCAATTAACTTTGTTTCAAGAACTGCAATCCTTTGTAAAAGTCTGTGGCAGTTGGAGCAGCAAGTAGATTCCAGAGGAGACATTTTCTTATCCTTATGAATGTAGGCAGTTGTGTTTTCTCTTCCCCGGAATGTAAGCTTTCAGTGGGAGGCTGGTCGAATAAAATAATTCTGCTTTTTTTGTAGTAATCCAAGCGTTTGAGCACTGTGCTGATTTGCTGAAGTTAAAATTAGGTGATAAAAGGAGATAAAATATAAAAATATAAAAGCGATAGAGCAAAGCGCGGAGCAGTAAGCGAGAGCGTCTGAACAGTAGCTGAGCAGGAAGTAGAAATAAAAGAGTGATTTCAACAACTTAATTCATCATAACTAAATTTGCTATATTAATTATTTTGTTATAAATTAATAATTCTTCATATCTCCAGAATTTCCTTATAATATTAGAAGTTATGATGACTATTAGTCATTTATTTATAAATAATATTCACCATAAAATAACTTCTAAAAATACAAGAAAATTCCAAAGTAGAGTTGATTTGCAACACTAGATATTTGAAATGACTTACGGGGAATAACACTGCATTGTGTCTGATTCAGAGGATGGTCAGCTTTACAGATGATTTCTTGTCCATGTAATCTCTGAGTGTCATTAATAGTGATGCTGTAATTGCCGTATCCACTGGCACTCTGGCTGAGGCCGGGAAAAGACACCTGTGCTTCTGGAGCGCCACCTGGCCACACACAGAGGAACTGCAGCAATGCTCCATTCACTGTCTGAACTGAACAGGACGGCCCGCCACTGGGAGCCTCTGCCAGGATGAGAAGCAGAGTTGATAAGAGCATATCTCTATTGACTAACACATGAACAGACTGGTTTAACTTTAAATGACTTCCTAATAGACCTTAGCCAAGGTAGCGCCAGATTTAAGTTTTGACAGGAATGGAAACGAGGCTGTAAGTCTATCCCTCTCACACAGGTCTTACTTTTTTAGACAAGTAGGCCATAATGTCAGCGCTTTGCAGTATATCGGTATAGAAAAAGTAACAAAACCCTCTAGAGGAGGAGATTATGAGAAGAAATTATTACAGAGGGAATGTTTTTGGATTTATACCTTAAGTACTTTGTCACCTTTAGGGTTGAATGAGGATTTTGATATTAAGCCATTTTTATAGTGATGTAAAATATATTTTTTTTTTGTCATGTTACTTGTATTTGTCATATGATCTTTTGTGTGTGCCTAATTAAGATGATGATCTTTTGTGTGTGCCTAATTAAGATGATGATCTTTTGTGTGTGGCTAATTAAGATGATCATCTGTGTCTATTTAAAGTTGACTTCACTTTACATTGATGTTGTGCCTGATGAAGACCTGAGGGTCAAAACGTTGCCTTTTAATAAATTCTTTTGGAGCAGTAATTTTCAGTGTGCGGACTTCTCACTTCTGTGTTTTCTTACTTTTTGTCACACCAGCCATAAATATTTTTTTAACCAGCCATGAAACATAGATTAATCCTTATTAAAGTTACAAAAGTTATTCAGTCAAGAGCAATTATTTGTCTTTTGTTGTTTGATTAAAATTAAAGTCCCACTGAAGTGCACTAAAACTTGCAGCATTATTCAAAGTTGACGTAATTTCCACTGAAATAGGAAGACAGGACGGGGCATATCGAGCAGCTCTTGCCCTTTTTAAAAATAGCCAATAGAGTTTACTTTATATCACAGGTCGGCCAGAGCTCTTGAACTCCGCAAAGCTGCATTTCACAGCCACAGTCTAATACTGTTACATATGCGTTTTATTTATCAACTTTTTACGTTCAGTTAAGACATAACTGACTATGGTTACAAGGATACTTGCCAAGACAGGCATTTTAACATCATTTTGTTTGAATATGTCTGTTCAAGCGCAAGAAAAAGAGAGTTTAGTATTTTCTCGTATTTAGTAAGTTCCCTTTCACGTCTTTTTGAGCTTGAATATTTAAATTGGCAAGACTTAAACTTTCATCCTGAGCGTCGTTCACGTTTGTTCACGTCTTTTTCTCACAATTTTGCATTGGTGATTGACACCGTTTTTTATACTCACCAACACTGATTTTTACTGCCATTTTGTTGATAAAAAGGTTTTTACAGAGGATGGATCTCTTTTCATCACCCAATAAATAGCCTAAAAATGTACTGTCAACAGCCAGAAAAAAAATACACTATCACAATGTTTTTAGGATTAAAATTTTATATAAATAAGACGAATGATATATGAACAAACTCTATTAAAACCCTTCAGGATATAGATATGAATAAAACTGTAAAGTCTAGTGTATGTGAGTGCAGCTGACGTGGAGATGAAAAAACTCACAGCCTTTAAAGATAAAGTTTGCATTTAAACAATTAAATGTGTATTTTGGATGTTTTCTTGCCTGAAACACCATCAGCAGAAAAAATATTAAGCCATCCGAAGAGAATATTTACATGCACAACATCGTAACATGCTAGTATTCCCATATTAAATCTGAACTGCAAACTCGTACCATAGATAATTACAGTGAGGTTCCTCTGAAGTGTGGCCTTAGTTCTGGTGTTGACCATCACGCAAGTGTAAACGCCACTTTGACTCGTCTTAAGATTGGTGAGATGGACTGTTCCAGTTCCAGACGTTGTGATAGACCCGGCATTGAAAAACCACGATGTGGAAGGGGCCGGTTCACCCTCGGCCTGACAGGAGAGGAACAGAGACTCTCCCGAAACAAAGACTGCTTTTGTGGGACTGACCTTGAGAACTGGCTTATCTGGTCCATCTATGGGCAGCAAGAGGGAGAATAAGATGTAGGAAATGAAACGGGCTACTGTTGTGAAAGTAAAGCATCTTAATGACATTCTGGCTAAGGTAACAAGATCCTAGAGTCTTAAACATTCCCATATATACTCACACAGCACTGTGATGTTCCTGTGAAGGGTTTCAATGCTGAACGGGTTGGTTAGTAACACAGTGTAGCGCCCCGCATCACTCCGACTGGGCTGGTTTATTGTGAGTTTCTGTCCAGCGATGGAATAATGAGATGTATTTTTTACCTGGAGCCCATTAAAAAACCACCTCACCTCTTTGGCCTCCCCTTGCATTGTGCTGTAATACAAGCTGAACTTCTCTTCACCCTCAACGCAGTCTTCTGAAACAGTGTGCAGGGATGCATTCGTGATGATATCTATTGAGAAAGAGACTCATGGAAATTAATAACATTACCAACTCCAACACTGTTTTTCCTGCTGAAGGTGCAAAGACACATTAAATACTCTTATACGCATGTGTCATGAGACAAGGAACAATAGCTAAACTAGTAAATAATGATAGTCTTTAGGAAAAGCGATGGCTCAATATAAGTGCTTTAAAATAATTATTGCCTAATTTTATTCATGAACCTATTAAGGATGCAAGATATATCGGCCAACATATCGGTATCTGCCTATATTATGTTAATTTTTAATTTTATTATAATCGGCACGATAAGAAAATTTGGCCGATGTATTTAAGCCGATAAATAATGGATTATTTCCTTCAGATGAGACACTTCAGATGAGCGCTGTTTGCCATGATGGTTTGAATCGCTTAAAATATGATTCGATTTTTTTTTTTTTGATAAGGAAAGTTGGCCATAGGAGTGTACAATTTATTTTAAAACTTACACTGGTTCAAACTAGGCAACGTTTTATGGTGAGACTTTTGTTTTTGTAATCAGGCTTTCAAAAATTATCTAAAAATTTGGTTTTAGATTTATCGGCCACTGTTACATTTTATCGGCCAATGTTATATTTCAGATGTAACAAGGAATCCGCAAATATTATTATGCATTTTAACTTTGGTTACAATTATTTATGAAAAGACATGTAATGCATTACAACGTACATTATGAATGTTTGGGTGTTTTAAATGGCATCTAAAGAACAAGGTGTATATGAAAAATATAATTGAATGGTTGAAATTAAAATTTTAAACACATCGCTTTACAAAATACTTATGCAAATAAATAAAAAGCTAAATATATTTGACAAGGCTGCTAGTAGCTACACGTTCAAACCAGAAGGTTTTGTTAATCAGTTATTAATCAGTGATCAATTATCAGTGATCAATACAGCCAAATATAAACAATAACTGTATATCACTAATTATAATATGTTACCACACACACATACTGTATTCTCATCCATATTCTCCATACTCACCGTAAACAAAGAGGTCAAATGTAGCGCTGACCTTTGCCTCCCCGATTTGAGTCATTTCTACAGTGTATGTACCGTAATAACTAAGGGACACATTTCTGAAGGTGAGGGATCCATCCTGTTCTGGTTTTAAAATGTCTAAAGCAACACCTGAAAGCGAGCCGTCACCAACGGTCCATCTGGCGATCAGACGGTCTCCCATAAACCACATGACCTCAGGCCGAGAGACTCCAGCGTGAGACACAGCGAGCGTCACACTGGTGCCCACAAGAGCTTCAACTGATATGGGTCCCGTGGGTGAGATGGTCAGATTACATAGATTACCTATAGTAAAAGGGACAACAACAAAAAAGAGCAATAATTATTCTTGCAAAACTCTGCCATGATGTTACAGTATTGTGGGTGTTTTCAAGCGTACAAGTAAAAACATCTAAGATTTTGCTTCTCCAATGTACAGATTAACCCTGAAATCTACGACATTAAATTACATTAACCATTACATCCCAATGTGTTTATTTATGTTATTCAAAAAGTGGGTAAATTTGTCAACAATGTTGAACTGGTACTTTTAAACAAAACCCAGATGTTAGATATTACCTAAATGGCTATATTAAGATTTGATTATAGATACTAAGAGAAATATATAGAGTGGCATTCATGAACTTAGTTAATTGAAACATGAATTAAACAAAAATGTAAAATAACTTACATTTAATTGATCATTGGCTGCTGTTAGATAGAAGGTAGCCTAATAGTATACTACTGACCAAGTTCACTAAGTTAGTGACTGACAACAGTTTTTTTAGGACAAAAACGATTGAAAAACTACTACAATTATAATACCACACACAAGGATTTCATAAGGCTTTATATGTAATTGTACATGAAAATGCACGTAACAGTTTTTGTGTTGCAATCACTGAGATTATATCCTAGCAAACACAGAACGTTGACCCAACCTTCTAACAACGCTTTAACAACATGGCCAAAAGTTTGCTATAACTATGTTGTGTTGTGAAGGTTGTAACAGCGTTGTCACACTGTTGACATTGAACCATCGTTCAGGTCCATTGCTGAAAGGGATAGTTCACCCAAAAATGAAAATTAGCCCATGATTTACTCACCCTGAAGCCATCCTAGGAGTGTATGATTCTTCTTTCAGATGAATACAATCGGAGTTATATTTAAAAAATGTCGAGGCTCTCCCAAGCTTTATAATGGGAGTGAATGGCTGTATGTCTTTGGAAGTCCATCAAGGTGCATCTATTCATGATTAAAGGCCTTTTGAAGTGAAGCGATGCGTTCGTGTAAGAAAAATATCCATATTTAAACGGTAAATAAACGTCTACCTGAATTTTTATGTCGATAAAGTTTTAAATATGGACATTTTTCTTAAACGAATGCATCGCTTCACTTTAGAAGGCCTTTATTAACATACATTTTGCGTTATGTAGGCTATATGATATTTTCCAAATAAAAATACAATTTTAGTTATATTATCCATTTCCAGTAAACCATATCACAATCCATAAACAAGACCATTATGTCTTACAGTTCTACGTTTTTATAATGTTGCCAAAGTTGAAATGCAACGTGCCAAAGTTGCCACAAAATGTGTTGGCTGGGTATTGATATCCTGATAATAATAATAGACTTGATATAGCTTTTTACTCAGTCTGAGTTATGTTAAAGACTGTCACTTACAATAAAATTAATAATAATATATTTATTTATAGGTATAAATAATGAGATTTGATTTTGACTTACCTGCAATCAAGAACAAAAGAACACAAATCAAACTAAACAGCGTCTGCATGTCGACAAACTCAAACTAAAGCTGTAGGTCAGAGTTTTAATTCAGTCATATTCCTTCGAAAACAGATGAATAGCTGTGAAGTCACTCCACATCCCTGAGAAATTCCCAAACTCCTCCGTCCAGGTGAGATTTACCTGGAGAAATCATTCCATCAGTCACACATGGAGTGTGTGAGTGGGCGGGGCTTAGCGTCCTGCGTTTAAAGCGATAGTTCAAAACAAATGGTCATTTCAAACCTGTACGACGTTCTTTCTTCCGTGGAAAACAAAAGAGACGTACAGCAGATTGTTAGTGACTGACAGCCTCCACCTCCACGTTCATTGCATAATTCTCCCCCCAATTAAAAAAAATACTAAAATGGCTTATTCTGCCAAATAATAATAATCATAATCATAATAATAACACCTTATGTGTTCCACAGAAGAAATAAAGAAACATACATTACAGGTTTAGTAGAGGTCGAGAAAAGTATGACAGAATTGTTGATGAACTATCCTTAAAAGTAATACCTGCACTAATTTGTAATGATTACTACTTACAAGCATTTTTTTTATTGTATGAAATATATATATATATACACATTATATATAGCTTGTTTACATATAGGCCTATTTTACATAGAAATTGATAAATATCATACACACATATATCACTAAAATATGTATAATAAATATTGGCTTATATATGTACTATAATAGTACCGGTATATATAAGCAAAAATAAACAAAATAAAATCGAATTCTTTAAAAAAAATAATTCACCCGCTATACAACCGTTTTAAGAAACTGTGTGATTCCTAGACCTAAAAATCAACATAATTAATTATGAATATATATATATATATATATATATATATATATATATATATATATATATATATATATATACACACACTTCTAGCTGTGCTTAGCTGTAAAATATTTTATAGAATTTTTTTACTGCATTTGTTTTTTAAAAAAACATTTCCCAGTAAAACAAACAACAGCAAAAGTTATGGAGTCTTTGACCATGTTGTGGACAATGGGGGATTTTGGAGCCAAAAAGATTGAGAACCACTGACTATGCAAAATTATCCTTTCAGTGGACAAAAGTCTCCAGACAAAAATTTGAGTGGGATCCAATGGAGGTTTTGGATTTGTTAAGGGCCGGGCAACTCCTAGAGTATAAAAAGGCCTTAATTTGTAAGTAATTTTTTTGTTCAATTTTTGAAGAGCAACACTACTGTTGAGATGCCAGGTTCTCTCCATGCAGCATACGGATTATTAAAATAGTGTGCAGAATGGCTTTGAAAAGTAATCATACACCACAGGATAAAGAAGAGAACCGTGAGAGATTACCTGATGTCTTCATCCAGCAGAACCCACATGCGTCCCAGCTCTTCCTTTGTTTACCAGTAAGCCTCTGTGTGTTTCCAAATCATTTACCCACACAACAGGTTAGACAACAAGCTTAAATCTTGACATATATGGACAAATAAACCACAACAGCATTTATCTGCATGTCTTTTCTCTGTACAGTTGTCTCAGCACTGGGATAGGAAGAAGTATTTTAACATCGCAAATATTACACTGCAGCTTTAAGAGAAGAATGATTGAGACTTACAATAATGATATGCATATGAAAAAGACAACTTTTTATTGTCATCAAATGATACTGTACAATCAGGACTCATTTAGAGGCGCTTGTGGTAACGTGATTTACTCTTCATGCTGAGAGACACTGTCTGGTTAAAAATGATGCTTAACTTTAAACAACATCAATAAACTCTAAGCCTCATTCAAAGTACACTAGTTTTTCATAACAATAAATGTCAGGAAGCACAGACAGTTCTGATTTTGACTAAACATATCAATAAAACAAATATAATGGCGTATTAGTGCATTCAAAAGTGTTCCCTATATATTGATGTCCTGTTTCTTATAATGCACAGAAGAACTGGTGAGCCCTCGCTGGGACGGATGGGCGTTGGTGGATCAGTGTCTCTCAGCATTCACAAGAACATAAGAGTCAAAAACACAGACACTATATAAACTACATGGGTCTGGTCTGGATTTGTGATGGGGCCGATGCAGACTTTACTGGCCTCAAAGTTTGATCAACAGTAGTTTGCTCCATCACCAGTTATAAAAGACCTACAGAAAACAAAAAAGGACAAAATATAACATGAATGACCTATTCATGAGTATTCAAACTACATGACATTTTTATTTTTGTTACTATGTGGCAGCCAAAAAGCAGGCAACCTGCTTCCATGTTGAATAAAACAGCTTTTTCTAGACCTCATGTTTTATTCGTTTAATCAGTAAATAAGGTTTAATTTGTTAACATTAGTAGAACTAACAATGAAAAAGACTTCTAAAGCATATATTAACCTTAGTTCATGTTCAAGTTCAAAAGTTGTGCTAACATGAACTAACAATGGGATTGAATACAATATTTGTATTAATACAGTAAATATTGTATAACAAAGGTATTGCTCAGTTGTCGCATTAAGTAAGGAATAATTCACCCCGGGCTGTTGAATTAATAGAAAATAATGCACGCTTGAAGTGGTTAACTCGTAACTCGCGTCACGTTGGACCTCGGGTGTGCATTATTTTCCTAATAATTCAATGGCCTGGAGTCAATTATTCTGCTAATACGAAGATTTTTTTATTTTATTTATTTTCTTCTTAAAACGCTTTTCAAACTTATTTCTTACGCATCTCATGTCAAGCCTCCATTGCTAATTCCAAAATGTCATTTTAGAGCTAGTAACAAAGGCTTGAGACATTGATATGCAGACTAATGCAGTTATTATAGATAGAGAGAGAGAGAGAGAGAGAGAGAGAGAGAGATTAAGCGTGTGAATTGCCTGAGTCTGTGCATCTCTCAGTCTTCAGCAGCCGCGTTTCTACTAATAGCGAAACTGTAAGTTTAAGTGCTTCAAAAACAGCTACCTCAATATTGAGAAATGTTGTTTAGTTCTGCAAGATGCAAATCTATTTTATTGATAAGTCACATGGCAGTGCTGACAATTTTCTATGTGCGTGAATTAGGGGTGTCCTCGACTAAAGATTTTCATAGTCAAATCAGAATCGTCATGTCTTCCCTATAGTCGACTAATAGTCGAATCGTGTGTGGGGTTGGGGAGGGGGAGGGGCTTTAACATTTTAAAGCCGCGATGTACACAACATCACACAAAGATAGAAGAAAATGTATAAAAACATTTCAGATCAATATAACTAAGAAATAACATAACTGCAGAAAGGACACACTGCAGACAGGATTTGCATTTCACATGCAAATCAAATTAAATCAGCTAAATTGCCTGTGCGAGCAGGCTCTAAGTACAGAGCGCAACATCGATGCACCGAAAAATAATCAACAATTAAATTAGAACAGAATATACCTTTCTAATAAATAAAAATACAAAACTAAATAAGTCAGAATCAAGTCACAAGATGCAGAACAAATGTGTGGAAAGTGCCTAAAGTGCAGGGGAACATATATTCAAAACACAAGACACAAATAGTTAAATTAGATAACCCTGAGCGATCAATACATTAAATAAATAAAAATAAATAAATTATTAAGATAACGAAAGTATAGCCAGAATTGTCAACTTTGTCTTTTTAACTGCAGAAAAACCAATAAACGCTAAACTCGAGTGACAGTTTAGCTAAATATGTTCACAGCATCCAAAAATCAAATTAGAAACGGCTGAAATGTTTTGAAATCCCTTGTACCCTCCCTGATTGAGAGAAAGAAAATCTAGTCTTTCACTCTGTCTGTGTTTCTGTGTCCGTTTGAGTCTTTTCAAATTGTGTGCGTGGATAAAATGCATTCTAAAACGCTTAACATGAAAAACGTTTAACGGCTTAATGTCCTAAGACAGTTATATTAATATGACAATATGACAATTTTCTATTTGCGTGAATTAGGGGTGTCCTCGACTAAGGATTTTCATAGTCAAATCAGAATCAAATTCTGTATACACCTTATTAATGATGAGCCCAGAATATGAAGGCAACAAGTTTAATTAAACGCTAATTTTCCTCCCATTGAAAACCGTTATTATAAAGAAAACGCTTTACGTGACTTTTTATAGGAGGAACACGTCGCGTTCATATTATGGGTTTATCTGCACATAGTATGGTTTCTTAATAAGGTATACTGTGTACTAGGGGTGGGAATTGTCAAAAATGTGACGATTCGATAGTATTGCGATATTTGGGCCACGATTCAATATTATTGCGATTCTCAATATATTGCGATACAGCAAGTATTGCGATTCAATTCTGCGATATTGCGATTCATGTCCCCCATATTATTCAAAGGCATTACAAAAAATTAGGAAAATAAGACCGCTCAACTCACTTTAAATGTCACATTTAATTCTGTAAACATTATCTTCTACACAGTGCAAAAGTGCTAGTGCAAAAACTTAGGAGGGTAGAGCAAAAACTTGAAAACTTGTTCTTGAACATTCAGGACACGGGACCTTATTACAGGACAGGACATAATTATTCTCTGAATAGGAGACCTCTCACATGAATGGTGAGCTCTAGGCTTGCTACAATAGTCGGTGTTACCGGTGTTACACGGTGTTCAGTCGCAACACTGGTTTCATCACTTGCCCACCGCAGCACCGCAACAAAAACAAAAAAAAGTTTACAGCGTTAAACATGTTTAACGCAATTACGCAGTATCCGTTAAATCCTGCCTGTATTACACACACGACCCACAGAAAAGACGCGCGTCAGTATCGAGTTCTCTTCCGGGCTTGAACAAACCATAACACACACAAATTATGCCAAAATGTCCGTTTTGTCGAGTGTCCTCATAAGAGCAATCTTAAATTATTTAAATAAAGTCTTAAATGAACATAGAGATTTGTGAGAAAATGGGACGCGTGTCAGATCTCGTCTCTGGCCCACATTGCACTGCATTAACGAATGTAGGCTACAGCTTATGTAACGTTACGCTCAACGACTGTCCGAATTCGCTCACTTGTTTTCATTCACTCCTTCAAGTGAACAGTATTAGTGGACTAACTTAGGGAATAGGCCTAACTTAGTGAATGAGGGTTTAGGGGGGGATTTCAACCCATGTACTCAAGCAGTGAAAAATAGAGGACACTGACAACGCGCTGACAGACAGGACCGAGCAGGTAATATTTAATATGAATTATGAAACAAACAAAGCTCACTGAGCTCCCAGCACATAACTTAAAATTATTTAAATACAATAGAGTAACATAAACCTGAGAATAATCATAAAACCGAAATTTAACCACACTTTCGATTTGAAAGAAGACGGAGCGTCGTGTACAACCAATAGTGAAGCCATTTTCATTCGAATTTGCTGTTGAATGTATTGTAGACAACAAAGCACCGCAACAAGCGCCACCTTGTGGATGTAATACGCAAATGTAAATGATCAGATTAAACTCTGAGAAAACCGGAAAGTAAAACAGATAATTTTATAATTAAATATCGCAATACTTTGCGCTACTGTATTGATATAATTGCGTGCACAAAATATCGCGATACCGAACAGAATCGATTTTTTCCCCCACCACTACTGTGTACATGCATTAAGCCACGTAAAAGTGCCCTTTAAGCGTTTTAAAAGCTTTTTTCACGTAGGCTACTTGTTAACGTTGGCCTGCAGAAGTGCGATCATGGTTTTCCTGATGCTAAATCCAGCCATGGAGAATATCCTTTCTGATGGTGTGCATTCACACTTTAGATTTTCTTATCCCAGACATTTTTAAAGATTTAAATGCCTGCCGGAAAAATGCTCCTCTTTCGGTCACGGATCGCAAGTGAAACTTAAATCTGTCACGGGGTGTTTGGATTTATTCACGCACTTTAAAAATATTTATTAAAAGCTTCTTTCTTTGCACATTTGTATTTTCAGCATTAACATAATAGGCTCCTATATTAACGTATTGACAGAAAACCGGTAGTTCTATGTGAAATCAGACATTGAGCACCCTTATATAACCTCTGCGAAGATTCGACCGTGAGATTGGTAGTCGAATCAGGCTCCTCCTATCGATGCATCGAATCTTCGACTATTCGGGGTCACCCCTAGCGTGAATGTTTCGTTTATGTGCCTGTACTGTATGTGTGTGCATTTTCTTGTGGGGGGAGAGCAGGAGAAAGAGAAAGTGCTTTCCATAGATAATTAAATGTAATTACTTGTGGTTTTTATCCTATTGTTTACTATATTTATTTGCTTGGTCAGTGTCGCTGTTGGTTTTGGTTCTTTTGCTGTCGGATATAAGGACCTTTGAAATAACTGAAATCATTTGGCGAAGTGATATGGAGCTGTAATGCGATCAAATCCTGCCTGGAACTACTTTAGCCATGCAATTAAATAAATTAAATTAACGCTTAATTTATTTATTTCATTTATTTGTGCAAAACATTTAGAGAGTGTGATATTATATCCTTACCTTGAGTGTTAGTCTGCACTGCCCCTCCTGCATGTACTTCCTCTATATTCTTCCAGCCTCTTTCAGTTTTCCCACCAGATCCTCAACGGTCTCCACTTTCACTCCAGCGAGTCTCTGAGCAGGTTCGTCCACATTGAGCACCTCCAACCGTGAGCTCACGTCCACTCCCAGGTCTGCAGGCTTCACATTCGCAATCTTCTTTTTCTTCGCTTTCTACGGAGGCACAAAAAATAAAACTAATACATGCCATATGGTACAAGTTTTGCAGAATGTTTTCTTCCCGGCTTTCCACTTATGTTGGTCATTTAAAAAAATACTAATGTTAACCATAGAATTTCATTAATTTAAATTGAAAAGTGCTTTTCCCATCTAAACATCCAGAGGGAACCATTTGAAAATGCTAATTCTCATTAGAAAATTAGATTATGCTTGCATTAAATAGTATGGGGAAAAAATCCATTAAAACCAATGAGATGATCAGCCTTACATCAGAGTCCTTGACAATTTTCTATTTTTTTATGTTTGTTGACAAGGCTGCATTTATATAATCAAAAATAAAGTAAAAACAACCATATTGTGAAATACTAAAATATTGGCATATTAGAATGATTTCTGAAGGATCATGTGACTGAAAACTGGAGTAATGATGCGGAAAATTCAGCTTTGATCACAGAAATAAATTAATTTTTAATTTAATATATTCACATAGAAAACAGTAAATTTAAATTGTAGTAATATTCCAGAATTTTACTGTATTTTTGATCAAGTAAATGCAGCCTTGTGAGCATAAGAGACTTCTTTCATTACAAATTACACATTTTTATTACAAACTTTTGACCGGCAGTGTATACATTTACATATATGCATTTAGTAGATAGTTTTATTCACCGCAACTTAAATTGCATTCAAAGTTTGCATTTGATCAGTTCATGCATTCCCTGGGAATCAAACCCATAATCCTGGTATTGCTAGAAAAAAAAAAAGGGAACACTTCACAATAAGGTTAATTGGTTAACATTCGTCAACTAAATTAGTTAGCATGAACTAATTATGAACTGCACTTATACAGCATGTATTAATCTTTGTAAAATGTTAATTTCAACATTTACTAATACTTTATTAAAATCTTGTTAAGATTAGTTAATGCACTGTGAACTAACATGAACAGCTGTATTTTTATTAACTAACATTCACAAAGATTAACAAATATAGTAACAAATGTATTGCTCATGGTTAGTTCATGTTAGAGTATACATTAATGAATATTATTGTAAAGTGTTACCAAAAAAACCTTGAATCCCTATGGGTGCACAGAGCAGTAGTGTTGCATTACTGTACCATGATGTTGGGCAGCGTGGCGTATCTGGGAGTGTTGAGACGGAGGTCAGCGGTCACAACGGCTGGCATATTGATCATAATGGTCTCCAATCCACCATCAATTTCTCTCACCACCTTCAGCTTGCCTCCTTCTAAGGTCAACTCAGATGCAAACGTTCCCTAGAAAATGATAAAAAATAATTCAGGAGAAGGGTCACTCTCAGTCCGGAAAGAAATGTGACAACAGGCAGAGCAAATATTGCACTGTAAGAGCCATTATGCTCCATTTATAATATGTTGTAGTTCCACATGTTGTGGACACTGACTGGGTGGAGTGTGGGTTTAATAAGTAGTATATATGTAGCCAGAGAGCAAGCGCAGTCAGGTGTAAGTAATGAGGGAAACAAACATTTTTTGACGTGTCGGGATCGTATGTGGACATGCAAACTTGGATTATAATGTGTTTTGGCATCGAAACTGTGACAAATAAAGGGATAATTGCAGTATTGGATTGGAAATAAATAGAAATAATTCTACAACACCTCTAATGGCGCTTTTCCACTGCATGGTACGGTACGGCTCGCTTTAAATGGGACCACCTCTGTTGAGGTTCCAAGCGTACCGTGCCGATACTAAATGTGACGTGTAAACACTGCAGATCACTGATTGGTCAGACAGACAGAATCGTCACTACCATCAAACCCGCTAGATGTAAATAGCCAGTAACAGCCACCGCTGTAGCAACAGTTTTAAAACTACTTGCTTGAAGAAAAAAAACTTCCAAAGAAGAAATGGCTGAATCGTGGTCAGTGGACGAGAAGTGCAGACGTTCCTCTCGTTGTTTGCCGAGAAACGGATAAACTAACGATCAGTCATAATCCCACCCACTTTGAAGCGGTACTAACTGCAGTGGAAAAGCAAACCGAGCCGTGCCGAGTCGTTCCACGCAGTGGAAAAGCGAGCCGAGCCGAACCGTACTGAGCCGTTCCACGCAGTGGAAAAGCGAGCCGAGCCGAACCGTACTGAGCCGTTCCACGCAGTGGAAAAGCGAGCCGAACTGAGCCGTTCCACGCAGTGGAAAAGTGAGCCGAGCCGAACCGTACTGAGCCGTTCCACGCAGTGGAAAAGCGAGCCGAGCCGAACCGTACTGAGCCGTTCCACGCAGTGGAAAAGCGAGCCGAACTGAGCCGTTCCACGCAGTGGAAAAGTGAGCCGAGCCGAACCGTACTGAGCCGTTCCACGCAGTGGAAAAGCAAGCCGAGCCGTACTGAGCCGTTCCACGCAGTGTAAAAGCGAGCCGAACCGTACCGTACTGAGCCGTTCCACGCAGTGGAAAAGCTAGCCGAGCCGTACTGAGCCGTTCCACGCAGTGGAAAAGCGAGCCGAACTGAGCCGTTCCACGCAGTGGAAAAGTGAGCCGAGCCGAACCGTACTGAGCCGTTCCACGCAGTGTAAAAGCGAGCCGAACCGTACCGTACTGAGCCGTTCCACGCAGTGGAAAAGCAAGCCGAGCCGTACTGAGCCGTTCCACGCAGTGGAAAAGCGAGCCGAGCCGAACCGTACTGAGCCGTTCCACGCAGTGGAAAAGCAAGCCGAGCCGTACTGAGCCGTTCCACGCAGTGGAAAAGTGAGCCGAGCCGAACCGTACTGAGCCGTTCCACGCAGTGGAAAAGCGAGCCGAACTGAGCCGTTCCACGCAGTGGAAAAGTGAGCCGAGCCGAACCGTACTGAGCCGTTCCACGCAGTGGAAAAGCAAGCCGAGCCGTACTGAGCCGTTCCACGCAGTGGAAAAGTGAGCCGAGCCGAACCGTACTGAGCCGTTCCACGCAGTGGAAAAGCGAGCCGAGCCGAACCGTACTGAGCCGTTCCACGCAGTGGAAAAGCGAGCCGAACTGAGCCGTTCCACGCAGTGGAAAAGTGAGCCGAGCCGAACCGTACTGAGCCGTTCCACGCAGTGGAAAAGCAAGCCGAGCCGTACTGAGCCGTTCCACGCAGTGGAAAAGTGAGCCGAGCCGAACCGTACTGAGCCGTTCCACGCAGTGGAAAAGCGAGCCGAGCCGAACCGTACTGAGCCGTTCCACGCAGTGGAAAAGCGAGCCGAACTGAGCCGTTCCACGCAGTGGAAAAGTGAGCCGAGCCGAACCGTACTGAGCCGTTCCACGCAGTGGAAAAGCAAGCCGAGCCGTACTGAGCCGTTCCACGCAGTGTAAAAGCGAGCCGAACCGTACCGTACTGAGCCGTTCCACGCAGTGGAAAAGCTAGCCGAGCCGTACTGAGCCGTTCCACGCAGTGGAAAAGCGAGCCGAACTGAGCCGTTCCACGCAGTGGAAAAGTGAGCCGAGCCGAACCGTACTGAGCCGTTCCACGCAGTGTAAAAGCGAGCCGAACCGTACCGTACTGAGCCGTTCCACGCAGTGGAAAAGCAAGCCGAGCCGTACTGAGCCGTTCCACGCAGTGGAAAAGCGAGCCGAGCCGAACCGTACTGAGCCGTTCCACGCAGTGGAAAAGCAAGCCGAGCCGTACTGAGCCGTTCCACGCAGTGGAAAAGTGAGCCGAGCCGAACCGTACTGAGCCGTTCCACGCAGTGGAAAAGCGAGCCGAACTGAGCCGTTCCACGCAGTGGAAAAGTGAGCCGAGCCGAACCGTACTGAGCCGTTCCACGCAGTGGAAAAGCAAGCCGAGCCGTACTGAGCCGTTCCACGCAGTGGAAAAGTGAGCCGAGCCGAACCGTACTGAGCCGTTCCACGCAGTGGAAAAGCGAGCCGAGCCGAACCGTACTGAGCCGTTCCACGCAGTGGAAAAGCGAGCCGAACTGAGCCGTTCCACGCAGTGGAAAAGTGAGCCGAGCCGAACCGTACTGAGCCGTTCCACGCAGTGGAAAAGCAAGCCGAGCCGTACTGAGCCGTTCCACGCAGTGGAAAAGTGAGCCGAGCCGAACCGTACTGAGCCGTTCCACGCAGTGTAAAAGCGAGCCGAACCGTACCGTACTGAGCCGTTCCACGCAGTGGAAAAGCTAGCCGAGCCGTACTGAGCCGTTCCACGCAGTGGAAAAGCTAGCCGAGCCGTACTGAGCCGTTCCACGCAGTGGAAAAGTGAGCCGAGCCGAACCGTACTGAGCCGTTCCACGCGGTGGAAAAGCGAGCCGAACCGTACTGAGCCGTTCCACGCGGTGGAAAAGCGAGCCGAACCGTACCGTACTGAGCCGTTCCACCCAGTGGAAAAGCGAGCCGAGCCGTACTGAGCTGTTCCACGCAGTGGAAAAGTGAGCCGAGCCGAACCGTACTGAGCCATTCCACGCAGTGGAAAAGCGAGCCGAACCGTACCGTACTGAGCCGTTCCACGCAGTGGAAAAGCTAGCCGAGCCGAACCGTACTGAGCCATTCCACGCAGTGGAAAAGCGAGCCGAGCCGAACCGTACTGAGCTGTACCGAACCGTTCCACGCAGTGGAAAAGTGAGCCGAGCCGAACGGAGCCGTTCCACGCAGTGGAAAAGTGAGCCGAGCCGAACCGTACGGAGCCGTTCCATGCAGTGGAAAAGTGAGCTGAGCCGAACCGTACGGAGCCGTTCCACGCAGTGTAAAAGCGAGCCGAACCGTACCGTACTGAGCCGTTCCACGCAGTGGAAAAGCAAGCCGAGCCGTACTGAGCCGTTCCACGCAGTGGAAAAGCGAGCCGAGCCGAACCGTACTGAGCCGTTCCACGCAGTGGAAAAGCAAGCCGAGCCGTACTGAGCCGTTCCACGCAGTGGAAAAGTGAGCCGAGCCGAACCGTACTGAGCCGTTCCACGCAGTGGAAAAGCGAGCCGAACTGAGCCGTTCCACGCAGTGGAAAAGTGAGCCGAGCCGAACCGTACTGAGCCGTTCCACGCAGTGGAAAAGCAAGCCGAGCCGTACTGAGCCGTTCCACGCAGTGGAAAAGTGAGCCGAGCCGAACCGTACTGAGCCGTTCCACGCAGTGGAAAAGCGAGCCGAGCCGAACCGTACTGAGCCGTTCCACGCAGTGGAAAAGCGAGCCGAACTGAGTCGTTCCACGCAGTGGAAAAGTGAGCCGAGCCGAACCGTACTAAGCCGTTCCATGCAGTGGAAAAGCAAGCCGAGCCGTACTGAGCCGTTCCACGCAGTGGAAAAGTGAGCCGAGCCGAACCGTACTGAGCCGTTCCACGCAGTGTAAAAGCGAGCCGAACCGTACCGTACTGAGCCGTTCCACGCAGTGGAAAAGCTAGCCGAGCCGTACTGAGCCGTTCCACGCAGTGGAAAAGCTAGCCGAGCCGTACTGAGCCGTTCCACGCAGTGGAAAAGTGAGCCGAGCCGAACCGTACTGAGCCGTTCCACGCGGTGGAAAAGCGAGCCGAACCGTACCGTACTGAGCCGTTCCACCCAGTGGAAAAGCGAGCCGAGCCGTACTGAGCTGTTCCACGCAGTGGAAAAGTGAGCCGAGCCGAACGGAGCCGTTCCACGCAGTGGAAAAGTGAGCCGAGCCGAACCGTACGGAGCCGTTCCATGCAGTGGAAAAGTGAGCCGAGCCGAACCGTACGGAGCCGTTCCATGCAGTGGAAAAGTGAGCTGAGCCGAACCGTACGGAGCCGTTCCATGCAGTGGAAAAGTGAGCCGAGCCGAACCGTACGGAGCCGTTCCATGCAGTGGAAAAGTGAGCCGAGCCGTACGGAGCCGTACTGAGACGTTCCACGCAGTGGAAAAGTGAGCCGAGCCGAACCGTATGGAGCCGTTCCATGCAGTGGAAAAGTGAGCCGAGCCGAGCTGTACGGAGCCGTACTGAGCCGTTCCACGCAGTGGAAAAGTGAGCCGAGCCAAACCGTACGGAGCCGTTCCACGCAGTGGAAAAGTGAGCCGAGCCGAACCGTACCGAGCCGTTCCATGCAGTGGAAAAGTGAGCCGAGCCGAACCGTACGGAGCCGTACTGAGCCGTTCCACGCAGTGGAAAAGCGAGCCGAGCCGAACCGTACTGAGCCGTACCGAGCCGTTCCACGCAGTGGAAAAGTGAGCCGAGCCGAACCGTACCGAGCCGTTCCACGCAGTGGAAAAGTGAGCCGAGCCGAATCGTACTGAGCCGTTCCACCCAGTGGAAAAGCGAGCCGAGCCGAACCGTACGGAGCCGTTCCATGCAGTGGAAAAGCGGCATAAGTGACAAGAAAAAGGTTATTGTCACTACATGTACATTTTCTGAAGAACAATGCTCATGCAAAAATCACTACCATGATGCTAGGCTCTTCAAATCCAGTCCATAGTAATAGTGATGCTTTCTTTATCAAACATTACTAAATATACAGATGGGAACAAACCTGCGGCCAGTCCAATAGAGCTGCCGTCATCTGTCCAGTTTGATTGCAGTCATCATCTATGGCCTAAAAGAGGAAGAAAACACAATATCATGAAATCGACTGATGAATATTCAGTAATTTGTTAATACTGTACAATAATTAACCGTCAGCTACCTGTTTCCCCAGAATAATCAGATCGGCTTCCTCTTTCTTCGCGAGAGCAGCCATTATCTTGGAGACCTGCAGGGGACCGAGCGTCTCGTAGTCTTTTCCAGACACTTCCACATGTATCCCGCGGTCCGCACCCATGGCCAGAGCAGTCCGGATTGTCTCCTGCAACACAGATGTTAATGTAACGCACCCAGAAATTAATAACTGTGAAATTAATAATATTTTATATTTTCTCTGCATGTAGTAAAGCAGTGGTTCTCAAAGTGTGGGGGAGCAAGGATACTGCGGGAGATCAGCAGAAAAAAGGAAAAAACAGCCGTTGCAACGGTGTTAAGGTGCATGAATAGCATTTAGCGCTTTGCCTTAAAGCAGCATCGATCGGCAATTACACTGAATCATCTCTAGTGAGAAGACCAACAAGCTCGTGACTGAGGCGCTGTCAAAAACAGTTATATATTTGCGCTTTTATATATTGTTCATCCAAAGCATCACTGAAATATGTAAATGTTTTTTTTATTTCAATTAAAAGTTAAGTTCTGTATTATTATTCTCTCTTATTGTTATATGAAATAATGACATTACAAAGTTAAACTATTGCAGGTGTTTTTCATTGCACGTTTTTTTAATATATATTTTTAATCTTTCCGTTTTTATTAAAAAACACATTTAAAAAACACTTTTTTAAGGTGTTTTTAATCAAAAAACACCTTTAAAAAACACTTTTTCTGTTTTCAGCTTCAGAATCATGAATATGTTTATTCTGGTGTCTCTGTTGTCCTGTGCATTGGGTTTCCAGCACCAAGTCCAAGCCTATTCATTGAATACCCAATGTAATACCAAATTTAGCATTTTAATCAACAGTTAATTTTGTTAACCTTTTATCATATGTCTTGAAGTATCGCAATAATATCATATCGTGAGTTTAGTATCGTGATACTTATCGAATCATATAGGGATGGCCCGATACCATTTTTTTTCAAACCGATACGAGTCCTAGTATTTACATTTGTGTACTTGCCGATTCCGAGTACCGATACCGATATTTCTACCGCAAAAGTAACTATAGGCTCCCAGAAAAGAAGACCGAAGACTATTTTAGAACACAGGTAAGAAGACTGTTTTTATTTTCTTCTCTGCTTATTTTAACAAGTCTAAAAATAAATAATAATGAGTAAAATAATAAATGTTTTAACACACAAACCACTGTTAATTTAACATAAAAGCAAGCAGTTACTGCGTGCATGGTCTGGAATGACTGAATGCGCGCAAAGTGCGCTCCCTTAATAGCCTAATTCCTAAAAAGCTGACAGTTCATAGCGATCTCACACATCTGTTATTATCAATGAAGCTGACTGCACAATGAATCTTTCATAATATCCACACACTGTTATAATTAGAGGATTTGCCAGCATACAGAATTCAGCACTGAACAAAAAAGATGAGCGGTGAGGTAGTCTATCTTAAATGCTTCTGATTGGCCATTGCGTTCAAGAAATCAACACATGTCTGTGATTGGCTACATCGCTCAACGCTGCAAACATGTTATGAATAGAAACTCTGGCCTGTAAATCGTTTCTATTTTGTTTTAGTTGTTATTCTTGCTTTTCTGCAACAGATGAATAAAAATCTATTAGTTTTAATATGTTTTATTCATAGATATTTCTAGTTTGCGGGAGTCCCGCGAATCGTTTTATTCTCCCGCAACCCGCACACACAGAGTGAGTGCATTACCGCCCGCGCTCGCACTCGGCCATCAGATCTAGTGCCGCGCCGCACTCTATTGCGTTGGGAGTGCACGTCCCTATGCCTCAGTTCACCTCGACAAAGCACTCGCGGCGGCCAGTTTCGTTTCGCAAAATGTACGTGGTATCGGGGCGTGGTATCGGCGAATTTTTATGAGTACGAGTATATGAGGACAGAATCGACCCGATCCCAGTATCGGTATCGGGCCATCCCTAGAATCATAACATGAGGGTATCGTTACACCCCTAATATATATATATATATATATATATATATATATATATATATACACAGTTCATGTATTTCAGTAATTCAAATTAAAATGTGAAACTAATATATTTAGTATATATAACAATATACATATGCATGATTATACTTCTCAGAAGGCCGACATTTCTGTATTTAAAATACTTTTTTTAATTGATTTCATGTAATATTCAAATTTTCTGAGATTTTGAATTTGGGGTTTTCAAAAGCTGTAAGCCATAATCATCAAAATTATAACTTTTGCACAATATTCGAATTTTTCGAGTTTCACCTGTGTGTATATATACATATTTAACTTGTGTATTTCTTACCTGAACCTGCTGAGGACCACAGCTGACGGCCACGATCTCCTTCACAAGCTTCTTCTCCTTGAGTCTGACGGCCTCCTCCACTGCGATCTCACAGAACGGGTTCATCGAATGCTTGACGCCGTCTGTAACCACTCCTGTGTGGTCCGGCTTGACCCGGATCTGAGGTGGACAGAGACAGAGAGGAGTAATCATACAGAACATGTACAAAAAACACAAAGCTTTTCATTCCAAGCTAAACTTTTATCTTGATCAGCTCATTATCATTTATAACGGCAATGCAGGATCAAGACTGAACTGAGCTGGACGATATATATGTAGCCGTTTTCTCCAGAACGGCTACATATATAAATTAACTAAATTAAGTTATTAACTAAATTAAGTTAATTAAGTTTTTACAACAAAAATGAAACATCACTGAGGCTATTTTCTTCTGGAAACAAACTTTGTTGCATTATTTTCCTGTTATCTCTGAAAAGCTGCTTCGAAACAATCCGTATTGTAAAAAGCGCTATATAAATGTGACTTGACTTTTACAAGGCTTAACTGGAGGTTGTCCAAAACATTCACAGTCAGAGGCTTGAGTTTGACCTCAGATGACCTGTGCACATACTATTCCAAGAGTGTTATGAAGGACACAGACCGACTCTGATACAACAGAGCCTGTTTCATAATCCACAGCATGCACACAACACACACTGATCGGTCTGTAACTCAAGCAGTTTTGAGGACACATACTTTCAGATCAATATCCCTATATAAGGTGTACTGGATCATAATCAGAGGTTTCAGGATCACAAATTACACCAAACACACTTACATTGAACATCCAGCTCTAGCTCATTGGAATCTGATTGGGAAAGATCATAATGACACAGATTTGGGACATTTGAAATTGTATTGGTAACAAGCCTGATCAATATGATCTGACAAATCAATAAATCACAGCATAGCAACTCATTTGGTATCTGATTTCTTGATAAAGGCCAAAATAGAAGGTCACAAGAACAAAGATTACAGACTAAATCAGAAAATGAGCATTCAGAGATCGATCAAATACGGTTTTGCACACTGGGTGTAAACACATTTAAGCAAATGTTGCAGATCTGCATACTATGTTAAACAAAATGTTGCTAATTGAGTGATCAAAATAAGTTTATGTAATAATAATTTTTTTGTATCATGAAAATCAAGTTATCTCAACCATGACACTTTTTTTTGTCAGTGATCTTTTAATATTTTTAATACATTTTCTTATCAACTTTCTGTTTCATAAAATATCCCTTCTTCCCCAATATTTTACACAAAAGTGTAATTATACAAATAACTTTGGATAAAAGTACTTGATAAATGATGCCATTTTCTTACATATTAAACATAAATCTCAGCATGTGCATATACAAAATTGCCTAAATGCAATTACATTATAGACAACAGATGGAAAATAAAATGTCCCTTAATGGTGACCCACATGTTTTTGACAATGGATATTAATAATATAAACTTTAACATTAACCCTGATTAAATGTGAAAACATTTCTTTTTAGGAATTCTTGCAGTCATATTAAAATATTACATGTATTTCATTATTTGACAATTTCATGTATTATCAGTGCTATCAAATCGATTAATTGCAAATAATCACAAAAGTTTGTGTTTGTATAATATGTGTGTGCGTGCGTGCGTGTACATATATATATATATATATATATATATATATATATATATATATTAAATAAACACAAACGTTTATGTTAGATGGCGATTAATCGATTTAACAGGACAAATTATTATGTTACGCAACGTGCATGTTTATGAAACTACATCTGGGCAGTTGTTTACAGTAGAATATTGTTCATTATTATGATCCCACGGCCATGATTGTAAGTAGTTTCGTCAGATATTAATTAAAACAACAATATTAATAACGCTGACCTTCATCAAACAACACAGTCTATGGAGCTATCCTCATTCAACAGAGCAGCTGGCCTACACTCAGCTCTTTTCCATGCCATAAACTGTCCAAGGCAGGACAACACCGTGTTTATTCATAATTAAAAGCATTAGCGTGTGTTTTATCTGATGTGTACCTTGACAGCATAATCAATGACCCGTTTAACTCCGACCAGAACTCGGGCGCTCATCGTGGACCTTCCTCTGTTCGACGCCGGGCATCGGTGAACTTCAGCAGAACGATCTAGCCGGAGCGCTAGTGGTGTGACACCATTAGGGGCGTGGTTTAGCGTACGCCCGTTCTGTGAGCCAATATAACTGCTCAGATCTGGGAGCTGTCAATCAAAAGCTGACATGTGGCCAATCAGTAACGTTGGGTGTTCTTGCACTCGAGTCGAGCTGAAACGGACTTAAAATTGGTTCCTTTCATAAGTAGGTTAAAGGTCGTGTGACTGACTACGCAGCGCTGGCAGCATATCTAGACCTCACTCAATATGAAACGAAATTATTACAATAAGTGGTGAGAAAAACGCAGTTTTCTAAGACTTAGAAACTAAGTATTGAATATATTGGCAAAATGATTCACTGAAGCTCACGAAAGGAGGACATCTGGTGGTCACAATGAAAAGACTTCAGTCAAAATTAACCAGTGCCCTTATTTTTTATGTAAATCAAAGAGCTTGAATTTTTGTGTAATCATATTTAGATTATAGGTAAGTTTAATTTAACACAAATATAGATTTCTTAAAGTTGCTCCGAGTTTTGTTCATATATGTGTGCACACATTTGAAACATGGAACATTTGGAAACATTACTATTTTAATGTTTTTAAAAGAAGTCTCTTCAGCTCATCAAACCTGCATTTATTTGATCAAAAATACAGATTTAAAAAAAATATATTATAGAAATATTATTACAATGTATTATTTTCTATGTAAATATATAGTAAACTGTAATTTATGTGATCAAAGCTGAATTTTCAGCATCATTACTCAGTGTCACATGATCCTTCAGAAATCATTTTAATATGATGATTTATTATCAATGTTGGAAACAGTTGTGCTTAATATTTTTCAATAAGTTGTGATACTTTTTTTTTTTTAGGATTCTTCGATTAATAAAAAGCAAAAACAAAGAAAACAAAACAGCATTTATTTAGAATATACGGTTCCAAAGTTTGGGGTCAGGATTTTTTTTTTTTTTTAAAGAAATTAATACTTTTATTCAGCAAGGACGTGTTAAATTGATAAAAAGGGATAGTATAGAAAATATTTCTGTTTTGAATAAATCCTGTTTTAACTTTTTATGGATGAATCCTGAAAAAGTATTGCAGGTTCCAAACAAATATTAAGCAGCACAGCTGTTTCCAACATTGATAATAAATCAACACATGATAATGATTTCTGAAGGATCATGTGACACTGAAGACTGGAGTAATGATGCTGAAAATTCAGCTTTGATCACAGGAATAAATTACACTATATTCAGTTATTTTAAATTGTAATAATCTTTCGCAATATAATTTTTTTTCTTTATTTTTGATCAAATAAATATCAAATAAAACATAAAAATAATAATAATAATAACACAAAATAATATAAAACATATGTGTGTGTGTGTGTGTGTGTATTAAACGTTTACATTTATATATTTATTTAAATATAATACCTTATTTCCACACTCCAGTTGGTGGCAGTACTGCGGGCATTAAGGCTCAGAAGAAGAAGCAGATTCACATGACTGGAGTGTTTGTTCCCGTGATCATGATCTGTGAGAGAGTCAGAGCACTGATGGATCAGCTGCAGCTCAACACACACTCCTCACACAGGTAATGCACACACACTGTCTCTCACAGAGAGCTATCAGAGATCCATGCATGCAGGAATGCTCTGTAAGTCTGTGAAGACAATGATTGAAGAAAATACATTTTAATAATGCAATTTGATGCATTGTTCATCTTCTGTGATTGGGGATTTAACACTGTGCTGGTCCTCAGATTTGTTTTGTATTTTATATATAGAGACCAACAACTTCTGAGAAGTTAAACTACTGTATGTGATTGTAAAAAAAATAATTTTTTTTTGATGAATGTAGGATCATATTGTACTTTTATGCGTCACAGGACCAAGTTTATCTGCAGTCACAAAAATCAAGACAAGAAGGTTGTACAAATAGCTGAAGGTATGTCTGTTATTAAGTTGTGTTGGTCACATGATTATGCTTTTGTTCCATGATGCATGCTTTGTTTGTTATGGTTCTCTCTTTTCCTGATGTTCTACTTAATTCCCGAGATATTTGCTTTAGTTCTGGGTTTTATGGCGAGTTTAGCACTGTTTCAGCAGTATGATGTGCTTGAACACTTTGTTTAGTTTATTCTTTATTATACATGTTATATGCATTATATTTCATGTTAATCGAGAGACTTTTAGATTACTTATAAGTACTTTTAATTATAAAATATAAACTCAAATGAATTTGATGCTGATGAACTTAATTATATCAACATGTTTCATGTCTGCAGGTTTGACAGTCGCCGCCGATCCTCGTCCTTTAGCTCATGTGGATGGAAACATTCACTATCAGTTTCACACAGAACATCCTGGAGGACAGGTGAGTGTCCTTTCAGTGCCATCATCATAGATAAATCCTTTATTAGAGTCAAGCCTTTTCAGAGGAGGATTAAACCGATGTCAATGCCAAAGCCTTTTACTATCTGTATGATATAGTTCATGTCTCTGCATGTTTTATGTCATTTTTGTCTCTCTTGAGGTTTTACCTCAAAATGCCTGAAAATTATATTTCAGAAAAGAGTTATTTGTTAAATAATTTTTTCATTATTTTTAATGCAAAACTAAAAGGGGGGGATTTTATTAAAATGGTATAGTTATATATCAAATGGTATAGTTATATCCCCCTCTAATATAATAAGAACAACCACTGAGAATAATGAGAATTTAGGGTCAAAATGTAAATGTTTATAAATGCCCATTGAAAATAGCTTCATTTTATTTTTCATTGCCAAGTACCTGTCTGGTTTTACATCAAAATCCCCCAAAATTATATTTCAGAGAATGAAGGATGAATTAGTTTTTTCATTACTTTAATGCATAAAATGGGGGATTTTATTAAAATGGTATACATTATGGTAGTATTTAATTTATGCTGATTAAACAATATTAAAAATACTGATTAAAAAACATTGTATTAAAAAGTATCCCCCCCCCCCCCCATTAATATAATGAGAACAACCACTGAGAATAATAGGAATAACAAAATTACAGTAATGAGAATTCAGGGTAAAATGTACATAAATGGCCATTGAAAATAGCTTTATTTTCTTTATGCATATCGTTTTCTTGAGTTTCGCCTATTTGCACCAGCAGTCATGTGATTTTAATCTCTCACTGGGATTGGCACTGGGCCTGTGTCACATGTCAGTCAGAAGGCGGGTCACATGACAGGCATTTACAAATGTGTATTTATCAGTGAACAACTGTGTCATTTTAGACCTAAATTAGATCATGCACAGCTCTCTGCATGGACTGGAGGGATGATTATTAAATGGACGAATGGAGAATTCAGCCAGGAGACGCTGGAAACTTTTCCATGAACACTTTATAGTTAATCATGACATTTTCCCTAGATTTTAGGTCAACAAAAAGCAGCAAACTCTCTCGTTTTCAATGTCGAGATGTTGCGATACCTTAATCACATCATATCTTGCTGTACAATATCAGCTAAAGTATCATTTAAAGTCCCCCTGTGGTGAAAATCCAGCTTTTAATGTTGTTTATATGTCTATGGTGTTTTAATATGCTTTAAGACAATCCATGTGTAAATTCATAAGTCGACAGCATTGCTGAGTATTTTCTCCTTAAAACTGCAGTGAACCAAAGACCGTCTCAAAAACACGGTTTGAAATCGCTGGTGTTTCTGACGTCACAAACTACCTTGTAACCAATCAGATCAATGTGTGATCGTCAACGAGTGGATCTCTGAGCTGAGTGAGTGAGTGGAGGCGGGGCTCATTTGCATATTCATAGAACTGCACATACTAAATGAGGCAAGGGTGTCGAGTTACATTCAAGCTATTTTAAAGGTGCCTTATGTCAAAAAATCAATTCATACTCCACATATTCCATACCAGATGGGGGCAGTATACCTCCAGAAAGTTGGCCTACTCTAGTCTGTTTTTTAGTTTCATGTTGTTAATCTTCTAAAACCGTCAAATAGTCCGCTTTGTCCCGCCAAAGCCTATTTTGATCGGTGAGGGATGTAGAATAGAATGACTGCTGCCGCTGCGCTTGACAGGGCGCATTACGAGCAGAGAGAGAGAGAGAGAGAGAGAGAGAGAGAGAGAGAGAGAGAGAGAGCGAGCTCGGCCGCGCGCGCGCACTCTCACGTCTACAAACAACACGAGCGCGGTCCTGCTCTCTCTCCCTCGCGCATATTAATCAAATCAATTGACACTATAGTAAGACCGCAGTTTCACGTGGAGCATTTGGAGATTTTTAGAGATTAAAGAGATACAAGCCGTGCGAGTTATTCGTGTGTTGCAGTTTGGCTGGTGGTTATGTATGTTGCCCGCATACCGCCTCCCATGGCCGAAACTGGTATTAGACACCGGCCGGGCCGGGGCTAGTAATTTAGCATGCTAATTCAGGTTTATATCTCGGCAGCACTATAACTTGTCATTTTTTTAATGACATCATTGCACTTATTTCTTCTCATTCTTTTGATACGTGTAGCTCATTTTTTGGATATTTTTACCTCAATTTTTACATATGGCACCTTCAAGCAAAAACGTTTAAATATTTCATTTTGGTGATCAAAGGTGAGCTTTAAGGAATACAATTATTGACTACAGGTGGGCTTTAAACAACATTTGTCCTGTTCATGTTCCTTGTATTAGGGGCTGAATGTGATGGGTATTTTTTTTTAAATTTCCTAAACGTAAAAAAAAAATATGAAACAAAAATTTGAATGTTACTATTGCAACTAATTGAAAAACAATAACATTTGAAGTAATAAAATTATTAAAATGAAAACTAAAAAAATATAAATAATTGCAAAAACGAATAAAAATGACAAAATCACATAGCAAAATTATGTTACTGAAACTTTTGGATGTATATGTTGTGACAACTTAATCACATCACATCTTGCGGTACAATATCAGCTTAAGTATCATGGCCATCATTTGTAGTTTAAAATGCTTGTTCTATACAGTTTGTCAGTAAAATTCAGATGTATGGGAGTATTTCTAAATCACACGAGGTCCCCGGATAATACTAATCCAGTGCGAATAGGGCTATTAGAAACCTAAAAACATCTGGAAAATAGAACAAACATGGAAATGGTGCTAAAAATACTCTATACATCCACTGAAAAAAGGCATATTAAGAATCAATATTGGATAATATTCAAAAAAATCTACATTTTAATCAACCCTAGTAATGAAAGTCTCTGGCTGAGTCCGAAATCGCACATTCTCTACTTCGTGAGCGCTAAAAAAAGTGCATTCTATATATTATGAGTGTGTTTAGTATGAATGTTATCCTTATACTGTCTATGATGTTATCTGGACGTACTACATCCGCCATGTTGTCATTATCATGTGACCTACAGTGTCAGTTGCGTCTCTTCACTGTCATTTATAAATCCTCTCCTGTGGCCTCATGGGATAGTAAAGTGTCCATCATGCACACTTCAGAATCTGCCGGAAGATGTAGATCATCCGGGGACGTTTTGCTGACTCTCTTATGAGTTCAGACATACTTTTTGTCACATACTGTTTTTTGTTTTTTTGCCTACTATATATTAGGGAAGTATATGTGATTTCAGACGCAGCCTTGGTTTTAATCTTTAAATACTATATTGTTTTTTGTCTTTAAATACTATCTTGTTTTTTTATTATTTGAAACCATGATTATTATTATTAAAAAGCGCCAGTCCGTAACTTTTGGCGCTCTAGCGAATAATAAACAGAACTTGCGGAAGAACATTGTAGCCGGAACTACTTCTCTCTGTTTATATGACGAGTCACACACGAACCAGTCTAAAATAGTCCGAATATAAACACTTATTATAGGTGTTTTTCGCCTACTATACAGGGTTCGTACAAGATGCTTAAAGTGCTTGAATTTTACTTTTTGAAATTTAAGTCCTGGAAAACCCTTGAAATCAGCCATATTTAAGAAAAGGTAGGCCTACTTGAAAAGCGCTTGAATTATTGAAAGACAATATATGTAAAATTAGTGTTTAATTTTATTGATAAAACATTTTTTTCATGCTGCAGCCCATCTAATACAGATATAGAGCCATTTCTCATGGCTATGAGCGTGATATTGCTCTTATAAATATCAAAGTATATGATGCATCTTTCATTATTCAGGTCAATCATATATTCATGGGAGAAAAAAATCAGTTTGAATAAGTAAAGCGATATCTTTGTCATAGGATCCTTTCAATGATTAAAGTTTGCAGTATGTGCTGCCCTTTATTACTTGTACTATTTTGTTTTATTAGATTACTTTTATTTATCTATTTTCCCTTTTATAGAATTTAAAAGAGAATCGTTTAATAAGTGAGATCTCAGTCCGTGAAAACAAGAAAGTAGAGCTTGAAAAGTCCTTGAAAGTCCTGGAATTGAATTTTACAGTATCTGTATGAACCCTGTATATAGTAGGGAGGTATTATAATATCACCGGATCCCTGCAGGTATGAAATCAGCACGTTTGTAACCCAGCTCGTACTTCATTATGGTTCAACATGAGTCTCATTCAACACACAGCAGAACATGACAACACATCAGAGCAGAAGATGAATATTTCACAAACTCAGCTATAACCAAATAGCCAGATGTTAAGTTTATGCTTTGTTTCCTCCCAGACAGTAATTCAAAACTCTTTCAGTAATGGAGGCAGTCCTGATGGGGACGGTGACAGAGAGGAGACACGATGTGTGTATTTCCCAGCATCCTCTGTGAGCGAGGGAACAGCAGCCGAACCCACAATCACACACACGACAGGTACGGACCAGTTTGAGATCCGCCGCCTCACACACGTAATGTAGTAAGTTAGTTTACCTTCAAAGTAAGGTGTGCTATTATCTGTGTTTCACAGTTCATGCTGTCTGATCCTCCAGAATCTAAAATATCCATGTGATTATGTCAGACTTTTTATTCATTAGTTGTGAATAATTTGAGCTGTAATCTGATGAAATTACAAGTGAATGTTGCTTAAACTCATTATTTTATCTATTTATCTGACAAATATTTAATCTCAAAGTAGCTGCATGCTATTTATATACAACCGATTTTAAGTAGTTTATTTCAGGATTCTTTTAATCGAAAGTTCAACAAACAGCATTTATGTTTTAGATTGAATTTTTTGTAACATGATACATTTTTTTTCACTGTGACTTTTGATGAATTTAATGTGTCCTTGCTGAATAAAAAAATATTAATTTCTTTATCGTTGTCTTACCTACTCCACATATTTTAATGGTTGTGTATCAGAGTTTCCACAAAATATTAAATATTTCAATATTAATCATAAATGTTTCTTGAGCAGCAAATCATCATTAGAATGATTTCTGAAAGATCATGTCTCACTGAAGACTGGAGTAAATCACAGGAATAAATTACATTTTACTATATATTCACATAGAAAACAGCTATTTTAAATTATAATAATATTTCACAATATTACTATAATATTTTTTCTTTCTATAAAGTTTTTTCCTGCTTGCACTGTTTTGATCAAATAAATGCAGCCTTGGTAAGCAGAAGAGACTTCTTTCACAAAAATGTAAAATTTTTTAATTATTCCAAAAAATGTTTTGACTAGTAGTGTATATAATAATAAAAATTATTATTATCATCATCATCATTATATATATATATATATATATATATATATATATATATATACACATATATAAATTTTATTATATTTATAATACAATTATTCATTATGTATATATGTATATAAATAATATTGTAGTCGTTCTGTCCATCCCTTTGGTTGTGAACTACAGACTCTGCACAATCATAAAATAAATCTCTCATCAGAATAAACACGAGTTCTCTCAGAGTCAGTAAATGTGATTTGATTATAGTATGTGCAGCATTACAACATCTGTCGTCTCTCTGGTTTAGGTCAACTCTACGTGATGATGACTCCTTCAGACGCTCTGCTTTCTGCCTCTCAGCGCACTATAGCTCCACACACACACACTTGCACTGTGTAAGTACAAAAAAGGCACAAAACAGGTGTTATGTTTTTAATAGGGCTGGGCAACGATTAATCGTGATTAATCGCATCCAAAATAAAAGTTTGTGTTTACATAATATATATGTGTGTGTACTGTGTATAATTATTTTGTATACATAAATACACACATACTCATGTATATAGTTAAGAATTGCATGTATATATGTTTATACATAATTTATATTATATATAAATAACACATTATTCTTAAATATATACATGAATGTGTGTGTATTTATATAAACAAAATAATTATACACAGTACACACACACATTATGTAAACACATTGTGTTTAATCGTGATTAATCGTTGCACAGCCCTAGTTTTTAAGCTTATTTTTAAGATCTGTATCTTAGTGTCACTTTACCACAGAAGATCGCAAAATCACACAATTTTACCACACAAAAATCTTGCATTAACTGCCTACTGACAGCAAGCCACAGGTGTTGTGCATTAAAGTATAACCCGTAACATTAATTACTATTGAATAAAACACATTTACACATTTTATATATCAAATAATACCGCGTCAGGGGCCTGTCTTTTGAATTTGGGATGGGATTTACCCAGAAGCGATTGTCTACAGGCTCTGTGTTGCACTTTTGCATCTTCCTTGCTCTCCATTTAACCTTGGGATCCCGCTCCATATGAAAACAGGGCTGTTTGTCACGATTCTGGTTTTTGACAGGATCATGTGCTCAGATTCAGTCATAACTCAGGGGAGAGCGTGGTTTGTTGTGCTTCCTTCTGAAGGTGCTGTTTTTACTCTGCAGAAGCAGAAGTGTTGTGAAAACCGTTGATGCTCACGCGATTGTGCGGTTGCAACATTCTCATCCTCTAAAATAGGCTCAGTAGAAATATCCTGCTGAAGAATCACACGTTTGTTTCCGTCATTCTTGTTTGATTATTTCCTTCTTTTGGACACTCACAGCTTTTGCAGCTCATGTGAAATCTGCAGCGTAATGAATTCCACAAGAGTCCTAATCTTTCTTTCTTCCATTAGAATTCTAAATCCCTTGGGTTATTATTCCCTGGGATAAAAGCCACTGTAGTTAGAGAGTGTGGGTTGCATGCAGAATGAAATGCTGATCACACAGATACACAGTTTTTTTTTGTTGTTGTTGTATTATTTATATACTATTATAGTATTTACTAATAAATTAGTTTTAGTTGTGTGATTTTTTACATTTTTTATTAGTTTTCACCATCAAATTTTGTGCAAAATATCTCATGTATTTGAAGTGTGGTCAAATACTGTCAAAAATGATGGTTTGTTCTGTTGCACATCCCAGATTTAAGCAAATGTATGTTATTTAGATCTTCCAACAATTTTCCTATTGTACGCACAGTAAAAATACTACATAAATTGTAGGTTGTATGCCATTCCAGTACATATTTCTTGTAATATTTTTATGTGAATATCAGTCAGCAAAAGATGCTAACGATCCAATCAAACTGTTTCTGTAATGCTCCATCTAACTTTAAGCTGAAATGTTTTCAAAATGTTTTTTGAAATGTCTGAAATAAATGTGCCCCTTTTCTGCAGAGATGAACTCAACACACAACAGCATGAAGGTTTTAACTGGTGAGAAAAACATTTACATCCTCTTAAGCCACAATAAACCCAAAAACTGTCTCTTAAAGGTATAGATTGTCATTTCTATGGCACAAAATTAACACCTAATGTGAGAAAAATTGACTTTGTTGAGTAAAATGCACTATATGGACAAAAGTATTGTGACTTGTTTATTGAATTCGGGTGTTTCAATCAGACCCATTGCCACAGGTGTATACATTATGAGTATTCTCTAGCCGTTGAGCGTACATCGTTTGTACATTCGTTATTGCGATGCATTGTGGGATTGAATGAGTGCACTCGGTAACGTCAACTATGGTTTTGACCATGGGCGTCGGAACCATTGTATATGGGTTGGACAAGACCCACCCACTTTTTAAGACCAATGATATTGGACCCACTTACTTTTACCATCTCTAATTCAGCGCTTAATTTCTGTTCACTTTTCAGAGCGCCGTCAGTCAAATCCATTCCACTTGAGGAATTCCCTAATAAATTAAACTCCATTTCCCCTGAATCGCTACATTATATTTTCCTGACAAAAATAACCACCCGTTTTACCCTTCCAGTCAAATATTGCGTTGCAAACATCAATAACATCTTTAAGTTGTCAATGCTGGCAAATTACCATGGTATCATCAGCGGGATAATCCACGGATAGCTGTGCATTTAATGCGCGACGTGAAGCGGAGTTTAGTTTACTTGTTTAATTAAAAGGCACCAGAATACATGAAATGGCATTTACTCCAGTAACATTTTTCTGGGGGAGGACCCACACACTTTTTTTTTTTTTGCTTCCGACGCCAATGGTTTTGACACCACTACAAATGGCTGTCCCCTAAAATAGTGCGTATTTAAGGGTACAGGGGGTGATTTGGGACACACCCATGGTTAGATGAGTTTGGTCTGGAAGACTGGCTCACACAGAGTCAAGAGATTTCGATCATATGATCATTTGATCAGAGATCTCAACACCTTCAGGATGAACTGGATCAGAGATTGCGAGACTGGCATTCTTGTCCAACATCAGTGTCTGACCTCACACACGCTCTACTGGATGAATGGGCAAAAATTCCCACAGAAACACTCCAAAATCTTATGGAAAGCCTTTTGAGAAGAGTGGAAGCTGTTATAGCTGCAAAAGGGGGAACAAATCCATATTAAAATCGATGTATACAATATTAATGTCTATGTATTTATAATGCGATGTCATTACAGTCCCGGTTGGTGAAATGATCAGATGTCTCAATACTTTTGTCCATATAGTGCATATAGAAAAAAATGAGCATACGTGCAACAAACGTGAATTTCCAAACAAGTTTCAGACACTCAAGCATGCCTGTCTTCCAATGTTTTGCATATAGGGCCATCTCAAATACATGCCATTGGTTGAGCCAATATGATTATGTCCGGTCCATTCAGGCCACTCGAACAAAATACGTTGCAATTCCATTTCCATATTTCTTTAGTTTAACATGGTAGCAGTGGCGTAAGGAGCCAACACCGGGCCCTTATGCAGGATTATCAATGCGGGGCCCTACTACAGCACGCGATGACGCAATGTCCACGAGTAGGCTAATAGTACAGGATAGGATCATAGAGACACATCATATAAGAGATGAGATGACTGACAAAATCAGGAGTAGCCTACGCGCACCACAAAAAACCCCACAAAAAAACGCACCATAACACATGAAAAAACACTGCTGGTACTCACTGCTATTCCTCTTTTCATTTTCGCTTTTGAAAGCCACTTTTGTGTTTGTAATTTGAGGACGACTCCACATCGATATTGTCTGTCTCAAGTTCAATGTTTTTACAGTTTTGCACGCAATAGAGAGCCTAAGTCCCTCCCCTTCCGGTGGACCATGGGACCTTATTTCGTGAAAATATTGTATGGTAGTCAATGGCGAGAGACAACAAATATTTGGATCCCATTTGAATTGTGCCCTGAATTACACATATGATGTTTGTCAAGTTAAAAAATACATTTTAAAGTCAAGAAAGTCGCAGTTTGATGTAAAACTGTTGAGGTATAAGACTGTGAAAATACGTAATTGCAAAGACTACAAACCCAAAAGGCGCGCATGTGACGTCTTACCTTTTCTCTCAATGAATGAAGCTAACTTTACTGAAGCTAACGTCTGTCATTTCTATAGTCTAACGTTATAATCGTAACGTTACGCCGTCATGCCTGTGTGTTTTGTACCAGACTGCACACACACGAGCTTGGTGACGTACACAGTGCGAGACGAGAGATGTAGTTCATTGAGCGATTTTCACATAAAACTAAATGTTACTCTTCTGTTTTATGACAAACTGTGACTTTCTTGACTTTCATAATTATCTTTTAAATTGACAAACATCATATGTGTAATTCAGGGCACAGTTCAGACGGAATAAAAAGATAAGTCTCTCGCCATTGACTACCATTTTTCCGAAATAAGGTCCCATGAGCCGGAAGCGGAGGGGAGGGACTTAGGCTCTCTATACTGTATGCATGTTCACTTACAGACCCGGGGATTCCCCAGTCCCAATTCGAAACAAATTACACAAAAATCCATCATTGTTTGTTTCACACATGTATTTAATGATCAGTAAAATATGTTGTTGTCATTATTTATTCAAATAAATTTGCGATAAAGTAAAATGAGATCAGATTAAAAGTAGTAAAACGTGATAGGGGACCCCGGCTGTCAATCAATATCTTCCAGTCACACGGGCCCCTGATTGTTCCGGGCCCGTAAGCAACCGCGTCCTGCTTACCGATAGTTACCAAGGGTGTAATCCATCAGCCGGAAACTGAAGCCTCGCGGGAGCCGCCATTGTATCAGACCATCACCTGCTGTTAGCATCCCATTGACTCCCATTCATTTTGGCGTCACTTTGACAGTGAATAACTTTACATCTGAGGAGTCCAAAGACTTAATTTGTCCATTGTTTATTTCTAAAGAAACACGGCGATGTATAAAAGGCTCCATTACTTTGTATCTTACGTTATTTTGTAAAAATAGGCTAACGATTGCGTCATGACCAAGCGACTTTCTGTCGCACAATAGAGAAATTAGCGTATAGACAGGAGGAGAAGCTCGCAGGCAATCTTTTACTGTCTATGAGGCAATCGGGGGGACATAGAGGCATAAAGTCAAGGGAGAAGCCCATAGATAGAGAGTCCATAAAAGCAACTGGACAAAATATTTCAACAACGTTTTTGAGGAATTGGAAATAATTCGGTATGTGGCACAGCTACTAGAAGATTTACAACTGTCAGACAGTTTGCTCACGTCACATCTACGTCATCAAGCTCAGTTTGAGCCTGCGCAGTCGCTCAGCCATCAGGAAGTCAGTGCTTCGAATCGGGCTTCACGTTTCTCCGTTGAAATCAAGGGGGTCGCTGTGTCCATTTCTTTTACTGTCTATGATAGTTACGCCTATGCATGGTACATTCGCATACTGAGGTCACTTCCTCTGTATATAGTGCTAGATGTAAAGAGACTTCCTGAAGAGTAAATAAAAGCATCTTCACTTTTTGTTGGTTTGCATTCAAAATCGTTTTGTGAGATCCTGTGGTGTCGTGACTTCATTAAAGTGTATACCTGAGGGAAGATTACACTCGGAGAACATTTGTGTCATTAGGCTAAAGTCGGGCTTCGGCAGCTGTTTCAGCACTGCAGTTTATAACGTAATGAACACAGCCGATGCCGAGACTCCCTCGAGATCACACACGCGAAGGGCAGAGAGACCTTACAGAGGGATCTGCCAATCCACACTAATACTGGCTGTAACCGTACAAAGCTGAGACTAAGCTTAACAATCTATATTGTAAAAAGCGCTATATAGATAAAGGTGACTTGTCATACTCAGGGCCGTCTTTAGGGTGATGAAACTGTGCTTTAGGAGAACAGACCCCGCCTCCTCTAACTCACACTAGAGCTGCGTCCGAAATCGCATACTTCCCTACTATATAGTAGATGAAAAACAGTATGTGACAAAAGCTGTATGTCCAAAATCACAGTACTGATAAAAGAGTAGGCAAAAAAGTACCTGGATGATCTTCTACTTCCAGCGAGATTCTAGTGTTCATATTACACTATATAGAACATACTTTTTTTTAGTAAATTAAATAAAAGTAATTACTTTAATTCAAAATAAATACCTACTCAAGAGAGTATGATATAAAAGCAATCCCAAGCAATCCGATTGGTTCAAAGCTTTTTTTTTATGGGTAATCGCTTTAGTGGTTACAAATCAGATATCACTTTATTATATAAGTTATAACGACCAGTAATGTCTTTTAACTTATATGTTTCATATACTAGTATATAACCGAAGCTATAGATTGTGAAATTAAACATTCTCGTTCTTAGTTTTTTTGTAGCATACAGCAATCCGAAATGATTAGAGGTTATGTTTTTTTCACCATCTACGGTATTTTTTGATAAAACACTTTGATAACAAATATGATACAAGCATAATTCTGTTTAAGAATTAATGATGACATGCTAGCAATTAAAAAAAACGTTAACAATACCGCAAAACATAACTAAAAATGCAATTTCTTTCACTTTAACTATATTAATGATCAGGATGAAAATAAAAGATTATTACATGAACAGCTTTAGATCAGGCATACTGGGGTCCTAAGCTGGGACTCATCACTTCACCATATGATGAGTGTAGGGTGGCTGATGGGTTTAATACATACAGTCAAACCAAAAATTATTCAGAGATATCATTTTTGATATTGTTTTACTAGTGTGTGCAGGACACTATAGTTCATTTATGTAAGTGAGGATAGCAAAATAAAGTAAACTGACATATTATTCCCCAAAAAATCATACAGACAGTTGTCTACAAGTAAAATTTATAAAAATTCGGGACCAAAAATCATTCAGACACTTTGAGCTGATCATGTTTTGCTGAAGTGTTTTTTCTTTAATAACTAATGCACCTTTTTACACCACAGACTGAACAACATGAAGCATTGCTTGGTAATTGTTTGAGCTAAACTGGTATTATCTAATTGTGTTCTTAAATTTAACATCTGACAGATATTCAACATAATTCATCTGTGAGAGTCTAACAGAAGGACGGACAAAACCAGTGAAATATCAACAGAGTTCTTGTCATATTTTATTACCATTTTCTAAACTATAGCGAATAAACTGTGATAATGTGAGAAATGTTGAAGGTGTCTGAATACATTTTGGGTTGACTGTACAAAATAAAATGCAAATAAAAGCAAATGAGATCCACATAGCATTGCTGAAATGAAATGAACACTTACTTTAAACAAAACTGACCGGTAATTAAAATTTTGTGCAAGTAATGCAAGTAAAAAAAAAAACATGCATTTACCAGACTATTTGTAGCTTTTTTTACATTTAAAGATGATTCTTTTGTTAAATTAATTTAGATTACTATTATAAGTATTATGTACCTACGCATATTTTGATAAAAAAATCATTTAAAATTTACAATTACAGAAATGTGCATATATTTTTTTTTCATTTAATTTTTTTATTTTTATTTAAATTTTGTCTTGTTTAGTGTTTGTTCTTAAATTATTTATTTATGTATGTATTTATTTACTTATTTGCTTAGATGCATGCATCCATACACACACACACACACTCTACATATGCATGTATGTTTAAGTAAATACATGTATGTATAAATAAATACAAATGAAAAATATATATAGATATAGTGGTTTAGGTTTTTTGTTAAGCCTTTTAAAATGCCTTCATTGAGATACTAAAGTGAATAAATATGTGAAGTAATGCATTGATTTCCCCCCCATTATTACTGCAGGAAAATGGACAGTCCGCGCACCCCTAGGGATGAGAGGAGAAGAGCACAACATAATGAAGGTTCTCTTGATCTAATATGAGTCTTTACGCCTGTAAATCAAAGCAAAGCAACAGTCTCTATGTAACTAATACTGTTCCCGTCCCAAAGATACTGAGGAACGAATCTCATCAGGCATCATGTACAGTAGATCTGCCTGCAGATGTCAGTAGAGGGTTGATAGCCTGAACACGTATTGCAATTTTAGACAATATGGCCTAGATTTTGCTTCTGATCTCCTCCTTGTTGTTGATTTGCAGTTGAAAGGCGACGGCGAGACAAAATCAACAACTGGATTGTGACGCTCTCGAAAATGATCCCAGACTGTGGTATAGACAGTGCCAAGACTGCAGCGGTGAGATGCATGATGCATTTTTCACCTAAAATGAAAATCTGACGTTATTATTGACCTGTGATTTACAATAGATGCCTTGAAACTGTATCTCACATGTTTTATTTGTTCCTCAGAGTAAAGGTGGGATCCTGTCGAAGGCGTGTGATTACATTAGTGAGCTGAAGCAACATAAGCAGAGTCTTCAGGAGAGTTTGAGAAGAGCAGAGAGAGTACAGATGGACAATGAGCTGCTCAGACAGAAGGTATACGCCTTTAACATCATATGTAGTGATCTTAGTAATCACGTTACTACTCTACAGTATATACCCATGAGCTGTTTTCCTCATGGGGACCAAAAAATGTCCCCACAAGGACAAGGATTTTGGATATTGCAATCTTTGTTGGGACATTTTGTCCCCGTAACGCAGGGTATACCTGAAACACACACTCACAATTTCACTCTCAGTCTCTCCTTCATTGGAAAGACACATAGGTCAGTAATTAACCCAATCACATACATTAACCCATTACTGGGCTGAAGATGCTGAACAGCACCAGAAGAGGGCGCTAAAACATCTGTCCCATTAAACATGTTAGAGCTTTGTTTTATTCTGTTATGATGTTATTCTATATTTTCTTTTCTTTTCTTTTTTGTACTTTATACTATACTATTCTATTTTATTTATTCTATTCTATTTTATCTTTTATTTTATTCTATTTTACTGTATTATTATATAATCTTTCCTTTATTCTATTCTATTTTTTATTCTATTATATTCTATTTTACTGTGTTATTATATAATCTTTTTCTTTATTCTATTCTATTTTTTATTTTAATCTATTCTATTTTACTGTATTATTATATAATCTTTTCTTTTATTATATTCTATTTTTTATTCTATTCTATTCTATTTTACAGTGTTATTATATAATCTTTTTCTTTATTCTATTCTATTTTTCTTTTAATCTATTCTATTTTACTGTATTATTATATAATCTTTTCTTTTATTCTATTATATTTTTTTATTTTGTTCTATTCTATTTTAAAACATTTTATTTATTTTCTTTTTTTCTTTACTTTTCTTTTCTGTACTTTTATGCTATGCTATTCTATTTTATTTATTCTATTCTATTTTATATTTTATTTTATTCATTTTATTTGATTTTTTATTCTATTCTACTTTATTCTGTTTATTTAATTTTTTTTTAATCTTTTTCTTTTTATTCTATTCTATTTTATTATTCTATTCTATTTTCTTTTTCTCTTCTCTTCTCTTCTCTTCTCTTCTCTTCTCTTCTCTTCTCTTCTATTCTATTTTCTTTTTCTCTTCTCTTCTCTTCTATTCTATTCTATTTTCTCTTCTCTTCTCTTTTCTTTTTTTCTTTTCTTTTCTTTTCTTTTCTCTTCTCTTCTATTTTCTTTTTCTCTTCTCTTCTCTTCTATTTTCTTTTTCTCTTCTCTTCTCTTCTCTTCTATTTTCTTTTTCTCTTCTCTTCTCTTCTATTTTCTTTTTCTCTTCTCTTCTCTTCTATTTTCTTTTTCTCTTCTCTTCTCTTCTATTTTCTTTTTCTCTTCTCTTCTCTTCTCTTCTATTTTCTTTTTCTCTTCTCTTCTCTTCTATTTTCTTTTTCTCTTCTCTTCTCTTCTCTTCTATTTTCTTTTTCTTTTTCTCTTCTCTTCTCTTCTATTTTCTTTTTCTCTTCTCTTCTCTTCTCTTCTATTTTCTCTTCTCTTCTCTTCTCTTCTCTTCTCTTCTCTTCTCTTCTCTTCTCTTCTCTTCTCTTCTCTTCTGCCTTCCTGTAGCTCAAACAGTAGAGCATGGCACTAGCAACTCCAAGGTCACGGGTTTCAGGGAATGGATGAATTTAAAAATAAAAGCACAGCTTCAATACAGTGTAAGTCGCTTTGGATAAAAATGTCTAGCAAATGCATCAATGTGAACGTAAGTATTATACAAAACATGTGCCTCTTCATCTTCAGATTTAATACTCAGCTTCTGTGTTATTGTTTCAGTTGGAGGAGCTGAAGAGCGAGAACGGCCGTCTCCGAGCACAGCTGGAGCATCACGGCATTGACATGTTCACACAATAAGCTTCAGGCATTCTGGGAAAGAGATTCTAGCCCTTCCGGATGACAAAAGGCCTTCAGAGAATGACATAGTGAAGTGGGCCGAATGAAACATGTTGACTTGAGCTCAAGAGTCTCTCAGCGCTGTGTGTCTGATACAGTGAAGCCAGGCTTGCTTCAGTCGAGGTCAGAGGTCAAGAAGTTTTCAATAGCACTGACACCAGGACCCTATTATCCTGAAAGCATCTATTTATTCATCCTGACTAACTCCGGACTAAACAGTGGAATACAGTTTTTTTTTTAGTTTTCTCTGCTTTATGAAACACACCAGACATTTTCCTTTTGCTAATTTTCCAGCTT
Organism: Gila orcuttii; assembly: GCA_026230005.1. Taxonomy (NCBI): domain Eukaryota; kingdom Metazoa; phylum Chordata; class Actinopteri; order Cypriniformes; family Leuciscidae; genus Gila; species Gila orcuttii. Next base: position 41,394,948 of record JAPDVR010000018.1, on the reverse strand, counting down.
TGTTGCTTTCGGTTTTGTCTTCATGCTTTTTCTTGAAGTATTAGTTGTTTTTTCAGTGCCTCGTTTAATTTAAAATTCTCCCGGAGAAAGATTTTCCTCTTTGTGTTGTTCTGGAAGGTCGTTACGGGATGAATGAAGCCGTGAAGAAATGTCATTAGCGGTTCCAGTGAAATTTAGTGTTAAAATCGGAAACAAAGCACCTGCACGTACGAGTCCCTCTAAAAAAGCAAGAAAATGAGCTCCGTCTGGGATTATTAGCTTCTTATCTCCGATCGCCTTTGGAAGACAGTTCGGAAAGCATCAACTAATCTAAGAAGCAAATGAGAAAATATTCAGAAAGCTATTAAGTTTGCTTTGCATCCAAATGCTGAACATCTCAGGACTGAGAGAATGTTTGTTACTGAGTTTTTTTCTATAACTTTACCTCTAAAAGAGCTGATTAACATGATGGACTGCTGCAAATAGCCACTTTGTTATTAGTTTACTGGATTTCTTGTGTCATATTTATATAAACTATACTTAAGCTCATTTTCTGTTATTTTTCTCCATGGTCCACGTCATTATTCACGCATTAACCGTGGCTCAGATACATGCAAATCGAGGAAAACTGATGTGATGCATTTAAAGGTTTCTTATTTGATTTTAAAAGCGACGTTGGGGATTTTTGATGAGTAAAGACTTTGGTCTAGTCTTCTTGTAAATATGCTGTACAATTTGGAATATGATCAATATTTTTACAGTGTTTTTATGTTTTTTTTTTGGTCATTTTTGGAGCTTGACAGACTATTGTGGTCAGTTCCCCTTTTGTGTTTCATTAAAGAAATCACAACATACGGGTTTGGAACGACAAGGGTTAGTAAATTACCAAAGGTTTTTATTTTTATTTTTGGATGAACTGCTACTTTTAAGTGCCTCTATTCTGTTATTTTAAAGTCTCCTACAATAGATTTACATGCATCCAAGGTCAAAAAACACTTGAATTTTCTCACAATAATCATTGCAGCATCAGCTCTTTCCTCAGTGTCTGAAAGGTTCGGTCTCTTAGGAGAATTACTTTATTTGTTGTACACTTTGATCTTTAAAACTTTGCAGAGCGTTCACAAACAGCTGTATTACCTTTGAAAAAGCATTATGGGGCACTTTACAGCGAATGAAGCAAAAAAAAACAAACAATATAACTAAAAATAACTCTTCTTTCCACTGTATGATTACAGTGCAGTAATATTAGACTGCAGCGTTTGTTTTATGTGAACCAGTTCATTTTTGCTAGATAAATATCAAAGGACTGTTACCAGATTGCTGCTTTATGATAATTATTTTGCAATAAATGTTGCTTTAAAAGGCACTTGACTACACTGATTACCCTAGTGGCCTTACAGTTGACCAAACAATAAACAGTGAAAAGTAATTTTAATATTCTCGTAATCTGTCCTCAGAGAGGCTGAGAAACTATTCTGCGTCACTTTCACGGTCACTTAATAAACTTTGTTTCAAAGTAATGGTCTGTGAAGGTCTCATAATTGACACTGATATTAAGCATGTTTCATTGCAGCTAAGGTTATTTAAACATCTCCTTGAACTTCATTTGCTTTTAATGTGCATTATAATTCGAAGCATCAGCATCCCAACGATTTGCTCTTGTAAAGATTGTCTACAGAGATTAAACTCTGTATAACTGACTCTGATGATTTTGAACTACTGAATTTACTTATGAACAAACATTATGAAGTGCAGCCATTGTGGCCTATGCAAATGAACAATAAAACAATCTATTTATATTAGTTTCTACACTGTCAAATTATTTTTTGAATTGTAAATAAAACAAAGAATATTGGAGCACATTGTAGAAGAAAAAATGTCACATTTAATTTACTGTTGTTACTTGCCATTTCTTTGCAATTGTTTGTGAAATTTACAGTGAAAATTGTTTCCGTACCAATTTAATTTCAGTGTATACTTTTTATGTTTTTATCTCTAATTTTTTAGAGATATTTGTATGTTTCAACCAAACAGACGTTGCGCAATATTTTTTTAACAAATCAGGCCATGTTTTCAAGTGTTTGTAACACAACCGAATCAATGAATCAGAGTTTTGAACTGATTCATTGAACTCACAGAAATTAAACAAACTCACTCTTAAAAGCTATTAGCCTAAAACGCCTTATGTTCTGTATGTTTGTTTAATGAAAACTAGACAAATAAAAACGCAATTATTCACAATGTCGCTTAGTTTTACATAACCAGCAAATTCATTGTGTAAGTACTGTGAATATGCGATATCTCTAAAGGTTTTTCCAGGCTGCTGATTGGCAAATCATTCCTGTATGCCTTCCTGTGATTGATGTATTGTCTCCAATATTTTAAACGTAGGCCGGTCTAATGCAAATGACCTTAGAGATAATAGTTTCTAAGAGAAACCTCAGCTCACTCAATCTCTCTCAATTCATAACTGTCTCTATTGTGTCTTTAAATGAGGTTTGAGTCACAGCTGGGACGATTTGATCAGATTGTTCATGAAAACAGAGTGAACACTTCGCTAATATCTTTTCTTGTTTCAGACATCATTTATTCTAAACCATCTCGGCGTCTCCAGAGATTCGTTATTCATTATAATTCTCCTCATCATTCATCATTGTTCACATCTTGGTTTAGGAAATGACCCTCAACAATCGGAGAATGGCACGTGACACGAGAGACAGACAGGTATTCTGAATCCTATGAGTATGAAAAACATAAAGCTGCTTTTCATTGATCAAACGCCAGATCTTTCAACTATACAGCATATTATTTTATTTATGCATGCCATGTCTTGGATCTTCAATAGAGTGCAGTCGTTTTTATCTGTGCCTTAAGCATTGCAAATGAATGCTTTGCAATACATGTTAAATACATTGCCTTTTATCCTACTCATCCATGACTTATAGTCAATAGTTTTATGTTGCACCTTTAACTTTTTTCCCCCCCATTAAAATCAAAAGGTTGCAAGGCTGTGATTTATCTCTGTGATTTTCCTATTATGATTTTTTCCATGTTCATCTTTCTTCAGTGTGTGTAATGTTGCTGTTTGAGAATGAAAAAGCTCAGCTAAGTCCCTCTGTATCAGTGTCACTGTTTCTGAATTCCCTGAAACGCTTCCATTGTAGTCTTGAGTTTCTTCTGGGAACAAACACGTCACAATATTCCTCATTTAAATAATTCATACGCAGAATAAAGGGGCGGGGCCTGGTTGAGTTAGTAGTGTGTTGAAACTGGCGTTTATGGTAAGGGGCGGGACATTTCCCAAACACACTCGAAGCGCTCGACCAATCACACACGACCAATCACAACCAGTGGCGGCTGGTGATAATTATTTTGGGGGGGGGGGCGAGGTGAAAATAAATACAAATAAATTTCAGATAGATGTTTGAGGTCTCTTACCCCTGTTGTTGTCCACAACACTTTGAAATAAAAGACAGGGAAAGCAAAAAAGGGCATTGCTAACATCACATCCAGTCAGCCACCTCCGTTTCTCATAACACGCGCGGGTGAAGCTCCGGGTGTAACGTTAGCTTCGTCCTCTGTCACTGGCTGCTGCTGGATTTGTAAATCGGGTTGGTCCGGTCCGAGATCCTTTATCCTTTTTTTTCTTCCAGCGAACGCCTTGTGAAAAGGTTTTTATGTAAATCAGTGACAGAATTTGGTTTAACTGCTGCCATTATCTCTACGAAAGTGATCAGCCTAGCAAGGTTTTGGCGGAGTCGCCTGCGCACTCGCAGAAGTTGCCAAGAGCGTAAAGTTGAATGACAGGTGACGAGAACCAATCAGATTGGATAAAATAACATGTATCCAATTCTGATTCGCCAGGGACGCAGCGACCTGCGCTCGGAGGAGAATCTTTAAGAAACCAGTTAGAGACCAGCTTCAGGTCACATGCTGCCTGAAAATTTAAGGACTCAGATAGACATTCATTTGTCCGGCGTCCCTCGCCCATGAAACCGCATGAAACATATTGAAAAACGTAGAAAATAGTTAACCGATTAAAGCCAGTTTTTATTAAATGCTGAGGCTCTTACTACCAGCCAGCACATCGTATGAGTAAACTATTTTATTTTTTATTTTTATTTCATTTTCGTATACATGTATATTTCTCGAATTTTGATGGGGGCGGCGCCCCAGCGCCCTCTATTGACAAGCCGCCACTGACCACAACACACTGCTCCAGCCGACCAATCAGAGCACAGTGTGCTTTTCAGAAGGAGGGGCTTCATGGAGACAGGAACTAAACACAGCGTTACTGACAGACTGGGAAGAGAGGAGCCGCAACAATGGAGAATATTAGAATATGGCTAGAAGAGCTCAAAAAGAAAATAAACACTTATAATGGTATAACAGGTCCTTTTTAATAGAATACAGTGTGATCTTCATATTGTTTATTGGTCCCTTTCTGTTTTTTTTTTGTTGAGGTCATGACCTTGACTTCCCAGCAGGGTTCTTCCCTGTCTTGTGTTTTGGCACGTCTACCAGTCGCCGGTCAGACGGGCGTCTGTGTGTCCCTGCTCTGTCTGACGTGAATGATCTATGGACCCGTGTCGCATTAGGACATCACCGTCTCTGCGCTCCCTCTTGTTTACGGCTGCTAATATTATAAACAATTGAAATCCGGCTTCCTGGATGTTACTTTAAATGTGTTGGATTATAAATATATGGTAACACTTTATTTTGATGGTCCCTTTTGAACATTCTGTTAACTATAAGTAACTTTGCAACTACATGTCAACTTATTCTAACCCTAACCCTACCAGTCTACTAATACTCTACTAATACTCTAATGAGAGTTAGTAGACATGAAGGTGCAATGTTACTTATAGACAACAGAATGTGTTAAAGGGACCATCAAAATAAATTGAAACCAAATATATATATATATATATTCAATTCAATTCAAGTTTATTTGTATAGCGCTTTTCACAATACATATTGTTTCAAAGCAGCTTTACAGAAAGTGCATTTCAGAAATGTACGTAAAAAATACAGTTAGTTAATCATCATATATATATATATATAATTTCAAAAGATTTTTTAATGTTTTTGAAAGAAGTCTTCTGCTCACCAATGCTGCATTTATTTGATCAATAAACAGCAATATTGTGAAACATTATTACAATTTAAAATAATTGTTTTCTAATTGAATATATTAAAATGTAATTTTTTCCTGTAATAGTATAGTTGTGGTGCTTCATTTTTCCTCACACGCTTCACATAAATTGAAATTAGAACATTAGAAATGTATCTATCTATCTATCTATCTATCTATCTATCTATCTATCTATCTATCTATCTATCTATCTATCTATCTATCTATCTATCTATCTATCTATCTATCTATCGTGTCTGTCCATCTATCTATCTATCTATCATGTGTCTATCTATTATTCTATTATTATTATTATTCTATCTATCTATTCATGTGTCAGTCTGTCTATCGATTGTTCTGTCTGTGTAAGACTCTATGTAAAGCTTTATGTAATGCACAGGGAAATGATGTGGGATTTGAGCCTATAAAAGTACCTACAGTGCTTGAGATTATGCGTAACTCTAAAAAGCACACAAGAGCGAACTATTTCACGCTCAACAGAGACATGTGAGCGTTTAGTGCCTCGTGTCGCCTCACTGTATCTCGCCGTGTTCTCGCTTAAGGACTTCATTGTTGCATCTCACCGCTTCAGCATCCCTGATGTCAGAACGCCAGTGATCCCGACTGCTCGTGCCCGTCTCCTTTGTGTTTGCGATGGGTTTACACTGCTGCAATACTGCTTCAGCAGAAACCATTGTCTCCGCGGCTCTTTCCAGCGGTTTGAGGGTTTTGTGTGGGTGATTACAGGCAGGGAGCTTGTCGGTCTTATTTATTCATACAGGTTCATGCCTCTATTCCCCACTGCCTCTCATCTAGTCTTAGTGTTGAACTCTTCTCTTTTCTACAAAAGAGCTTGTGGCGTCTCACTTTACTGAGCAGCCGAGTGATTTCAACGGGAGGCGATGAGCTCAAGGGAACCAGAGCATCGAGTTCCTCTTCACTTTTTTTGTGAATTGTCATTATTGCAACAGCCGTTTTCTTTGTCTTTTGCAAGAATAAATGCGAAAAGGTCAAAGGCAAACGGATTTGGATGAGTGCATTCGTCTATAAAATCTTAGGACCTTTTTAGGAGATGAAAATTAATTTTGATGCCTGTTGATAAAGAAGTGGAAACGCAGAAATATAAGGTCAGACCAGTAACGTGCTGTGAAATCTTGTCATGGGTAGGCTGTGACCTATCAATGTGGCATATATGTTCATATATTCATTCATCAATTAATGTAGCAACCCAAGTTCATATCAGGCATCATCACATCGCTGCCTGCATACAGCAAAGTCAGTCATATGTGAGGCTAATGCACAATCAAATCTAATAATCAAATTAATGGACACATCTATCTTATGACTTATACAACAAACAAATGTTTTGTGCGGGACACAGTAAGAGAGGGAGGCGGCGCGTTGTCAGCGAACCGACAAGCAGCCTAGTCACTCCTTCAAAATGCGCAAACGCGCACAGACAGCCACATACACACTATTGGTCTGGTCACTCTGGTGACGGCGCACCGGGATTTGAATAGGCTACAGTCCGAAAACATTGTGTCAGCAGTACAGCTTTAAAGTACAGCTTATTAAACAGCTTATTCGCTCCTACAAACTGCGCTATAGGCGCACATACCGACACGCAATGAGCGTCTGGCGACGGCGCACCAGGATTAAAAAAAGAGAACTACAAAACAGCATTTTAACCCTTACGAAATGCACCATAATCGCACAGATAGACCTACAGTACAAATGTGGCTGAGGTGACGGCGCACCAGGGTATGGAAGAGAGAAGGTTTTGGTGTCAGCGCACCATCAGACAACACACACAAGCCAATATAAGGGTTTTAAAAATAATAAATAAATGAATAATTTACGTTTAAAAGGGGGTGTTTACTTTTATTTGTAGACGAAACTCCTTTTCCTCGATTTACTGAAGCCTATGTAAAACGCATTTGCAGCTGCACAGCTAACGTTAGCACAGTGAGTGTATGGCTCGCTCATATGCTTTGCTGCGGCAACTGCACATCCAATGGCGCGGGCGCCTCTGACGGGAATGGAGCAGACTTTCCTCCTTGGCTCTTATTTCCATTGAAAAGGAGAGACTCATGAAATTGAGAAATACACCCAACAAAGAGGACTTTTACAACAAAGTAATTGACATCTTTGTCCAGAGGGATAGACGCATGGACTTCGTCTACAACGGTTTCCCGTTAACGACCACAACTCGTTTTCTTCATAGAACGCTTCCAACGCTAGGCGCCGCTAGATGCTAAGTAGCTTGAAGCGCGGAGTGAGTGAGAGCGTGTGGATCACGTGACATGAAGCACGCTCGGCCTCTGCCTCAATGTTGATAATTCAAGACAGCACGAGAACTGACTGCGCATGCGCAAATCTACGTAAACTACGTTCTATGGACCAAAGAGGCACAGCTAACCTCTGCCTCAATGGCCATGGCCTTGAATTTTCTGCATGAAACAATGATTTTTGGGAGCAAACAGTGGCAAAAGGAGTATATTATATGTGTATTCCTGAAAAATTTTGTTACAAAAAATAATATTTGGAATAAAATAAATGCAATTAATAATGTGGTGAATTAATAAAGCTCTTGGAATTAATAAATGTAATGTCAACATTTCCTTTGGTGAGGCACTGCCTACCCTGCCTACCCTGACCGCACGTCCCTGGGTCAGACTGTGTGGGATGAAGGCTAGAAAAACAGAATGTCGGTGTAAAATATAAAATGGGAGGAAATCAGACTTTACAAGGAGTGACGAGGAAAGGATGAAATACCGTCATTTAGAGTCAAAGTGAATTTGCACCAAAATACTGTACATGCAACATTTGACATTCGCAACAAAAGATACTGAATAATTTTTCTCCTTTCTTTTATTGTGCTGTCCTAAAATGCATATTTGTTTATTTATTTATTTACTTATTATTTATTTCAATTTTGTATTTTATTTATTTTATCATTTATGTATTATATTTATATATTATTTGTTATTATTTATCTATTTTGTTATTTATTTTATTATTAATTTTTTTATTGTTTATTTAATTATTTATTTAAATTTCTATTTTATTATTTTATTTATTTATTTTTATTGTGTCTTTTACTATGTATTTTATTATTTATCTAGTTATTATTTATTTTATTATTTATCATTTACATATTGATTTATTTATTTTATTATTTAAATTATATATATATATATATATATTTAGTTACTTATTTATTAATTTATATTGATCTATTTTATTATTTATTTATTTTGAGTATTTATTTTACTTTATTTACCATTAGGATTTGTTCCACAATAATGATTCAATGAAATTATTTTTTCTCTTCTTTCCTTTCTTTGAAGATCCCTGCGTTTCACAACAGATGTGAAGCAACATTTTCACCTATATAATCTGATTATCTGACACATTTAATTTCCTATCAGCTTCCTTAACAGGAAATCTCTGCAGAAACAAATCATGAACACATGGCGTATGTCGGACAGAGGTCTTCTATGCTCTCTTTTAGGATTATTTAGTTAGCAGTGATTTTACAGGGATCGGTCAGTAAAACGTTAGCAAGCAAACTAAATAATGAATAATGAAGGATTCAGCAAACTAAATAATGCTAAAAGAGAGCAGTTAAAGACCTCTGTCCGACATACTGATCCGTTCTTTGTTTAAATAGTTTAACTCAGTATTACTTTCTGTCATGTCAGAATGCAATACAATAAAAGTTGATACGTGTCCAGGAACACCCTTCACACATGGTAAAATAACTAACAAATGGCATCCTTTGGCTTCTGGCTTTATTTTGGAGTTTGTTGAAAGATTACTGGACTCTCCATTTGTCCATGAGCTGAAGATGCTTTATTAAATGTTCTGCGGTATGAACACGAATCCGTCAGTGATGAAGGTCAAGATTCACTCACCTCACCACAGTACAGACCTCGTGTACCAAATGAAATAAAAAGAAGAAATGGTGGGGCCATTCTGCATGACTTCATGTGTCCACCGTCTCTCTCTCTCTTTTTTGGTCTCTCTTTTTTTTTTTGTTATATATTGAGACATAAATTGAAAAAGCAAGCAAACAGCCACTGACAACAACTGCGGTGTAGTAAAACTGACAGTAAAATGAATGTGACTCACAACAACTAGCACCCTAGTGAGATGCCTATCCAGGCATCCATTGATGCATTTATTCAATATTTGATTATTTTATTTTGTTCTGCTCTATTCTATTTTATTCTACTCTACTTGGTTCTATTCTATTGTTCTATTCTATTTTATTTGGTTCTCTATTCTTTTGTTATTTTTTATTCTGTTCTATTTTATTTTTCTATTCTATTCTATTGTTCTGTTCTATTCTATTGTTCTATTATATATATTCTAATGTTCTATTCTGTTCTATTATAATGTTCTATTATATTATATTCTATTGTTCTATTCTATTGTTCTGTTCTATTTTTTCTATTCTATTATATTGTTCTGTTCTATTCGATTGTTCTATTCTATCTATTCTAATGTTCTGTTCTCTTTTATTGTTCTATTCTATTCTTCTGTTCTATTATGTTCTATTCTTTTTCCAATTCTATTATATTGTTCTGTTCTATTCGATTGTTCTATTCTATCTATTCTAATGTTCTGTTCTCTTTTATTGTTCTATTCTATTCTTCTGTTCTATTATGTTCTATTCTTTTTCCAATTCTATTCTATTGTTCTATTCTATTCGATTGTTCTGTTCTATTCTATTTTATTTGGTTCTACTCTATTATTTTGTTCTGTTTTATTCTGTTCTATTTTATTTTACTTGTTCTATTCTGTTGTTCTGTTCTATTCTGTTCTGTTTTTCTATTCTATTCTATTGTTCTGTTCTATTCTAATGTTCTATTATATCTATTCAAATGTTCTATTCTGTTCTGTTCTATTCTATTATATTGTTCTATTCTATTGTTCTGTTATATTCTGTTCTATTATATTGTTCTATTATATCTATTCTAATGTTCTGTTCTATTCTATTGTTCTATTCTATTGTTCTGTTCTATTATGTTCTATTCTTTTTTCAATTCTATTCTATTCTATTTGTCCTGTTCTGTTCTATTGTTCTGTTCTGTTTTTATTCCATTTACATTTAGTCATTTAGCAGACGCTTTTATCCAAAGCGACTTACATCTGAGGACTAAAGCAAGCGAGTCATCGTGAAGAGGGAAGAATGACGCAAGAAGTGCTCAAAATACAAAGTTCAGGCATTGCTCAGAGTAGCAAAAGCCAGACAAGGGAAGCTTTAAAAGGGGAAGGAAATATTTAAAAGAGAGGATTTTTTTTTATTTATTTTTTTTTTTTTTTATGTTAAGTACTCACGGAAGAGATGAGTTTTCAGTTGTCTTTTGAATGCTGTCAGGGATTCTGCATTACGGACGAGGGTGGGGAGATCATTCCACCAGCATGGAACCGTGAATGAGAATGTTCTGGAGAGAGATTTCGTGCCTCGCTGTGATGGCACCACGAGCCGTCGCTCCTTGGCCGATCGTAGGCTTCTGGTAGGGACGTAGACTTGTAGTAGGGAGTGAAAGTAGGACGGAGCTGAGTCTGTGGTAGATCTGTAAGCAAGCGTCAAAGCTTTGAATTTGATGCGAGCAGCGAGTGGTAGCCAATGCAGGGAAGTTGTGTTGCATGCTCAGTTAGGAAAGGCCTGATCTTCCTGATGTTATACATTGCAAACCTGCATGATCGAGCTGTCTTTGTAATGTGGTCTGTGAAGGTCAGCTGGTCATCAAATATTACTCCAAGATTTCTGACCGACCTTGATGGGGTGATTGAGGATGACTCTAGCTGGATAGTGAAGTCGTGCTGTAGAGACGGATTGGCAGGGAGGACGAGAAGTTCAGTCTTTGCCAGGTTGAGCTGCAGGTGATGTTCCTTCATCCAAGCCGAGATGTCCGCCAGACAGCTTGAGATACGTGCAGCTATTGTGGGATCATCTGGTTGAAATGAGAGGTGGAGCCGTGTGTCATCAGCATAGCAATGATAAGAGAAACCATGTGCCTGTATGATGGGTCCCAATGATGTGGTGTAGATGGAGAAGAGGAGTGGTCCAAGAACCGAACCCTGAAGAACCCCTGTGTTCAGCTGATGTGCTTTGGATACCTCGCCTCTCCATGCAACCCTAAAGGACCTACCTGTGAGATAGGACTCAAACCAGTGGAGGGAAGTTCCTTTGATGCCCAGTGATGAGAGGGTGGACAGAAGGATCTGATGATTCACAGTGTCGAAGGCAGCAGAAAGATCCAGCAGAATGAGAACTGAAGATTTGGAAGCAGCTTTTGCGATCCGCAGGGCTTCTGTGACCGACAGTAGTGCAGTCTCGGTTGAATGGCCTTTCTTGAAGCCAGATTGGTTGACATCTAGCTGGTTGGTCAGAGACAGGAAAGATGACACTTGGTTGAAAGCAACTCGTTCAAGTGATTTCGCAATGAATGGTAGGAGAGAGACAGGTCTGTAATTCTCTAAGAGTGATGTGTCTAATGTTGTTTTTTTAAGCAGTGGAGTTACCCGAGCCTGCTTGAATGCTGTAGGGAAAATGCCAGTGTGAAGGGATGAGTTGATGATGTGTGTGAGTGCTGGTAGAAGTGTGGGAGAGATGGCTTGTAGAAGGTGTGAGGGGATGGGGTCTAGAGGGCAGGTGGTAGGATGACTGGAGAGGAGAAGTTTAGATACTTCTTCCTCGGTTAGCGGAGAGAAGGTAAAGAGAAGGTTTCCGGTAGTGGGAGAGGATGGTTTGGGTTCCTGTGTGTGTGGAGTTGAGAACTGACTGCTGATAGAGGTTGTTTTGTTGGTGAAGAAGTTAGCAAAGTCATCAGCAGTTAAAGAGGAGGTGGGTGATGGTGGAGGTGGACAGAGGAGAGAGTTGAATGTCTTGAAAAGTGTTCGTGTGTTAGAGGCGCTGTTGATCTTGCTGTGGAAATATGAAGATTTTGCTGCATGAACATCAGCAGAAAAGGAAGAGAGCAGAGATTGATACATACTTAGGTCAGACGTGTCTTTTGATTTGCGCCATTTCCTCTCCATTGCCCTGAGTTTGGTCCGGTGTTCACGAAGAACCTCAGATAACCAGGGGTTAGAGGGAGTAGCGCGTGCTGGCCTGGAGGAGAGAGGGCAGATATTGTCTAAAGAAGAAGTTAAAGTGTAGCATAAAGTATCTGTTGCGGTATTCACATCTAGAGATGAGAATTGTGAGGGTGAGGGAAGTGAAGATGACACAGCAGAGGAAAGATGGGAAGGAGAAAGTGAGCGCAGGTTACGTCTGAAAGTAACTGGTAGGGGAGTTGGTGGAGCATGGGTAGTGAGCTGTAGATTGAAAGTAATGAGGAAATGATCTGAAACATGGAGAGGTTTCACCAAAATGTTGTCTGGGATGCAGTTGCGTGTGTATACCAGGTCCAGTTGGTTGCCTGATTTGTGAGTACCTGTGGTGATGAGCTGTTTGAGATCGAATGAGGCTAGAAGAGAGATGAAGTCGGTTGCATACGCCTTTTCTAGATGAATGTTGAAATCGCCAAAGACTACGAGTGGGGTGCCATCCTTAGGGAAAGAGGACAGCAGCACATCCAGCTCCTCAACAAAGCTTCCCAATTGACCTGGGGGGCGGTAAATAACTACAATATGGATCCTAATGGGAGTTGTAAGTGTAATTGCATGATATTCAAATGAGTTGTTATTGCATAGAGAAGAGAGAGTTGAGTATATCCAGTTGTTAGAAATGAGAAGAGCAGTACCCCCACCCCTCCCAGACTGGCGAGGGGTGTGGGAGAAAGAGAATTAGTTAGAGAGAGCAGCAGGGGTTGCTGAGTCTTCTGGACGGATCCAGGTCTCAGTCAAGCCCAATATATTAAGAGTAGAAAGAGATGCAAAGGCTGGAATGAAGTCAGCTGTACTGACTGCTGACTGACAATTCCATAGACCCATAGAAAGAGAGAGAGGTGTGTGTGTGGATAAGAGAATGGGACGCAGATTAGCAGTATTGCGGTGCCTTCTGTGCTTGATGAGTGCACGTTGTCGAGAGACAACAGGAATGTGTTGAAAGCACATGTTGAGAAAGGGAAATACGATAGAAGTGGGAAAGGAAATGGAGAGAAGATGATACTTAAGTGCCTTGCCGGTGTCCTTGCTCGGTGGAGTTGCGCAGGTAGAGTCGATGGTCTTTACCCGAGTCGGTCTTCACACGAGGAGGCTGATACGCTTCCGTGACAGCGCGCACTCTACAAAGATATAATGCCTACTAACGCCTGAGTGAGGACAACTGTTTCTGCCCAGCAATTAACACAGCAAACGCAAATTACCCGAATAATCAGTAGCACCTCAATGCAGTACATGAGATCCACGGGGAGGAGTCGGATCAAGATCCATGGGGTGGAGATGGGTAGGATTAGGGTTGGGTTTAGGGATTAGGGGTGGGTTTAGGGATCAGGGGGCGGAGTTGGGTAGGTTTAGGTGTATGTAAGGTGGGAGGAGTCGGATCTGGATCCAACTCCTCCCCGTGGATTTCATGTTCCGCAGTGAGAACCATCTCCGAATAATGGGAGAAAATCGAAACTTGTGAAACTAGCTGTTGGACAGCGCTCACTTAAGTGCTATAAAATTTAAACTGCAATACTATTCAGAGCGGCTGTTACATAAAGTGGGAATGCGTCTAATTAAAATACAATTTGTGAGAAGGCAAAAAAAGAAAATAACCAGAGAATCGAAAACAACCTTACCTTGTGCCAGATACTACACTGAAACAACAGCAGAACTGGATATTCAGAAAAACGACTTGCGCGCTCTTGTCTTGTTCACGGACTGACCGCTTGTCCACAAGTTATTCCATTCCATTCTGTTCTATTTTGTTTTATTCTATTATGTTCCATTTTTCTATTCTATTCTATTCTATTCTCTATTCTATTATATCCCCCCCCCCAACCAACTCAGACTAGACGCACTTCCAACATGAAAACGATTTTAAAAGGTAAGCAACATATTTACGTGGCAAATTTTAACGCAGCATCAAATTGTTGATTGAGAAGAAGACAATCCCAGAATACACTGCAGCACGCTCATAAAAAAAAAACATCCAAGATGATGTATAGTATGAATACTTTTTTTTTTTACCCAATATATGAGTGTGATATGTATTTTATTGTTTATCAAAGTCACATTGTTGGCTAAACAACAAAACCAATTATTTGCGTGATGCATTTCAAATCACTCGCTTTTATTGCACGCTTCAGTTTATAATATGCAAAGTATCATACTTGCATATTAATAAAAAAATACAATGATCATAAAAGCAGCCTGTGCTAAATCTGTGCCAAAACTTCAGTCATTAAGTTGTCTATAAAAGCAGCTGCTTCCATTATTAAACAAAAGCATTTAAAGTTGGATTGTTTTGATGGTTTTAAAGGGGTTTGGGTCGCATTGCAGATATCAGACCAACCAAACACCGTCTAGAAAACCAGACACAAACAAAAGCAAACCCTGTTCAAACTCTTAGATTTACTCTAGAGATATTCACTCTGGTAGTTTTCTCTGCTGTCTCATGTCATGTTGAGTGTGAGTTTTCACCTGGTTTCCTTACAACAGGCTTTTTGGCTTTTGAAAAAGTTTTTTTTTGTGAAGGCTAGATATTGATCGTCATGAATCCTGGGGGAAGCGTGTGTGTGTGAGTGAATTCCTGACAGTGTCAGAGTGAGGATGAGCAGAGGGTCATTGTCCCGGGACAGAGACGGGCCGTGTGGCGCCTGTCGCTCTGGAGCCGGTGTGTGTTTGAGCAGAAGATCCCGCTGATAACACTGGCGTCGCTTCCCAACAAACACCCAAATGTTCTCTTGAGAAAGAATACTCATCCAGTAAATACAGCAAACACAGTCACAGCCTGCACTACACACACATACTCATGATGCAAACTTTTCAAGGTTTGAAATATAGACACTTGGACGGATTCACGTAAATTAATCAAACTTACCAACTTAAAATCTATAGGTTATATGGAAGTTTTTAGATTTTCCAGCAGGATATTTAGCGTATTCTTGGAATATAATATAATATAATATAATATAATATAATATAATATAATATAATATAATATAATATAAAATAATATATATAATTTTTTGATGAATTACTATTTACAGTTACGAAAGAAAGTCAACTAAATACAATAGCTTGAATAGACAGAGAAAAATTATTTATAATACATAATAGCTTAACAATAACACTATAACATTAAATATATGCTATGCAGTTCATTGGTACATTCAAATGAATATTTTAAAATGATAAATAGCAATAATTTTGGTAACACTTTACAATAAGGTTCGTTAGTTAACATTAGTTAACTACATTAGTTAGCATTAACTAATAATGAACTGCACTTATACAGCATTTATTAATATTTGTTAATGTTAATTTTAACATTTACTAATACTTTATTAAAATCTTGTTAACATTAGTTAATCCACCTTGAACTAACATGAACAAACAATGAACAGCTTTATTTTTATTAACTAATGTTAACACAGATTAATAAATACTATAACAAATGTATTGCTCATGGTTAGTTCATGTTAGTTAATACATTGACTAATGTTAACTAATGAACCTTATTGTAAAGTGTTACCATAATTTATTTTTTTAAAACAAAAAAGTTTTAATCACATGTAATATATATATATATATATATATATATATATATATATATATATATATATATATATACTTTTAACAATCAGTACTTTTAACAATCAGTTTATTCAACAGCAAACAATGCAAGATACATGTTTCAAATCACCCGTTGCTGAAATAATTACAGTAATACAGGCTACAGTTGCCACACGTACATTACCTAATTTATGTAATTTAATCCATAATGTGATATGTCTAGTGTGTTATCCAAAGGTGTGATGAAGTTATGAAAGTGTCATGAGGATTTGATGCCATCTGTCTCCCTTTTATAGATGCGTCTCTCTCACACGTTTTTTGCACAAACTTTGAACATGGTGGTTATCATCTAGGATAAATCACTTATAATTCATTTCAATTTGAAACAAGAAGTTCTATAGAAATTGTCTAATCAATTGCCTATCTAGAAATCTATAGGTGTACCAAATTATTCCTCGATTAACCATTAAGATCAGCTGGATTGAATAACAGACAGATGTATTAAACTGAAAGAGATGCAAATCAAAAGTTTGATAGTAAGAGCTTTATGAAAGTAATGAAACATTTATATAGATAAAACAGTGATTTTGTGTATTGTACTATAACACAATTGAAAATATGGTGAAATGTTTGAAAAAAGTGATGATATTAGAACTAAGAGTTTGGAAAATGTATACCTTACTTGTGAAAATAGTTTAAATATATATAGTTATTCTAGTGTATATATATATGTTATGTATATATATGTTCAGTTGCCTATATATCACATTTTCCGTGATTTCCCCAGCAGTGCTGATCAGAGTTTCCAGTGTTGGGTAAGAGCTGACGGAAAGAGTCAAGCAGGTCAAAGGTTAAGAACCGACGCTCTCTGAGCTCAATAAATACCAGAGCAGTGCCTGTCATTGCCAGAGAGCAGAAGAAAGAAGAAACCCAACAGAACAGAACAGAAATCATCCTCTGGTCCTCAAGAGAAGAACAGCTTTCAGCGTTACAGAAGAGAAGATGAAGTGTGCACTCGTGGCTCTCGTTGCTGTGGTCGTCATCGCATGTGTGTGTGTCCTTCAGACCGGGGCCGTTCCATTCACACAGGTGAGTCTCTGCCGAAAATCTGTACGCACATAACTATATGCATTTACATTTTCAATGCATTATGCAGTTTATGCATGCTTTCTAAAATTTTATTTTGCTTGTACTTGTACTTTGTACTTTTTATTTTGCTTGTACTTTTGGAACATTTGAAATAAAATGTCATGTAACTTTGATTCATATAGTTTCAAATGCGATTTGATTAACGTTATATAAGGTCACTGATGTATTCAAGACAAATACTGTCTATTTTAAAGTGTTCACTTCTGTATGATCAGCAGGTGCAGGATGAGCATCATGTGGAGAGTGAAACACCACAGGAGAACCAGCTCTGGACAGAAGCTTCACAGGAACAGACAAACCCACTGGTATGTAGTCAGCTGATATATAATGCAATGTATATATCATGTAATGTGTGTAATGTAATGTGTTGGTCATTCCAAAAAAATACACACAAACATTTTTATTTTTTATTTTATATATATATATATATATATATATATATATATATATTCTATTAATAATAATTAATCGACTTAAGATTATTAATAATTAATTTACTTAATATTACACTGTAAAACAAATATTTTCATGATTTGTTATCACAATTTTTTTTATTTTGTCAAATTAACTTAGATAATTAATGTAGTTCAGATAACATTATATTTTGAGTTTCTGTTGATTAAATCAATCTCCTTAATTGCATTAACTAAAATGTTTAATTTCAAAGAACTCAATGTTTTAAGGCATCCTGGTAACTTACTTTAAGTTAAACCAATAATATATTTTTACAGTGTAGTTAGATTTTATTAAACTGTTTTTTTTTGTTGTTGTTGTTATTTTGCTTAAACTGTTTTTATTTTATGATTTTGCTTGTTTTTAGTTGGCCCTAAATAAAATGTATGTCTTTTCCCCCATAGGCATTTTTCAGGACAAAACGTCAAAGTCATCTTTCCCTGTGCAGATACTGCTGTAACTGCTGTCGCAACAAAGGCTGTGGATATTGCTGTAAATTCTGATCATATGGGCATTTGACGTAGTCTCGTGCGCTTGGGAAAATAGTTTCTTTGAAACATTAACTTATTTGGAATTTTGTCTTCAAAATCCCTCCTGAAATTATTTCCCATCGCCCCATGTTGTTTAAAACGGGTATAAATGCAGGCTGTCTCCATGCATGCATTCTGCTTTGTAAAAGTTGCAGCTACTGAAATCTAACAGACAATACGAGGTGAACTCACCTACTTTTTTTAAACACTTTGAACGCTGTTATGATTTTATATATTTTATACATGTGTGTATATATATATCATGCCTGTGTACATAGACATGTTACACCAATGACTGTTTAGAATAATGAAAAAACATTTTTAATAAAAATTTTTTTAAACATTGATTTGTTTTGTTGCTTCGAGTTCAGTCAGTGCTGAAGCTCTAGGGGGCGCTAAACACTGAAACGCGTGCGCGCGCGCGCGCACACACACACACACACACACACACACACACACACACACACACACACACACACAGATCTATCATTGTTGTATTAATGCACCTCAGAAACAGTCCGAGCCAGACTGCAACTCGTGCATCATACAAGTATTGATTCTACACTGATTCTCCTCACTATTGATTGAGTTCGGCATTAGCTTGCTTCTATAAACAAACAACAAGATACTTTAGTGAGTATAGAAAATACATAACACACACACATTTGTTTCACAGGCTATATATTAGTGAGGACATTGCATAGACTTCCATTGATTTTATATGAGGTTAATTATATTTTCTATGGCCTAAGCCAACCCCTAAACCAAACCTTGGTTGTCATAAATAAGAATATTTGGTCATCACAAGTAGCCAAACCTACACACACACCACACACACACACACACACACACACACACACACACACACACACACACACACACACACACACACACACACACAGATCTATCATTGTTGTATTAATGCACCTCAGAAACAGTCCGAGCCAGACTGCAACTCGTGCATCATACAAGTATTGATTCTACACTGATTCTCCTCACTATTGATTGAGTTCGGCATTAGCTTGCTTCTATAAACAAACAACAAGATACTTTAGTGAGTATAGAAAATACATAACACACACACATTTGTTTCACAGGCTATATATTAGTGAGGACATTGCATAGACTTCCATTGATTTTATATGAGGTTAATTATATTTTCTATGGCCTAAGCCAACCCCTAAACCAAACCTTGGTTGTCATAAATAAGAATATTTGGTCATCACAAGTAGCCAAACCTACACACACACCACACACACACACACACACACACACACACACACACACACACACACACACACACACACACACACACACACACACACACACACACACACACACACACAGAGAGAGAGAGAGAGAGATTTGGTAAAAATCGATATTTTGACATATATTTGTTAGTATTATTAGTATTATTATTTCGTCTCTCACTTTCAATCGAGCTTGTCGCGATGCATTTAGTTTGGACATAATGTCTTTTCAAATTTGGTCTTGAAGTCCCTTTTCCTCACGAGTAACTTAAAACACTGGCTGCATCCAAACTCACAAACTCTCTTACTTATTTTAAATAAGTAATTAATTCGCAATCACTAAAAAAGTATATAGGCTATTACTGATATAGTATGAATACTATCTGGACGTACATCCGCCATGTTGTCATTATCATGTTACCTACAGTGTCAGTTGTGTCGCTTCACTGTCATTCATAAATCCTCTCCTGTGGCCTCATGGGATAGTAAAGTGTCCATCATATGCACACTTCAGAATCTCACCCAAAGTAGTAGGTCATCCTGGTACTTTTCATAGGCTACTTCTCTTGTCACTTACTGTTTTTCGCCTATAGCTACCAGGCCCGGATTAAAGGGGAACTTGGCAACTATTTCAACTTAATTAAACCGTTAAGAAATCATTTGGATGGTTAAATAACCTGTTCTGGTGAGAATGGTGACTTTCCCCGCTTCCCCCAGTGTTCCCAGGTGGAAAACCAACCTTGCAACATGGGGACTAATGGTGCGTTCTATTATTTATCCGAAGACAGACGTTGCCTATAGCAACACGCACCAACACGCCCCCTTTCCTCGGATTTCAATTCAATTCAATTCAATTCAAATTTATTTGTATAGCGCTTTTCAAAATACATATTGTTTCAAAGCAGCTTTACAGAAAGTGCATTTCAGAAATGTACGTAGAAAATACAGTTAGTTAATCATCATGTATTAATTTAGGGCATAACATATCGCCGGCGTTGAGTCGTCTCTTCACAGGCGTCGAGTCGTCTCATCGCAGGTGTTGGGGACTCTGAAGTCTCCGTGAGAGGCTGGATACAAACTGTAGCTGAAGAACGCTATTTACCTCGGGACTAGCGTCCCGAGATAACAGCAGAAAAATGAGATGGGAAATAATTAGCGTAGCTGCTGTTCATAATATTAATGCATTCGATCTGATTCAACAGTAGTATAAGAGGCAAGCAATGTGAATGCTTAGCTGAAGAGATGCGTCTTTAATCTAGTTTTGAACTGGGAGAGCGAGTCTGAGCAACGAACAGTATCAGGAAGGCTATTCCAGAGTTTAGGAGCTAAATGTGAGAACGCCCTCCCTCCTTTAGTGGACTTAGATATCCTGGGAATGACCAGAACCCTCGAATTTAGGGATCTTAAAGAACGCGATGGATTGTAGGGCGATAGAAGGTCCATTAAATACACAGGAGCTAAACCATTTAGGGCTTTATAGGTCAGTAATAGTACTTTGTAATCGATACGGAACTTAATAGGTAACCAGTGCAGAGATGATAAAATTGGTGTTATATGATCATATTTTCTTGACCTAGTAAGAACTCTAGCAGCTGCATTTTGCACTAACTGTAGCTTGTTTATTGAGGATGCAGGACAACCAGCTAATAAAGCATTACAGTAATCTAGTCTCGAGGTCATGAATGCATGAACTAACTTTTCTGCATCAGAAACAGAAAGTATGTTACGTAATTTAGCAATGTTTCTAAGGTGGAAAAAAGCAGTTCTTGTAACATATGAAATATGATTTTCGAAAGACAAGTTGCGTTCTAGTATAACACCCAGGTCTTTTACTGTAGTGGATAAGGTAACAGGACATCCTTCTAAATTAAAGTTGTATTGTACGAGGTTTTGTGGGTAGTTTTTTGGACCAATAAGTAATACCTCCGTTTTATCTGGATTTAACAGCAGGAAATTACACGTCATCCAGCATTTTATATCTTTAAGACACTCTGTCAATTTAGATAAGTTAGTGTTTTCATCTGGTCATGATGAAATATATAATTGAGTGTCATCAGCATAGCAGTGGAAATTAATTCCATGTTTTCTTATAATATTACCAAGTGACAGCATATATATTGAGAATAGCAGAGGGCCTAACACCGATCCCTGCGGCACTCCATAGTCTACTGATGTTATCTTCGATTTTTCCCCATTTAGAATGGTAACGGTCCGATAAGTACGATTTAAACCAGCTTAATGCCTGTCCCTGAACACCAGTGTAGTTTTGTAGTCGATCCAAGAGTATTTTATGATCTATAGTGTCGAACGCAGCGCTAAGATCGAGTAGACCTAGTATTGAGATACAGCCTTGGTCAGAAGCTAAGAGTAAATCATTTGTAATTTTAACTAGCGTGGTTTCTGTGCTATGATGCGGTCTAAATCCTGACTGAAATTTTTCATATATCTCATTTTCTTGCAGGAAAGAGCACAATTGAGAGGACACAATTTTTTCTAGTATTTTAGACATAAATGGAAGATTTGAAATGGGTCTGTAATTTGCTAAGTTATTTTGATCTAATTGCGGTTTCTTAATAATCGGTTTTATTACTGCCAGCTTAAATATTTTTGGAACATGACCTAAAGATAAAGACGAGTTAATAATATTGAGAAGAGGCTCTTCCACTACAGGTAACACTTCTTTCAGTAGTTTAGTGGGTATTGGGTCTAATAAACATGTTGTTGGTTTCGCTGCAAAGATAAGTTTATTTAGCTCTTCCTGTCCTATAGTTGTAAAGCAGTGTAGTTGTTCTTGAGGGGCGATAATTGAGGCTGAATCATAAGACACCATAGAGGATTGTACATTTACAATTGTATTTCGGATGCTTTCTATTTTCTCATTGAAGTAATTCATAAAATCATTACAACTATACTGTAACGGAATATTTTGCTCTGGTGATGTCTGTTTATTTGTTAGTCTAGCCACGGTGTTAAATAAAAACCTTGGATTATTTTGGTTATTTTCTATCAGTTTGCGGAGATGCTCAGCCCTGGCTGCTTTTAGAGCCTTTTTGTAACGTGACATACTGTCTTTCCACGCGATTCTAAAGACCTCTAAATTAGTTTGTTTCCATTTACGCTCTAAGTTACGAGTTTCTCTCTTGATAACATGTGTAGTACTATTGTACCATGGTGCTTTAGTTTTCTCTCTAACCTTTTTTAATCTAATTGGTGCAACAATATCTAATGTACTAGAGAAAATGGTGCTCAAACTGCTAGTCATTTCCTCTAGTTCATCTGTTTGTTTGGGTTCACTGAGCAGCTGAGATAGATCAGGTAAGCTATTTGAGAATCTATCTATAGTGGTTGGAACGATTGTTCTGCCTGGTCGATAACGTGGCGCAACATGGCAAATTTCAGCAGTACGTAATATGCACGTTACCATACAATGATCAGTGAGATCGTCACTTTGCGGTATAATATCTATATCGGTTGGATTGGTTCCATATGATATAATTAAATCTAGTGTATGATTTAGACGATGAGTGGGACCACTGACGTTTTGCTTGACCCCAAAGGAGTTTAATAAATCTGTAAACGCAGTCCCTAACGCATCATTTGTGTTATCTACGTCTATGTTAAAATCTCCAACAATTATTGCTTTATCGGCATTGACCAATAGATCTGAGAGAAAGTCTGCAAACTCTTTTAGGAAATCAGCATAGGGCCCTGGAGGTCTATATACGGTCGCTAAGGCTAGAGATAATAGGGATTTCTTTCTTACATCTAAGAGCGTAACATTTAGCACAAGTACTTCAAACGAATTAAACCTGTGACCTGTTTTCTGAGTAACATTAAGGATATCTCTATAGATTGTTGCAACACCGCCGCCACGACCGATCGGACGGGGCTCATGCTTATAACAGTATCCTGGTGGAGTAGACTCATTTAGACCGAAATAATCATTTGGTTTAAGCCAGGTTTCAGTAAGGCACAGATCATCGAAATTATTATCTGTGACCATTTCATTTACAATAACCGCCTTAGGTGTGAGCGATCTAATGTTTAGAAGACCTAGTTTTAGAAATTGTTTTTGTTCACTGATATTTCGATTTTCTGGTTTAATTACAATAATATTTTTCCTAGATCCTACACTAGATTTATTGTTTGGCCTCACTAGACGTGGAATAGACACAGTTTCTATATAATGTTCTACACTACTTGTATCAATTAAGTTGGGACAGCAGAGATAGTGATTTGGACTTTGACTTACTAGTCAGATGGTGTGTAACGTCTTGGAGATGTTGTCCGACAGCACAGCCGCTCCGATTCTGCTGGGGTGCAGGCCATCAGCACGGTAGAGCCTAGGTCGCTCCCAGAACAGATTCCAATTATTTACAAAGAGCAGTTTCTGTTCATTACACCATGACCTTAACCATTCATTTAGAGCAAATAGTCTACTGAACCTTTCTTGTCCTAGTCGGTACGTGGGAAGCGGTCCAGACACGATGATCGTTGCCTCAGGCGCTGTGCTGCGTACCGTCTCGATCAGGCTCCTGTAGTCCTTCTTCAGAACCTCCGTCTGCCGCAGCCGGATGTCGTTCGTTCCCGCGTGCAGCACCACAGCTCCGACGCGCTCGTCACCGTTCAGGATCTTGGGAACCTGCGCGGCGACATCAAGAACACGAGCACCAGGAAAGCAGTGAGTGCGCACCTTACCCTTACCTGAGGTAGCGCGGACATGACGGACCATGGAAGTGCCGATGATCACGGCGTCGTCACGTTCCGACTCGCGAAGAGGGGAGAAGCGGTTCCGGGTGGAGATCTCGAAGACCGGGAGTGGCGGAGAGGTTCTTGCTCTGGTCCTGGCTCGTGTCTTCCGCTGTGGGATCACCCAGGGTCCATGGCTTTGTGTCGGTGCCGGAGTGAATGAAGCCAGAGATGATCGCGTCCTCCTGGGCAGAGAAACGCACGGAGTAGACGAAGTCGGAGTCAAAAAGTTACTAACCACTGACTTGTGAGCATCGACGCGTGATGATTCAAGCGCTGATCGCCGATCCCGCAGCTCGGCTTGCTTCTCCAGCAGACCACGGATCTGTTTCTCCACCGATTCCAGCTCCAATCGTACCGAAATCAGCTCGAATGTGTCCTCACCTGCACTCAGAGGTAACGTTAGACACACATCCGATATGTTCGCCATTAGAACAGATGAACAGTAAATTAGTAGTGATACTACCAATATCACTACTAATTTAGGACTGGAATGCTGGATATAACCTGTATCCTTTCAGTGAAACGGGCGTAAAATCAGACGGTCGATAGGCGCGAGGCCACGCGTGAAATGCTAGCGGGCTAAAAGGCTAGTAGCCGGGATTCGCAAAGTTGGATCTAAGTAGCGATATCAAAGTAATCCGATTGTTTTTTATAGGGAATAGTATCGAGGATAAGTTCACACGATATAAAAATAGAAAGTACTGGTTTATAAATGAGTGGTAAAGAAGAAAATCAAGGATTAATGAATCAATTCGACGGAGCTCCAAACACAAACAAACACCGCACACGCATGCGCATTTCCCATTTCCCAGCTCGGAAGTCGGACAACTGTGAGGAATTCCGAATTCCGATACAGAATCCAAGATGGCTGCGCCCTGTGTGAATTGTATGAATTGTTTTCATTGTTTTTGGACCGCTTTGGTTGTTTAAATGACGAATTTTAATCACTGGTATTACTGCAATACCTCACTGCGTCCGTATCACTGCCTGTGGGTATGGGAATCGGTCTTGTTGTGAGAGCAATATTGATTGAAGCCTTGTTTCAAACGGGTGTTACTAACGTGGCTAGCGTTGCTAACAGAAGATAAACTAAAACATGAAATAAAGTGAAAATTTTAGAAGTTCAAATGGCTGCGTTTTGATAAGCGCCTGGTACTCGGCCAGTGCTACCATAGCAACAGCTTTCTGGGTGGCATCCATGTTTTTTCTCCGACTCGGACGCGGAAAACATACCAGAACGCTTGAAGTGTGGAAGTGACGTCATATCCGAGGGCTGAGTCGGTTCGTTGACAATAATAGATCGCAGGGTAACGTCCCGGTAAAATGGAAAAAAAAAGTTTTGTGAGAAGCGAGAACGAGTGAGTAACACGAACTGCTATTTAAACTAGAACTAGCTTTTTAAAAAATGTTATATTGTTGTCTGAGGTCAACTTATGACGTTCGCTTGGTTTTTACATTCAAAAACATCAAAATGAATAAGTAATAGGCTATTTTCTACCCTAGTTTTGAGCCTAGCTCAAAAACGCTCGGTTTTTATGGGCGTCTCGCATTGAAGACTTGGAAGTAAATGCCCACTGCTGTGAGTGGATAAAAGTTTTGCATATTATAAGGAGTTTCAACTCACTCGTCAGTAACGATTCGACTGATACACATGTACACATAATTATTAGATATCAAACGATCTGTAACAATGCAATACTAGCCTATCAGATTATTATTTAAAAAAAATATATTTTACTCACATAAGTGTGTTGCACCATTCCTGTCGGATCCAATATAGAAGGCACAGCACCGTTTTCTAATCTTAATCGGTCTGCAAATCCAGTCTCGACCTGTGTCTTGTTTACAAAACAATCCTCAGTGAAATGAAGCGAACAAACGGACAATGTTTTACCCACATCAGCTGGAACATCATTAAAAATAAAGTTTAACCAAGCATTCCTATTGGAATCCAGAGGAAGCTTATGCAGCGACTGTCTTCTTCCACAACCAGGCACTGCACAATATTTAGTAAATGTCATGTTTATTGCTCGGTAGCTCGATCCGGTTTGTCATCACGAGGTAGGCCCATGTTATTTAGCTATGCGTGTAATGCGCGAATCGGTGAGCGGGGCTAAACCGGCCGTGTTGAAGTAGGCGTTGATCTTCTTCAGCGGGGGTGGTGTTTTATCCTCTTTGACGTCATAGTTCCCCACACAAACGAGTCGTTTGCTGAGCCTGGTGTCAATAAAAGCATTTATTGGACTAACAAGGACGTTTTCAGTTCTGAAATTTACAGGATATTCTTATAATATGATGACCTCTTAGATGTCAAAAGCTCAAGGAAAATTTGATTCCTCAGTTCATCACCCCTTTAACACACACGCCATATGATACTGTGTATGATGTATTACCCACCTCCATAAACATAGCTCCACATGATAAAGTTGGCGGCTCCGATAATAACAAATGCACATGGGCAGCAGTAGAAAGGGGGAGGGTGCCGCAAGTGAGTTTTTTTTACAACAGTGTTGTGAATATGCGACAACAAAAGTGAAAATCAGCGAATAAATGGCTAGAGTTGCCAAGTTCCCCTTTAACACAGTGTAGTGCCTTAGGGTGACAACATTTTATTTACATCATATAAATAAGTGTCCCGTTAATATAAGCAACACTGTAGGCCTACAACAACGGTTCATTTGCTCCTTGTCCCCACATTATAACCAGAATTGGATCAATTTTAAGCCTGCTGTTTAAAACAAATAAAGAACCAATGTAGGAAATGTGTATTATGCGCAAACAGCTGGAAACTCAACGCTATCTCACGACCAATTCGTACGAATTTGTAGGAGTGATTAAAAAGTGGCTAATTCGTATGAATTTGTACGATTTGTCTAAACCCACATGCAGGGCCGGCTCTAGCCCTTTGGTTGCCCTAGGCGAGATTGATTTTTGCGCCCACCCCTCCTCCTTTAAAAATAATGAACTAAACAAAAATGCTCTTATAGTCACTCCAAAACTTCAACAAGCAAATTATGACTTGAACTGTAATAAATTGTTTATACAAATGCTACAAAGAACGTTCTAGGATATCTCAATCATCCTACATAGTTGCATTGTACAAATACATTTTATCTGACCATGTAACTTGTAGTAGATGAATGACAATTATTACCACCATTACAATTATTACTAATCTATTAGGCTGCTACAAGGCTAGGGGGGTTCGGGGGCATGCTCCCCCGTAAGAAAATTTTGTGCATTTTAATGTTAAATTCATCAATCCGGTGCACTTTGAGAGCTCAAAATTAAAAGCTCCAACCCATATTCAGTGTTCAAATTAAACAAAGAAAAATTCAAACCTCTTTTAGTTAGTGTCTGTCTACATTACATAATAATAGTTATAATATTAATCCCATGATAATACTCATATATTGTAAAACAATGCACTGAAAAATAAAGAAAACTTTCATAAGTTTTGTACTAATTTCTATACTTATAAAAAGAGTATTTTTCTATACTTCACATTAAAGATGTGATTGGGCCAGCCCAGTGTCAAT
Source organism: Gila orcuttii (assembly GCA_026230005.1). Lineage (NCBI taxonomy): Eukaryota > Metazoa > Chordata > Actinopteri > Cypriniformes > Leuciscidae > Gila > Gila orcuttii. The sequence continues at coordinate 41,367,482 of JAPDVR010000018.1, read as the reverse complement.
CAAGAAAACAACCAATGGGCCGCTGATCTACGCGTTTCATGCGGTGTCAGAAAAAAAGCTAACACTGACTTTTTTTTTACCAATGCATTACACCAGCACTAACCCAGCGCCGCCGATTAAGCAAAACAAAACAAAACAAAACGAATGGGCTATTTCTATTTCTATTTCAGCCCCCGGCCGCTTTTTTGCTTTATCCATCTTTTTCGTCGACAACTCACTAACTCGTGCCTGTTCGCTCAGCGCTCACGGCGCCCGCGCCCGCTCGCGATATTATTGGAGGGGGGGTCCCCTGTCAAAATTCTATGATGAAATCTTATGAGGGCGCCTACTCCGCTACACATACCGGTATACCCACTTTTTGCGCCACTGGCAGGCTTATGTAATTGCTCCACTCGTTGCAGTGTTAATGAAGTACAATAAAAAGCGGAAAGTTCCTTACGCGGCTCTGGCGCCCCCCCCTAGGGTATAAGGCGCCGGCGCCATTAGCATTTGCCTATACTGCCTATGCCACGGGCCGGCCCTGGGTAGGTTTAGGTGCGGTGTCAGGGGTAAGTCATTCGTACAAATTCATACGAATTGGGCAACTCGTAAAATATGTACGATTTAGCAAAAATCGTACTAATTCGTACGAGTGAGGTCGTATGAATTCGTACGAATTAGCCACCTCGTAAAATTCGTAGCCTACGAATTGCCGTGAGATCGGGCTGGAAACTCCGTATATGTTCTGATGAGCTTGTGACATAAACGCGCACATCAGCCCGAATCACATGTTTAGCGTTCATGTAAACACTACAATCAGATTCATCGATCAGAACTAATTCAATCTGATTGAAACAAAAGTAATCCATGTGATAAGCGTTTCTAACTAGCAACCAGCTAAAAGAGAAAACCGTTCCACAAGTTTCAAATCGAGAACAGCGTCACATATTTGCCCAGAAATAATGATAAATAAGCCTTACCTTTAGCAGAACATTTTTTTAAATACTTGTGTTGCCACCTTAGCTCACAACATTAGCTGCTGCTTGAGTCGTATTGTTGAGGCATATGTATATTTTTGTTTATGTATATATATATATAGTTTTGCTGATATGCTGCTGGTGATGCAGATCGATGTATCTGACTTTTTTTTATTTCGAAGAAAAAACTTGATATTGCTGATACTTTTTGAAGGGTGGCTATGTGCCGTGATATTTTTTCTTTTTTTAATTTACATTTTCGCACAACCACTAATATTGCCTATCTATTTTGTATTTAATTTTATAAATGGCGGACTCGACTCTGAATGGGCGGTGGGGGCAAATCCACTGTGACCTATTTTATACTCTCTCTGTATATATTGTATCATTACCCGTTCATTTTGTATCTGCATCTCTTCCAGCAAAATAATATATATACAAAACATAACTATTTTAAAGGTTTAGTCATTCTCTCGATCATTTAGTACCCCCCTTGGCCTTGACTCGCCCAATCCCGTCTTTGGATAACCCGTCCCTGATCGCTACTAGTAGGCAAGTATGCGATTAACACTTCTCAAATGGGCGTCTCACTATTCTCTAACAGATAGCCTACCATGTGCATGTGGGTACAAGCTGTTATGTTTCTTAAGTGGCCTCTCAACGCTCAATAGCTTTTTCATCTTGCATTTTATATAATTTATACTGAACTCAGTATTTCTCAATAGCCTATTCTTGAGATTTCTAAGCAGAATGGATGAAGACTTTAATCAAGGCAAACCACCAACGCAAACATGCGCCTGACTCTTCGTTGTGTCGATCGCAGGCAGCACCTGGAGTCGTTCGTTTTAATTAGTCTCTCTCTCTCTCTCTCTCTCTCTCTCTCTCTCTCTCTCTCTCTCTCTCTCTCTCTCTCTCTCTCTCTTTACGTCCAACTGTTGAGGACTCTGTGGCACTTTTGGGTTTGGAGAGATTCATTTTATTATTGTTATGATTTTGTCATGGGAACATTATACAGCATGTTTTAAAAATTTAATGTGTAAAGCATTTCATTGAGGAATATAAGACTGCATGCAAGACTGAATTTCACATGAAAACTCACATTATGAAAACAATATATGTTGTTTTGTGTTGTTAGCCTGCGTATTCAGATATAGTATGAAGCAGCACAACGGTTTTCAACATTGATAATAATCAGAAATGTTTCTTGAGCTTCATATCAGCATAAATGATTTCTGAAGGATCATGTGACACTGAAGACTGGAGTAATGATGCTGAAAATTCAGCTTTGATCACAGGAATAAAATACATTTTAAAATATATTCACATAGAAAACAGTTCTTTTAAATTGTAATAATATTTCACTATTTTTACTGTATTTTTGATCAAATAAATTAAGTCTTGATGAGCAGAAGAGACTTTTATGCTTATATAGTGTTCCTTCAGAAGACTCAGAATAAAATACACAATATAAACGTCTTATGGACAACTGATACATTTAATATATAATTTTAATAAAAATGAAATAATGTAAAGTAATAAAGTAATAATGTACTTTTTGGAGTTTGGCAGACATGATCACTAATAATTTTTAATGTAATAAACATCTACAAATATAAGTATAAACTGTAATCATTATGATCACAATGTGTAATTGCTTGAATGAACTTATAGTTTTCTGCCTAAATGAATGCATGATGTCAGGCCAACTGCATGATTTGTATTATCTAAGATGTGGACATTACATTGACACAGTCACCTTTGATAAAAGATTACTCTAAATTGTAATGAAGGACCATGGATTTTCTGTAAAGCTGCTTTGAAACGATATGCATTGTGAGATGCGCTATAGCCTACAAATAAATGTGAATTGAATTTATCCGAACTATGAACTCTCATTGTATGCAAAATAGCTGTGTGAATCATTATGTTCCACAGAAAAAAAATAACAGTACGAGTTCTGAATGAATTAGGGTGAGTAAATAATGACGGAATCTTTATTTAGAGGTGAACTGTCCCTTTAAGACCAGGGTTTAACTCTCCAGTAGTTTAAAGACTTATCTTGGCTCCAACAACTGGAACTTCTGCCTGGATCCAGAGCAAACTTGTGTTATCGACTGTGTGATTTCTCTTTCTATTGCTCCTCGTACAGGATACTGTATCAGGGTGTATTCAGCATCCTGTATTCTCGAAGATTTATTTACACAGAGCTCAGAGACGATGATGATAGCGGTTACATTTCACATAAACACATAACAGCGCATAGATTAATATATAAAGGCTGGTCTCTCATGAATAATTTAGCATACGCCATAAATCGAGGGCAGTAGGCTACTATAAAGTGTTTTTTATTTACCTATGATATTACACCTGGTCCTCCTCGAGTGAACCACATGTGTATTTCCCGCTGTTCTAATGCTGTGTTTCTTTAATCTCAGAAAGTCGGAAGTTGAAATGGAACAGAATTTATGATGTCATGTTTTCACTTTTAAGCACATAAAATATGGTGCACCATAAAAAATATGCACCAGTCAGTCAAAGCCTATGACAATACACACAGTTTAGCAAGCGTTTGCAGAGCCAGGAGTGTAAAACACTATAAATGATCCTCACCTACAGGCAGAATAGATGCTTGCCTTAAACAGCATCGATTATTCGTCATAAACGTCTTTGTTGACAATTGAACACCTGCAAAACTAACGCTTCTTATGTATTTATTTCTGAGCACCAACAATGGAAAACCATTGATATTTTGGAGATATCAAGCAGGAATATCCTTCCTTTACTTCGAATGGAACATAGAACTAAAAACATTCCCAATTATCTAGAGTGTTTTGCAGCAAACGCTATTATGAATTGTTCTTCTTCGGTCACTTTATGTAGTTGGCATATTTCAAATGCTATATAAATGTAATTCTTCAGTGCATTAACTTCAAGTGTTTTTCGTGCATTATTCAGCTGGATCTTACACTGGAGATCAATGCAAAAAAAATATATATATATATATATTCATGCAGTTATGTTATGTAATTGGTCCCAAACTTTTTCTCCTTTTGAACTGCAAGGAATTTTAACATCAGATTGGTCACATGGGATTTACAGCTCACGTGATTGGCTCAGAAATTCCAAGCAAAGATGGCAGCATCCAGGTTACATACTTCACATGTGCCAATCAAACAGCTGCCATGATGATGAATATGAATGCTGGAGGACAGGTTTCATGACCTATTGGGGTCAACACAAGTGTCAAGATGTGCTTTTTAACAGTCTGGGATCACTGACTGCTTGCATTACATGGAAAAGAGCAGCTGGGACATTCTGTTTTTGTGTTGCAAGGAAGAAAGAAAATGCTAGAGATTTAGAAAGACATTGGTGAGTAGAGTTTCTTTTCCAGGTGACGTTCCATATGCTCACACTGATGCTGGTGAATTTAAAGTGACACAGAATGGTCTAATATTAGTGAGTCACAGTGTTTCTTTGTTCTTGCTGACTACATCACTTCATCAGGCAAACGTGTGCAGCAGCTCCTGCACAAATAACTCAAAGAGAAGCAAAAAAACTAAAACAACAGCTCGTATATTCCTCCTCCTCCTTGCTCTCTCGTCCAGCTGTCTATCGGTGCATGGCCTCTTTTATTCCAGTACAAGAGAGCAAAAAAATTGTCTATTCATTTGTCTCGACCAAGATGCTGTTCTGAATGTGCAGAAGATGGAAAAACAGGACTAGATGATTGTAGACCTGCTCCCGAGGGACAGGAGAGATTGAATTCAGGACAAATTCCATTGAATATATAATCAGAAGTGAAGCAGTAGATGCTCGATTCTTCAATTACGGGAACTTTTGTGTCCCTGGGAAGATTTTTAAGGAAAAACTATTGAAAAAGTCTATAATTTTAAATGATTCATTGTAATAAACTTTGAATTACTTGTTTTTTTATGTTACATTTTGTGTTTGTTCCCTGACTTTGTTATAACTTTGCAGCTTCATGAGAACCTTATTGTAGTTTGTGTGAACAATATGCATTTCTTTTATTACAAAGGATCACTGTCCCCAAAACTGCCTCCACAACCCAGCATTTTAAAGAACAACAAAAATGTAAACAAGCAAATGCATCCATCCTTTTCTTTTCTTTTTATATATTATTACATTCTATACTTAATTAAATAATTGTAAATATAGGCCTATTTATTAAAATATTTGAATAAATATAAAATATATTTTTTATATTATAATCTGAGAGTATGGCACTGATAAAACATCTAATTTAATATCATCAAATATTTGTGATTTATTTGTTGCTGGCAGATCAAAATACCCAGCTATTTAATGAAAGGCTATCAAACATTTTAACTGCAGTTACAGCATCTACCAGCAGGGGCGAACTAACCACTCAAACTTTGACCTCTTGGTTTAGGGTGCATATAAACGGTATATCTGGAATCTGCAGTAACATTACATTTCATTCGAATCAATCAAAATCTGTGCACATAAAAACAGTAAATGTGATTGTGATGTGCAGTGTGAAATGAAACAAAGGAGTAACACTCATGCACCTCTATACCAACAACAGGGGAGCTGTCCTAATTACAGTTTCTGTCTGCGCTTTTGTATTCGCTCCTTCCTGCGTGATCATCTGTAAACTGCTCCCCGTGCCGGCTTGCGCAACACTCGTTTGATCACTCGAGGTTTAGAGCATCTGCACGCATCTTCAAAGCAGCAGCTTAATGACTGAAACACAACACATTAACCAATCCAGTCCTGCGCTCCGAGGGACTCGTGCAAGGTGATCGGGGCCTTCTTCCCTGCAAACATGATGACTCCACACGCCACTGGCCATTGGAGGATTTTGCCAAAGTGTGTGTGTGTGTGTGTGTGTGTGTGTGTGTGTGTGTGTGTGTTTGTTTGCAGCAGGGCGAAATTCACAATTTAAGAATTGTCTACCTTTTCATTCGTGAGTTGAATTGGTCACGTCCCATAGGATTTTGAATTGGAGTGACAGGAAGAGGAATTTATTCAATTGCCCTACAATGAAATTCAAGTCACACAGCTGAGAAATTTCATTTAGGTGACAAATCATAAATAATAGTTGCCTAATTCCATTTTTAAGATTTTGCATTGTTCTTCCACAACGGTCCATAAAATGAGTTTTGAGTTATTTATTTGAGAGAATTTATTACATATAATAAATAAATGTTAAACAATTTAAATAAAATGCAAAATAACTAAATATCTAATTATTTTTTAAATTTATATATTTATAAAATTGTGTATATATATATATTATTAGTAATATAATAATATTAATTAGTATATTAGTGTATATATATATATATATATATATATATATATAGATATAAACCAGAATGTGAATATATTGTAAAATGTAATATTATTCCTGTGATCAAAACTGAATTTTCAGCATCATTATTCCAGTCTTCAGTGTCACATGATCTTTCAGAAATCATTTTAATATGCCGATTTGCTGCTCAAGAAACATTCCTGATTATTATCAATTTTAAACACTTCTGCTGTTTAATATTTTTGTGGAAGACTTCTTTCAAAAACATTAAGAACCCAATTACCCGTTGTGTATACAGGCTATCTTATAATGTTGTTCCCATATGTATGAACATAATAATGGGCAATTCATACTTCAAAATTCTATAGGCCTATTTTTAAAAACAGCACAGTGTTTTGAACGAATTGCAGTTGCGTGCATACATTTGAATCCCAATTCTGCATCTGTTGGCCACTTCAAATCAAATTCAGGGATTGAACTGGAATATTTTTGACATTCTCACTCCAGTTTCCAACACTGGTTTGCTGAGTGTGCCTCGAATGAGCGCAAGCCGTCCGTTCCAATGTGTTTTTTTGGACATCCACGCCCCACTGAAGCTTTTTTGAGTTATTTCCACACAGGGGTGCAGAGACACCTAAACAAATGGGTCTTTGGTGGAATTACGCATGCGGCTCTGCTGAACACACGCTGACTCAGCTCCCGAGAGGACTGCGGTTTTTATAGGTGAGCAAGCAACCCCCTCCACCTGCCCTGCTCACTTCATCATCCACTGCAGATCATCTCCACGTCTCCACCATCTGCAGTCGTGGACGTGTCACAGATGTGGGGTGTCTCTGATCCCATGAAAGACTTTCCCTCCAAGCGCTCGCGGCGTCTGTGTTCAGTCCAGCAGAGCTAAATGCAGATGGAGCCTGAAATCAGACTTGGATGCATCATGACCATATTGCTGTAATGTTCAAGGCGGCAGGCAACATTTTTAGCCTCGAAAGTGATTAGCAAGATGTGAGGCATTAAAGCAATAATTCACCAAAATGAAAACTTGAGTCATTCCAAAACCATTTGCTGTTAGTTTTTTCTGTGGACCAAAAAGATTAATAAGAATATGAATAACTTGTACACAATATTTGATATATTTTATTATTCTTCTATCCTCTAAGGCTTAAATTAGTCCCAGACTAAAACCCATGTTTGAGTGGTTTTAACTGAAAGCATATCTTAAAATATGTCAGTGTCATTGTTTTGTCTCAAGATTCACACCAGTAATTTTTTTTTATAAGGCATGTTTATAAAAGCTACTTAAATGTCCTAATTAAACTAAGGCCTATTCCTGAAATCAGACTTGGATGCATCATGACCATATTGCTGTAATGTTCAAGGCGCCTGTAAGCAATTTTTAGCCTCGAAAGTGATTAGCAAGATGTGAGGCATTACTTAAAGCAATAATTCACCAAAAATGGAAACTTGAGTCATTCCAAAACCATTTGCTGTTAGTTTTTTCTGTGGACCAATTTTTTTTAATAAAAGTATATGAATAACTTGTGCACAATATTTGATATACTATATTTTATTATTCATATCTGTAGCTGTTTTAACTGAAAACATATCATAACATCTTTTAGTAGCGAATTCTATGATTATCATTAAAATCGCTCGTGTGGGAACTGTTGTAAGATGCATACAGAGTGACATGCTATTGCATTTGTGTTACGTTCTGTAATGCATGTGAAAAGACAGATGCGACAGCTTGAACAGACTCTCAAATGTCTTCTACAACAACAACTCTTCCTCTTCTCAACACGGACTGCGTGTCCCGGGGGCGGGGCTTATGTAAATGTTAGGGTTGGTGATGTCACTAACCCGGGAGGAATGTCGTGTAGTCCCTACCAGCCGTTTGTTGTAGTCCTTAAAAAACGATTTCTTTAAAAGCAAATATATTCCTTTGAACTTTGAGCGTTATAACTGTGCAGATGTTGTTTATGCTCAAACAGCAACAATAAACACTAACTAAAGTTAGATAAGTGAAATCATAATCAACCACTCCTTTAAGTGTCCTCAACTAAGCAAGCCAAATATGCTAATAAAACCTTTTTTTAACATATAATAAAGGATGTTGGTATTCCTTATTCGTTATTATATTATATATATAATAACTGGAGTAAACAAAACGTCTGCTGGCTCTCAAATAGAAAAAAGTGTATTAACTTGCCTACAAAGCCAACAATTGTCCTAAAGCTTTTTCTCCGTGTTCGTCCTGCTCTTCCCGGCGTCTGATCCTCTGTAATGTCAGTCACATACGAACACTACTCTCTTCTTCAACACAATGCAGGGCACAACACTGGAGTGGCCATAAAGAGAGTGTTTTGTGTTCTGTCATCATTCAGGCTCAGGAAGGTTTTATGAGGTGCTTCATTTTCAGAGAAACATGTCTTTCTCTCTCTCTATGGCTTTTAAAGAAACACGGATCCACTCTTTACGGCCCAAAGCGCTCCAGACGTCTCTTAGATTAAACCTGAGTGATCCAAACAGCTTGCTTGCACTTTCCTCTCACACTGCAATGATTTGCAAACTGATTACCACATACTGTAGGACCAAACAGCCTCAGAGAGCAACGTCTTATCATTGCTCTTTTTTTTTTTCGCCTCAGAGAGGTGTATAACGAAGATGGAGGAAGAAGAGACAAGTGCCGGGGAATAAAAAAGATGAGGAAATTATGGGAACACGCAAAAGGAGAGATTCAATAGGCCACAGATGAGGGCTTCAGACAGGAGAGAGTAGGCCGAAGAAATGGATCATATCCAGAAATTGATAACAGCGTGCCGAGTGTGTAACAGCCGAGTGAATAAAAAGCACTGAGGGAATGAAGTAAATAAAAGCACTGAGGTCTCGTAATCCGGATAATGTGTAAATTCACGAGGTGACTGGGCCGGCGTGCACGGATAGGGATAGGAATTAGAGAACTGTTTTTATTTTGTAAAAATACGGAAATGATTTGCATGATGGACAGTTGTGTTAACATCTGCATTTTGTCACTAACGTGGACTGAACTGTCGTGGAAATCCTCTATAAGAATACAACCTACTAAATCTGACTTCTTCACCACGGACAATTCAAACAACTTTCAGTTAATATTTGTTTATTATTAGGATTAACCCTTTGAGATGAATATACCACCATACTACATTTCAAAAACACAACAAAATACAAATTAACAATACATCAACAAAACACAAACATTAATTGAAAAATAACACCACAGTTGAAATATAATAAATGTACAACAAAGTATATTCATCAATTAATCTAATTATTTAAAAACTAAACTAAAATATAATCAAATAATATACTACAGTATCTCAAGGTAATTCCCTGAATACTTACATTAGTAAAACAATATCAAAAATGCTATCTGGTGTCTGAATAATTTTTGGTTTGACTGTATGTACTCTCACCGTCCTTCTCAGGTGTACGCTGGTCTGAGACCCGATTATTAATACTAACTCCGAGTCAGGACAGATCTAGAGTCTTCCAACACTATCACTGTCTCTCCGGTGGTCTTTTGAGTGTAGAATATTTAGTACTTCTATTCCTCAGCTTATGTCAGCACATGACATGACTCCCAAGTTTTATTCACAGCCGGGAGATCACTGGTCACAACAACCAAGTGAGTCTCCTGAACAGAAGATACATGTACATGTACAACAAAAGATAGATGTAAATCTTACAGTTGAGTAAAAATCAATATCTCTCAAGTCGTCTCCACTGTGATTAGTTTAAAAATGATCTAAGCTAATCATATGACTGTTAGTTCTACTGTGTTAAGCACCCTGTGTAAGTCTACTTGGTCTTTGACCTGAGTATACTTATAGTCTGCATTTCTCTGTATATTTCATGGTGAAAATACCCTTTTTACCATTTCTGAGGCCATTACATAAAACACACAGAACACTGCGGTAAAATTCAAAATGACATCGAAACTGTTGCCATGGCGATCAGAACACAGCTTTTTTAAAGATTCATTACAACCTAAACTTAAATTTGAATTACAATTCATAATGTTCCATTTAGATTAATTTGAACTTTAAAATGGATTCTTTATAAAAGCACAGAATTTCAAACTGTTTCCTGCTCCTATGGATATTAATATTTAATAATATAATATTAATTAGTGTATTATGTATTTAGTGTTTGTTTACCCCACACACACACACACACACACACACACACACACACACACACACACACACACACACATATACTTTTTAATGTTTTTGAAGGAGTCTCCTCACCAAGGCTGCATTTGATCAAAAATGCAGTAAAAACAGAAATATTCAATTTCAAATAGCTGTTTGAATATATTTTATAATGTCATTAATTCCTGTGATCAAAGCTGAATTTTCAGCATCATTACTCCAGTTTTCAGTCACATTGATCCTTCAGAAATCAGTCTAATATGCTGATTTGCTGCTCAATAATCGTTTCTGATTATCAATGTTAAAAATATATATTTTTCAGGATTCTTTAATTAATAAAAATGTCAAAAGAACAGCATTAATTTGATATAAAAATATTTTGTAACATTATAAATGTCTTTACTCTCACTTTTGATTAACGTGTCCTTGCTGAATAAAAGTATTCATTTTTATTCTTAAAAAAAATCTCATTATGTTTAATAAGTGAGTCATTTTCAGGGCCATGATGAAAGAATTGACCACAATTTCAGATTTGAAAAGAAAAAGTTATAATGTCAGACCTACAGACTGAAAGGCCCATGAAAGCAGTTTATCATCCAAACGTTCTTCCTCAAAATGACTAAAGCACAGTGAATCACAATTGAGTTCCTTTAGATTCCTAAATGCACAGGAGTGTTTACCCGCGGGTTGCTCTCGCTATAAGGTCCAGCCATGGTCCAGAGATCTCAGGTAATTTGAGCGATTACGGGCGCTCTGGGAAGCTCCCTGGTGAGGGATAGTTTCCTCGGCCTGTTTAGAAAAGCTGGCAGCTGTTTGAAAGATGGATGAAGCCTCACACACACACACACACACACACTGTCTGTCTCTGATCCACTGCCACACAAGGTCAGCCAGCCAAGAGGCTTGAATCCTGAGGAAATCTGGACTCTTCTGTGGAAAGAAGACACTTCATTTAATCTTGGATGGCTAATTTTGTCAGGGTTTCACCTGATTGTCCTTGATGCTGCATAAACACCCTGCAGAAAGTCATTTTTAAGAGAAATAATTGAACCAAAAGGACACTAAAATACTGTGACTAGAACAACAGTCTTTTCTGCACCGAGGTTTTAAATTCAAAATTAAATGGTTTGACCTGAGTTGTGAGCTTGCTGTGTGAATTGAACATGATGAGAGAGAAAGATGGACACCTCAAAGCAATATACAGATAATAGATAACACTTATTTGTATTGTATGATACAGGAGCCCCTCGCTGTCCCGACCATGCAGTGTTTTGTTCTGATAATTGCTTGAATTTTTCATGTTCGTCTCATCGGTCTACATCGGTACACAAGTACAGTCGCCAAGTTCTGTTAGACATCGGCAGGACTAAGGAAAACAACACTTTGGATATCATACAAGCAGAGATAATCAAGAACCTAGGATTACTCTGCTGGCCTGAGACCAAAACGGAGTCGACTGTTACTCCTACCTGGGAAAGGAGGCGCCGCAAGCGGTGCGAATGGAAGCAGAAGAGGGGCAAGCGCGGAGGCATCCAAGCTAGGCTAAAGGCTAATCCAACTCGCCCAGCCATACCATCCTTTCTCATGGCTAACGTGCGATTCCTGGACAATAAAATGGATCACATTCGACTGCTGAGATTGGCGCAGCGAGTTGGAGGAACTGCTGTGTGCTTCTTTTCACTGAAACATGGCTAAATGATAACATCCCCGACTCCGCTGTGCAACTGGAGCAGCTAACATGCTACCGAGCGGACAGAGCCCTCGTAAATGGAGGAAAGACTCGTGGTGGAGGGGTCTGTGTTTACATCCGTGATGCCTGGTGTCAGGACGCTGTGGTGGTATGTAAACACTGTTCATTACTGGCGGAGTTTATGATCATAAAGTGCCGTCCTTTCTATCTGCCGAGGGAATTCACAGCAATTCTGTTAGTCGCTCGCCCCCACCCCCAATAACAGCAACAGAAAAATGGCACTCGGTGAACTGTACTAGGCCATCAGTAAACAACAAACAGCCCACCCTGATGGATTCACCATCCTCGCAGGAGATTTCAATCACGCTGATCTTAAGACTGTTTGTCCCAAACTGCACCAGGGACCCCAACAAGAGGGGATAATATCTTGGACCTGGTCTACACAACTCACAAAGGAGCTTACAAGGCCTCCCCACTCCCCCGTATTGGACACTCAGATCACATCACTGTTATGCTAATGCCAGCATACAGACCAAGAGTGAAGGGGAGGGGGTCTCCTCTGCTCTTCAACACTGCTTTGACACAACAGACTGGGAAATGTTTAAGCAGGCAGCCACATATAACGGTCACACAGACATTGAGGAGTACACAGACATGGTCACTTCTTACATCAGTAAGTGCATTGATGGTGTGACGCATACAAAACCCATCATCACTCGGGCTAACAAGAAGCCGTGGCTGACGGGATATCCATCGACTGCTGGGGGCCAGAAACAAAGCCTTCAGAGCTGGAGATGAAACTGGCCAGAGAACAGCGAGAGCCGACCTGTCCCGCGGCATCAGGAAAGCAAAACAGGAATACACAAACAAGATAACCCATCATTTTAAAGACAGCAGAGATGCACAGAGCATGTGGCTGGGCATTCAGATCATCACGGACTATAAACCCGCGCCACAGATCTGCGATAACAACATCTCTCTGCTAAATAACCTTAACAGGTTCTTTGCACGGTTTGCACAAAATAATACACGGCCACAGAAGATCCCACCTCCTCCTGACGAACAGGCTCTTTGCCTGTCTGCCGCCAGTGTGAAGAGAACACTCTCCACTATCAACACTCACAAGGCAGCAGGTCCAGACAACATCCCTGGTCATGTGCTGAAGGACTGTGCAGAGGAGTTGAAGGATGTCTTCAGGGATGTCTTTAATACTTCTCTGAGACAGGCTGTTGTTCCATCATGCTTCAAGACCACCACCATCATACCTGTGCCAAAGAAACCCACTCCATCTTGCTTTGACTATCGCCCTGTGGCACTGACCTCCATCATTATGAAGTGTTTCGAACGACTAGTCATGTCACACATAAAATCCATCCTCCCCTCCACCCTGGACCCTTTCCAGTTTGCATACAGAGCCAAACGCTCCACAGAGGATGCAATCTGCTCTGCTCTCCACCCAGCCCTTACACATCTGGACTCAAAAGACTTGTACAGTATGTGAGAATGCTGTTCATATACTTCAGTTCAGCATTCAATACCATAATCCCACAACAACTCGGTTTCACTTTATTTTGATGGTCCCTTTAACACATTCTGTTGTCTATAAGTAACATTGCACCTTCATGTCTACTAACTCTCATTAGAGTATTAGTAGAGTATTAGTAGACTGGTAGGGTTAGGGTTAGAATAAGTTGACATGTAGTTGCAAAGTTACTTATAGAGAGTAGAGTGTCGGTGTTGGAGGACCAACACAATAAAGAGTTTGCAGATATGAAGCAGAAAGTCCACTAATACTCTAATGAGAGTTAGTTGACATGTAGTTGCAAAGTTACTTATATTTAACAGAATGTTCAAAAGGGACCATCAAAAGAAAGTGTTACCAACAACTCATTCACAAATTAGACCAGCTGGGGTTCAACACCTCGCTATGCAACTGGCTGTTGGACTTCCTCAGTGAGAGGCCACAAGTAGTACGAGTCGGCAATAACACCTCGAGCAGAATCACACTGAGCACAGGGGTCCCCCAAGGCTGTGTGCTCAGTCCCCTGCTCTTCACCCTGCTGACTCATGACTGCACACCAACCTACAGCACCAACCACATGGTAAAACATGATACAACACTGGTGGGACTCATCACCAAGAATGACGAGACCCACTACAGGAAGGAGGTCAGTATTTTAACCACGTGGTGCAAAGACAACAACCTGCTGCTGAATGTCAGCAAGACTTGATTGATTGATTTTTTTATTGGACCCTTTTGTTTAAAATATGATGCATCTTTGCACCATACATTAAAAGAAACAAAGCAAAATCAGGATAACACAATAAAGCCCTAGGGCTTATTTCCATTGTGATTTCCTATTTCCTTATTTCCATTGGGAGGGGGGGCAGAGCAAGTGGCAACAAATCAAGCATCAATCATCACATCCATATATATATTAAATGGAACCATCAAGACAAAACCATAAAATATTGTCATACTTAGGTAGACATCTGAGCCATTTTTTCAGTGCCAGCTTAAAACCTACTAAACTTTAGATTTCCTGGCAACCTGTTCCACAAGCTTGTTGCTACATACAAAAAGGACTCTTTACCTAAATTACTCTTAACTCTAGGGGGTACAAAATCAGTAGAGCTACCCCTGGTGGAGTAGCTGTGAACATCTTTCACTCTATTAAAATAATTAATCAAATAGACCAAGACCAAGGAAGTTGTTGTCAATTTCCGGAGAGGCCACACTCAGCACCAACCACTGACCACCAACGGGGCTGCTGTAGAGAGAGTGACTAGCATCAAAGTCCTGGGGGTGCACATTAGTGAAGACATCTCCTGGACCACCAACACCGTATCACTGGTGAAGGAGTCCCAGCAGCGCCTCTACTTCCTCCGCAGAGAGCCCCCCCACCCATCATGTGCATATTCTACAGAGGCACCATTGAGAGTATCCTAACCAGTTGTATCCAAGGGTGTAATCCATCAGCCGGAAACTGAAGCTTTGTGGGCACCGCCATTGTATCAGACCATCACCTGCTGTTAGCATTCCATTGACTCCCATTCATTTTGCCGTCACTTTGACAGCAAATAACTTTACATCTGAGGCGTCCAAAGACTTCATTTGTCCATTATTTATTTCTAAAGAAACATGACAATGTATAAAAGGCTCCTTTACTTTGTATCTTACGTTATGGCCCTGTAGATGCGTTTTTGTAAAAATAAGCTAATGATTGCGTCATAACCACGCGACTCTCTGTCGCACAATAGAGAAATTAGCTTATAGACAGGAGGAGAAGCTCGCAGGCAATCTTTTACTGTCTATAAGGCAATCGGGGGGACATAAAGGCATAATGTCAAGGGAGAAGCCCATAGATAGAGTAAAAGCAACAGGACAAAATATTTCAACAACGTTTTTGAGGAATTAGGTGATTCAGATTTGTCTTGGCACAGCTACTAGAAGATTTCCAACTGTCAGACTGTCGTCAAGCTCAGTTTGAGCCTGTGCAGTCGCTCAGCCATCAGGAAGTGAGTGCTCTCGGGCTTCAGTTTTCTCCGTTGAAATCAAAGGGGTCGCTGTGTCCATTTCTTTTACTGTCTATGGTTGAAACACTGTGTGGGGCGGAAGCTGCACTGACTACAATAGGAACTCACTGCAGCGCATAGTGAACACAGCTGGAAGGATCATTGGTGCCTCCCTCCCCTCCCTGCAGGACATGTACAACCTCCACCTCACCCCCAAAGCAACCATGATTGTGGGCGACACCAGCCACCCTGCGCACAGTCTTTTCATCCTCCTGCCCTCTGGGAGGCGATATCAGAGCCTTCACTCGTTCCACCAGACTCATGAACAGTTTTTCACCTGGCTGTCAGGAAGCTGAACTCTCTCCCCTTTCTTCCACCCCCTCCATCCCTGACCTCCCTTTTTATCTGTACCATTATATCATAGGACATCTTACATTCTGCACTACCAAACATGGGTTTGCTGCAAATTTTTGTATATAGGAATGTTGCACTATTTTTACAGAACACAGGAAGTTTCTCTTTGCTGTATCGGTATATAAGTATTTTGTAAGTATTTTGTTTCTGTTTTTAAAAATTGTGTTGTTGTCCATTTTTATTTATTTTTTCTGTTTATTTTATTTCACTGTGGGTTGATTGAGAAACGCAATTTTGATTTCTTTGTTTGTCTGGTACATGTGAAGAAATTGACAAAGTTGACCTTGACCTTGATTGTATAATCCTTGCTTTAATGCCACAACAAACAACAAGCAAAGAACATCCAGTATAGTCCAATTAATACTTTTAACGATGAAGGTCAACTAACAAGAAATATTAATTAGCTGCAAATTAATTGCATACGTCAATATTAATATTTGTTATGTGTGTGTGTGTATATAGTTTATGGATATATATATATATATATATATAGTGACAGTAAAGACATTTATAATGATACAAAATATTTTATATTTCAAATTGATAGTGTTCTTTCTGTTCTTTTTCATTCATCAAAGGATCTTGTGAAAAAAAATATCACAGTTTCCTCAAATATGGAGAACTGTTTTCATCATAATAATCAGAAATGTTTCTTGAGCTGCAAATAATATTAGAATGATTTCTGAAGGATCATGTGACACTGAAGACTGGAGTAATGATGCTGAATATTCAGCTTTGATCACAGGAATAAATTACACTTTATATATTCACATAGAAAACAGTTATTTTTAACTAACACTATTTCACAATTATTCTGTTTTTACTGCAATTTTACCAAATAAATACAGCCTTGGTGAGCAGTTTTTAGAGGCCTCTTTGGCATATACATATACAAAAAAATGTATAATTGGTAATGCAACACTAGTGTGCATATACTACTAATATGTAGTTTTTGTGTGGTTTAAGCTGCCAGATGGTGTAGTTACAGTATCGGCCAGCAGGGGCTAACCATCCAATCATTGACCTCTTGTTCCATTCCCTCCCTCCTTCTGCTCTCTTTCTTTATCTTCAGTCTCCCTTGTGTGAGCCAGTTCTCTCAATGATGTGATGTGTGTGTCTGCGGGGAGGAAGCGGATCAAACGCTTTAATTACTGAAAGCATGTAGGAGACACTACAGGTGAGGGATGGATGAAGGTATCGTTCCCTTAACAAGACAGATACCCTCACAAGCCAATACCAATGATGAGACAGGATCATTTGCATGAAGATGTAATCATATGCACACTACAAACAAACCAGAGAACATTAGCTAAACACGAGCGTTCACAAATGAGCAACCGACACACTGTTACATGCTCGCACTGCTACGCCAATGTAAATGAGCTCTTTCGTGCACATACGCACGTACACAAACATCCATTTTCCGCCAAGCATTTCGCCCTCATAAATTGCAGGCCTGTCACATCCAAACATTTTAAGTTCTGTCTTAAAGGAGGAAAAGATTATTTACTTCCAGAAATTACACAAGTGCCTGGTGGTCCGTGCCACCATTTACATAATCAGCATTATGTCACGTTGTGCGTGGAAAACATCAGCATTATGTCACGTTGTGTGTGGAAAACATCAGCATTATGTCACGTTGTGTGTGGAAAACATCAGCATTATGTCACGTTGTGCGTGGAAAACATCAGGCAGAGGGAGGGTTGGCAAACGCTCGCTTATTTGGATTTTGCATTGAGTCTGGAGGCCGTGCTGAACTCTTTTGGGAACGGCTGTAACCAGGGAAATGTTCTCAAACACCACCGTAGACTATAATTTTCTATAGTTTTAGGCCTGATAATATTCCAAATAGGTGAAGGTAACTTTTTGCCCCTGTAGGGAAAGAATGAAACGTATGTTTGATGCATGTACAAAACTGCTACACCAGCAACGGCAAAATGAATAGAAGAGAGAGGAACATTGGCTGTGTTTAGTACAAATCAGAAAATGTGCAATGGTAAATCTGCATACATCTAGCTATATAACTATACTATGTAGTATAAATATAAAGTTTGTCAAATATGACACGTGCTTAAGTGACAAGAATGATTGTTTACACAGTTTGTAATTTGACATTAAATTGTAAACATTTGATGAATCAGAAATGAATACAGACTCCAGATCAGTGTCTTGAAGATGCAAATAGGACATTTTTACAGATAAATTCATGTATAAACAAAAGTTTATTTAATTTAAAAAAAAATTTATGATCAATAAGTTGACTCATCAAGTTAAGCAATTTTCATCTTTTTGTTAATTTTACGAGATTCAACTATTTTTAAAAGTCAGTTTAATGTAATTAAGTTTATTGTACTTAAAAAGTTAAGGCAGCAATTTTTTTTATGGCAAAAGTGTGGCTAATGAATATTAATTAGATTGCATGAATGGAGGGTCTATCAAGGTTTTCTGGGAAAGTTAGTAATTAATATTCACTGCTGAATTATATCTATGGTTTCCAAAGTTTGATGTTTGTCTTTCTGTTTAGTTCACATCATAATGCATGTCATGTCCGCTGGTATTGCGATGACTGCAAATGAAAATGCAATAAATGTTTCCCAGAGAGCAAATAATGAAACACCATCTTGCAAGAACAGAATTATCATCAATCAGGCATAAAGAACCAAAGAAGCCATCGAAGAAAGTGTGACAAATCCTGTGGAAACAAAAACATCCAGGCATGGGTTTTTATTTGCTGCATGTTTTATCTCGCTCATTATTACGTCTTATTTATTTATTTTCTGTCTATAGCAGCTAAAAATATGCTGCTTTTTATCTGTAGTTGTCCAGCAGGCTGTAAAGTGATTTTATTTTTCTTTGGAGGTGATTTTGCTCTTTGATTTTCATGGATCAATCGCTCAGAAGTCTTTTTCTGTCCTTTTCTCCAGTGGCAACTCAGCCCAGATGGGTGGGAGAGATAGATGGCCAGAGAAGATGTAAAATATGAGTTCAGAAAAATAAAAGCGAACATAAAAAAATAAGGCAAGAGCGAGATGAGGAGAGGATCTGGGAGGAATAAGAAAGTGTGTGGAACAGATGGAGTTTGAGGCAGCAGTGATGTGGGGCAGAAGAATAAATATTTATGTCCTGTAATGTTTCTGCATGACAGATTCTATATAAAATTGAATGCAGTGCCACGTCTGAACCATGAGAAATGTGTTGGCGATACAATGAACGCTGCACCAATAAAGCACATTTGGGATTTGAGCGAGAGTGAGGGAGAAATGAAGAGAAACGCAGAGAGGTAGGAAATAAAGAAGGG
This sequence comes from Gila orcuttii, assembly GCA_026230005.1. Lineage (NCBI taxonomy): Eukaryota > Metazoa > Chordata > Actinopteri > Cypriniformes > Leuciscidae > Gila > Gila orcuttii. The sequence continues at coordinate 41,348,122 of JAPDVR010000018.1, read as the reverse complement.
ATGATGGTAATGGGATAAATAATGGAGGATGTGGAATGAGTGAGAGAGGGAAAAAGTGCAAATGTTTGTGATTGTAAAAACATATACGGTGGGACATTGTTGAAAATCGTTAAAGATGACATTGAGACATTTGACACTAAAAAATGAACACAGAAATAAGGAATGACACACACACACACACACACACACACACACACACACACACACACACACACACACTATTGCTTGCACAAAAATTGGGTAACACTTTATTTTACAGTGTCTTTGTTACACTTACATAGTTACTATAGTAATAATTATAAATTATGCATAATTACATGCAACTAAACCAAACCTTATCCTACCCTAACCCTATAGTAAGTACATGCAGTTAATTAATATTACTCAGTACTTAAATGTGTAATTACACACTTTAAAACAAAGTCTAACGAAAAATTGTTATACTGTATATTATGTTATATACATTGTCATAAATACAAACATAGAATAGAACAATAAAGCCATTCATTCATTGTGATGAGCTTAGTTCTGCTTGAATTTCTTCTATTTCATTCTAATAAAAATGTACCCAATATTCGGGTATGCTGTATTTTTATGCTTATACATCAGAATCAACTGTCGAGCATTTCAGATCAATCACTTGAGGATGTGTTTCACTTTAAAGCCAGCTGTCTATGTAGGCAGCTCACATCCAGGCAGCTCATAGGCTTTGAAACAGAAGAGCTTTTCAACGCTCTAATAAAGCTTTTTCAGAATCAGAATCTGAAGGAGAGAGACAGATATGTGTGTGTCAGAGGTCATGTGATCGCAGGAGGGAGGGATGGAGACAGGAGAGGAGGACAAGGACCATTAACCCTGAGAACATACCTGACCACTGCACCTTCAGAGCGTGACTGCGTACATCTCAACTGTGTGTGTGTGTGTGTGTGTGTGTGTAGGAGCAGAGATAGGCAGCAGATACTGATCAGCCTGCAGTCTGTGCTGCAATGGATTCAAAGGGGTCATTTTATGCTCATTTATGTCATCATTTTGTTTATGGCATAAATTAAAGGGGTTATGACATGGATTTTTTATTATTATTTTAATGTGTTTCTTGAGGTTCACTTTTAATTTTATAACATCATTGCATAGGAAATGGTACTTCAGAAACACAAACAAACTGGACTTGTCAAAGCGAAAGTGTTCGTTCTTTCACTCTTCCATTTGTCCTGTTGTTGACAAACTCAAGTCTGTCAGAAACTGAACACAAATCTATATACTGTATCAGTGTAAACAGCATCAGTCATTACAATCTGATCACAGATCTGTATACTGTATCAGTGTATCAAGAGTCAGTCATTATAATCTGAACACACACCGGCTCTGACCTGCACTTCACACATTCACCATCACCTCCTGCACTCCCATTACTCCCCCCTCCTGCCATCCAACCTGAGCTTAAGGTCTGTGTGGAGGACGTGAGCCGAGTCTTCAAAAAACAGAAGACTAGGAAAGCCTCAGGCCCAGACGGCATCTCATCTGCTTGTTTAAAAGCCTGTGCTGACCAACTGGCCCCGGTCTTCACGCCGATCTTCAATAGATCATTGGAGCAGTGTGAAGTTCCCTGCTGCTTCAAACGCTCCACTATCATTCCTGTCCCCAAAAAAAAAAAAAAAATCACTGGACTTAATGACTACAGACCTGTCGCTTTCATGTCTGTGGTCAAGAAGTCGTTTGAAAGACTGGTGCTGGCCCACCTGAAGGACATCACTGGACCCCTGCTGGATCCCTTTCAGTTTGCTTACAGAGCAAACAGGTCTGTAGATGATGCAGTCAACATGGGACTGCATTATATCCTGCAACATCTCGACAGACCTGGGACTTATGCAAGGATCCTCTTTGTGGACTTCAGTTCGGCCTTCAATCCCATCATGCCTGGTCTTCTCACAGCCAAACTGACCCAGCTCTCCTTACCATCCTCGATCTGTCAGTGGATAGCCAGCTTCCTGACAGACCGGCAGCAGCGAGTGAGACTGGGGAAACTCACATCCAGGACTCTCACCACCAGCACTGGCGCCCCTCAAGGGTGCGTTCTCTCCCCACTGCTCTTCTCCCTGTACACTAATGACTGAACTTCTAAAGACCCCACTGTCAAGCTCCTGAAATTTGCCGACGACACCACTGTCATCGGTCTCATCCGAAACGGTGACGAGTCTGCTTACAGACTGGAGGTTGAACAGCTGGCTGTCTGGTGCAGTTATAACAACCTTGAGCTGAACACGCTCAAAACAGTGGAGATGATCGTGGACTTCAGGAGGAACAGCCCAGCACTCCCCCCACTCACCATCATGAACAGCACTGTGGAAGCAGTGGAGTCATTCAGGTTCCTGGGCACTTCCATCTCTCAGGACCTGAAGTGGGACAATCACATTGACTCCATTGTGAAAAAGGCCCAGCAGAGACTGTACTTCCTTCGCCAGCTGAGGAAGTTCAACTTGCCACAGGAGCTGCTGATTCAGTTCTACTCAGCCGTCATTGAGTCTGTCTTATGCACTTCCATCACTGTCTGGTTTGGTTCAGCTACCAAATCAGACATCAGGAGACTACAACGGACAGTCCGGACTGCGGAGAGGATCATTGGTGCCCCCCTGCCAACCCTCCAGGACCTGTACTCTTCCAGAGTGAGGAAGAGAGCAGGTAAAATCATCACAGACTCCACTCACCCTGGACACCACCTGTTTGAACTGTTACCGTCAAGACGGAGACTCAGATCACTGGCCACAAGAACATCTCGGCACAGGAACAGTTTCTTCCCACAGGCCATTTCCCTCCTGAACAGTTAACACACCTCCCAAGGCATATGCCTTAAGTGCAATACTCCCACTGTTTAGTGCAATACCCTACAACTCAGGTGATACTTATATGTAGATTTATTTATTTATAATATTCAAAACACTGTAAATATGTTCATAATCTGTAAATCTGAAAATGTCTATTCTGACTAAACCCAACTGTGATACTTTTATTCTCATATATTTATATTTTTATTTTTTATTCTTATAATTTGTAGTATTATGTTTCTTGTTGTATTTGTATTTGTATATGTCCACTGGAAGCCTCAGTACCAAAAACAAATTCCTTGTGTGTGCAAGCACACTTGGCAATAAAGGTCTTTCTGATTCTGATCTGTATACTGTATCAATGTAGACCGCATCAGTCATTATAATCTGAACACACATCTGTATACTGTATCAGTGTAGACAGCATCAGTCATTATAATCTGAACACACATCTGTATACTGTATCAGTGTAGACAACGTCAGTCATTATAATCTGAACACACATCTGTATACTGTATCAGTGTAGACAACGTCAGTCATTATAATCTGAACACACATCTGTATACTGTATCAGTGTAGACAGCGTCAGTCATTATAATCTGAACACACATCTGTATACTGTATCAGTGTAGACAACGTCAGTCATTATAATCTGAACACACATCTGTATACTGTATCAGTGTAGACCGCATCAGTCATTATAATCTGAACACACATCTGTATACTGTATCAGTGTAGACAACATCAGTCATTATAATCTGAACACACATCTGTATACTGTATCAGTGTAGACAGCGTCAGTCATTATAATCTGAACACACATCTGTATACTGTATCAGTGTAGACAACATCAGTCATTATAATCTGAACACACATCTGTATACTGTATCAGTGTAGACCGCATCAGTCATTATAATCTGAACACACATCTGTATACAGTATCAGTGTAGACAACGTCAGTCATTATAATCTGAACACACATCTGTATACTGTATCAGTGTAGACAACGTCAGTCATTATAATCTGAACACACATCTGTATACTGTATCAGTGTAGACCGCATCAGTCATTATAATCTGAACACACATCTGTATACTGTATCAGTGTAGACAACGTCAGTCATTATAATCTGAACACACATCTGTATACTGTATCAGTGTAGACAGTGTCAGTCATTATAATCTGAACACACATCTGTATACTGTATCAGTGTAGACAACGTCAGTCATTATAATCTGAACACACATCTGTATACTGTATCAGTGTAGACAGCGTCAGTCATTATAATCTGAACACACATCTGTATACTGTATCAGTGTAGACAACGTCAGTCATTATAATCTGAACACACATCTGTATACTGTATCAGTGTAGACAACGTCAGTCATTATAATCTGAACACACATCTGTATACTGTATCAGTGTAAACAGCATCAGTCATTATAATCTGAACACACATCTGTATACTGTATCAGTGTAGACAGCATCAGTCATTATAATCTGAACACACATCTGTATACTGTATCAGTGTAGACAACGTCAGTCATTATAATCTGAACACACATCTGTATACTGTATCAGTGTAGACAGCGTCAGTCATTATAATCTGAACACACATCTGTATACTGTATCAGTGTAGACAGCATCAGTCATTATAATCTGAACACACATCTGTATACTGTATCAGTGTAGACAACGTCAGTCATTATAATCTGAACACACATCTGTATACTGTATCAGTGTAGACAGCATCAGTCATTATAATCTGAACACACATCTGTATACTGTATCAGTGTAGACAGCATCAGTCATTATAATCTGAACACACATCTGTATACTGTATCTGTGTAGACAACGTCAGTCATTATAATCTGAACACACATCTGTATACTGTATCAGTGTAGACCGCATCAGTCATTATAATCTGAACACACATCTGTATACTGTATCAGTGTAGACAACGTCAGTCATTATAATCTGAACACACATCTGTATACTGTATCAGTGTAGACAACGTCAGTCATTATAATCTGAACACACATCTGTATACTGTATCAGTGTAGACTGCGTCAGTCATTATAATCTGAACACACATCTGTATACTGTATCAGTGTAGACAACGTCAGTCATTATAATCTGAACACACATCTGTATACTGTATCAGTGTAGACAACGTCAGTCATTATAATCTGAACACACATCTGTATACTGTATCAGTGTAGACAGCGTCAGTCATTATAATCTGAACACACATCTGTATACTGTATCAGTGTAGACAACGTCAGTCATTATAATCTGAACACACATCTGTATACTGTATCAGTGTAGACAACGTCAGTCATTATAATCTGAACACACATCTGTATACTGTATCAGTGTAAACAGCATCAGTCATTATAATCTGAACACACATCTGTATACTGTATCAGTGTAGACAGCATCAGTCATTATAATCTGAACACACATCTGTATACTGTATCAGTGTAGACAACGTCAGTCATTATAATCTGAACACACATCTGTATACTGTATCAGTGTAGACAGCGTCAGTCATTATAATCTGAACACACATCTGTATACTGTATCAGTGTAGACAGCATCAGTCATTATAATCTGAACACACATCTGTATACTGTATCAGTGTAGACAACGTCAGTCATTATAATCTGAACACACATCTGTATACTGTATCAGTGTAGACAGCATCAGTCATTATAATCTGAACACACATCTGTATATGGTATCAGTGTAGACAGCATCAGTCATTATAATCTGAACACACATCTGTATACTGTATCTGTGTAGACAACGTCAGTCATTATAATCTGAACACACATCTGTATACTGTATCAGTGTAGACCGCATCAGTCATTATAATCTGAACACACATCTGTATACTGTATCAGTGTAGACAACGTCAGTCATTATAATCTGAACACACATCTGTATACTGTATCAGTGTAGACAACGTCAGTCATTATAATCTGAACACACATCTGTATACTGTATCAGTGTAGACTGCGTCAGTCATTATAATCTGAACACACATCTGTATACTGTATCAGTGTAGACAACGTCAGTCATTATAATCTGAACACACATCTGTATACTGTATCAGTGTAGACAACGTCAGTCATTATAATCTGAACACACATCTGTATACTGTATCAGTGTAGACAACGTCAGTCATTATAATCTGAACACACATCTGTATACTGTATCAGTGTAGACAACGTCAGTCATTATAATCTGAACACACATCTGTATACTGTATCAGTGTAGACAACGTCAGTCATTATAATCTGAACACACATCTGTATACTGTATCAGTGTAGACAGCAACAGTCATTATAATCTGAACACACATCTTTATACTGTATCAGTGTAGACAGCATCAGTCATTATAATCTGAACACACATCTGTATACTGTATCAGTGTAGACAGCGTCAGTCATTATAATCTGAACACACATCTGTATACTGTATCAGTGTAGACAGCGTCAGTCATTATAATCTGAACACACATCTGTATACTGTATCAGTGTAGACAACGTCAGTCATTATAATCTGAACACACATCTGTATACTGTATCAGTGTAGACAACGTCAGTCATTATAATCTGAACACACATCTGTATACTGTATCAGTGTAGACAGCGTCAGTCATTATAATCTGAACACACATCTGTATACTGTATCAGTGTAGACAGCGTCAGTCATTATAATCTGAACACACATCTGTATACTGTATCAGTGTAGACAACGTCAGTCATTATAATCTGAACACACATCTGTATACTGTATCAGTGTAGACAACGTCAGTCATTATAGTCTGAACACACATCTGTATACTGTATCAGTGTAGACAACGTCAGTCATTATAATCTGAACACACATCTGTATACTGTATCAGTGTAGACAACGTCAGTCATTATAATCTGAACACACATCTGTATACTGTATCAGTGTAGACAACGTCAGTCATTATAATCTGAACACACATCTGTATACTGTATCAGTGTAGACAGCATCAGTCATTATAATCTGAACACACATCTGTATACTGTATCAGTGTAGACAGCGTCAGTCATTATAATCTGAACACACATCTGTATACTGTATCAGTGTAGACAACGTCAGTCATTATAATCTGAACACACATCTGTATACTGTATCAGTGTAGACAACGTCAGTCATTATAATCTGAACACACATCTGTATACTGTATCAGTGTAGACCGCATCAGTCATTATAATCTGAACACACATCTGTATACTGTATCAGTGTAGACAGCGTCAGTCATTATAATCTGAACACACATCTGTATACTGTATCAGTGTAGACAACGTCAGTCATTATAATCTGAACACACATCTGTATACTGTATCAGTGTAGACAACGTCAGTCATTATAATCTGAACACACATCTGTATACTGTATCAGTGTAGACAACGTCAGTCATTATAATCTGAACACACATCTGTATACTGTATCAGTGTAGACAACGTCAGTCATTATAATCTGAACACACATCTGTATACTGTATCAGTGTAGACAACGTCAGTCATTATAATCTGAACACACATCTGTATACTGTATCAGTGTAGACAGCATCAGTCATTATAATCTGAACACACATCTGTATACTGTATCAGTGTAGACAGCGTCAGTCATTATAATCTGAACACACATCTGTATACTGTATCAGTGTAGACAGCATCAGTCATTATAATCTGAACACACATCTGTATACTGTATCAGTGTAGACAACATCAGTCATTATAATCTGAACACACATCTGTATACTGTATCAGTGTAGACAGCGTCAGTCATTATAATCTGAACACACATCTGTATACTGTATCAGTGTAGACAACGTCAGTCATTATAATCTGAACACACATCTGTATACTGTATCAGTGTAGACAACGTCAGTCATTATAATCTGAACACACATCTGTATACTGTATCAGTGTAGACAGCATCAGTCATTATAATCTGAACACACATCTTTATACTGTATCAGTGTAGACAGCATCAGTCATTATAATCTGAACACACATCTGTATACTGTATCAGTGTAGACAACATCAGTCATTATAATCTGAACACACATCTGTATACTGTATCAGTGTAGACAGCGTCAGTCATTATAATCTGAACACACATCTGTATACTGTATCAGTGTAGACAGCATCAGTCATTATAATCTGAACACACATCTGTATACTGTATCAGTGTAGACAACGTCAGTCATTATAATCTGAACACACATCTGTATACTGTATCAGTGTAGACAGCGTCAGTCATTATAATCTGAACACACATCTGTATACTGTATCAGTGTAGACAACGTCAGTCATTATAATCTGAACACACATCTGTATACTGTATCAGTGTAGACAACGTCAGTCATTATAATCTGAACACACATCTGTATACTGTATCAGTGTAGACAGCATCAGTCATTATAATCTGAACACACATCTTTATACTGTATCAGTGTAGACAACATCAGTCATTATAATCTGAACACACATCTGTATACTGTATCAGTGTAGACAACGTCAGTCATTATAATTTGAACACACATCTGTATACTGTATCAGTGTAGACAACGTCAGTCATTATAATCTGAACACACATCTGTATACTGTATCAGTGTAGACAACGTCAGTCATTATAATCTGAACACACATCTGTATACTGCATCTGTGTAGACAGCATCAGTCATTATAATCTGAACACACATCTGTATACTGTATCAGTGTAGACAACGTCAGTCATTATAATCTGAACACACATCTGTATACTGTATCAGTGTAGACAACGTCAGTCATTATAATCTGAACACACATCTGTATACTGTATCAGTGTAGCCAACGTCAGTCATTATAATCTGAACACACATCTGTATACTGTATCAGTGTAGACAACGTCAGTCATTATAATCTGAACACACATCTGTATACTGTATCAGTGTAGACAACATCAGTCATTATAATCTGAACACACATCTGTATACTGTATCAGTGTAGACAACGTCAGTCATTATAATCTGAACACACATCTGTATACTGTATCTGTGTAGACAGCGTCAGTCATTATAATCTGAACACACATCTGTATACTGTATCAGTGTAGACAACGTCAGTCATTATAATCTGAACACACATCTGTATACTGTATCAGTGTAGACAACGTCAGTCATTATAATCTGAACACACATCTGTATACTGTATCAGTGTAGACAACGTCAGTCATTATAATCTGAACACACATCTGTATACTGTATCAGTGTAGACAACGTCAGTCATTATAATCTGAACACACATCTGTATACTGTATCAGTGTAGACAACGTCAGTCATTATAATCTGAACACACATCTGTATACTGTATCAGTGTGGACAACGTCAGTCATTATAATCTGAACACACATCTGTATACTGTATCAGTGTAGACAACGTCAGTCATTATAATCTGAACACACATCTGTATACTGTATCAGTGTAGACAACGTCAGTCATTATAATCTGAACACACATCTGTATACTGTATCAGTGTAGCCAACGTCAGTCATTATAATCTGAACACACATCTGTATACTGTATCAGTGTAGACAACGTCAGTCATTATAATCTGAACACACATCTGTATACTGTATCAGTGTAGACAACGTCAGTCATTATAATCTGAACACACATCTGTATACTGTATCAGTGTAGACAACGTCAGTCATTATAATCTGAACACACATCTGTATACTGTATCTGTGTAGACAGCATCAGTCATTATAATCTGAACACACATCTGTATACTGTATCAGTGTAGACAACGTCAGTCATTATAATCTGAACACACATCTGTATACTGTATCAGTGTAGACAACGTCAGTCATTATAATCTGAACACACATCTGTATACTGTATCAGTGTAGACAACGTCAGTCATTATAATCTGAACACACATCTGTATACTGTATCAGTGTAGACAACGTCAGTCATTATAATCTGAACACACATCTGTATACTGTATCAGTGTAGACAACGTCAGTCATTATAATCTGAACACACATCTGTATACTGTATCAGTGTGGACAACGTCAGTCATTATAATCTGAACACACATCTGTATACTGTATCAGTGTAGACAACGTCAGTCATTATAATCTGAACACACATCTGTATACTGTATCAGTGTAGACAACGTCAGTCATTATAATCTGAACACACATCTGTATACTGTATCAGTGTAGACAACGTCAGTCATTATAATCTGAACACACATCTGTATACTGTATCTGTGTAGACAGCATCAGTCATTATAATCTGAACACACATCTGTATACTGTATCAGTGTAGACAACGTCAGTCATTATAATCTGAACACACATCTGTATACTGTATCAGTGTAGACAACGTCAGTCATTATAATCTGAACACACATCTGTATACTGTATCAGTGTAGCCAACGTCAGTCATTATAATCTGAACACACATCTGTATACTGTATCAGTGTAGACAACGTCAGTCATTATAATCTGAACACACATCTGTATACTGTATCATTGTAGACAACGTCAGTCATTATAATCTGAACACACATCTGTATACTGTATCAGTGTAGACAACGTCAGTCATTATAATCTGAACACACATCTGTATACTGTATCTGTGTAGACAGCATCAGTCATTATAATCTGAACACACATCTGTATACTGTATCAGTGTAGACAACGTCAGTCATTATAATCTGAACACACATCTGTATACTGTATCAGTGTAGACAACGTCAGTCATTATAATCTGAACACACATCTGTATACTGTATCAGTGTAGACAACGTCAGTCATTATAATCTGAACACACATCTGTATACTGTATCAGTGTAGACAACGTCAGTCATTATAATCTGAACACACATCTGTATACTGTATCAGTGTAGACAACGTCAGTCATTATAATCTGAACACACATCTGTATACTGTATCAGTGTAGACAACGTCAGTCATTATAATCTGAACACACATCTGTATACTGTATCAGTGTAGACCGCATCAGTCATTATAATCTGAACACACATCTGTATACTGTATCAGTGTAGACAACGTCAGTCATTATAATCTGAACACACATCTGTATACTGTATCAGTGTAGACAATGTCAGTCATTATAATCTGAACACACATCTGTATACTGTATCAGTGTAGACAACGTCAGTCATTATAATAGCTTCTGTTTGGTTTTGACGTGACGCTCGATGTGATGATGTATAACTATTGGTCGATGTCTCGCTGTGGAGGTGGGTATATGCAAATGTGTTTGCTCATGTGACATCACAAATCCCACAATATCCAAATGGAGATATACATTTTTGGAGCTTGATTAAATGCTTTGTTATTGGGAGGACGTTTTAAACTATGAAACAGGATGTTTTAATGGTACAAAGACATCTTAAAAGAGCAAGGCAAATTTGATTTCTCATGTCATGACCCCTTTAACTTGAACGCTCTGTTTTAGCTTTGGTTTTTTTAAAACTCGCCTTCCGAAAAGCACAGTCAGCTCTGATTGGTCAGCCGGCCCCAGTCTGTTGTGATTGTTCTACCGCTTAGAGTTTGTGTCGGGCAACTGCCTTTAAACAGGATTGTTGTAGAGATTGAAGGCGTATTTCTCTCTGCCAAAAAGATTATGAGTTTCCATGCTGGAACTGGTTTTTGCTGGTTGAGCTGGTTAACTAGCACAGCCCTTCTAGTTGACAAGCGGTTTCCTATAGGAAAGAATTGCAAATGAGATCTCATTAGTCTTAATTGTTTCTCCTAGCAATGTCATTAAATAGATTTTTCTCCTGAGCAAGAGATTCAGGTAAACTCACATGTTTGCTTAGTTTCAGACAAAATCTCAAACGGTGCTTGGTCAACTCTGATTTCAATACATACTCAGACATTTACATTTGTGCATTTGGCAGATGCTTTTATTTAAAGCAACTTGCAATGCTTTGAATATATGCATTTGATCAGTTCATGCATTCTAGTTCTTTGAGCAACAGTAATGCCTTCTTCATGAAATCCTACCAAATTTTCTTAGCTATATCTCGGCTGTATTCTCTTTTGGGTGTCTATTTTTATTTTTTCAAAGGAATTTTAATAGAATCATCTGGGAAAAAAAAGGTTGATACAGTACATCTTAGCAACTGAGAAAGAGCTGAGCAATTGTTTTATTGTTGAGGAGATTCAGTCTGCTCCTCATATAACGCTATCATATACGGCTCCTATGGACTACTTTTAAGGTACTTTTTGTCTCATTTGGAGCTTGACGATGCAAATCACCATCCATTAACTTGAACATTCTGCCTAACATCTGCTGCTTTTCACAGAAAACAGAATAATATGGGGTTGGAATGACATGGGGGAATGAAAATACTCTCGAGTAAACAATGGTACTTTTAAGCATACAAATCTTTGAATGACTCTGTTGGTCAGACTGATGCAGTGTCCTGTATGTGATGCTATAGGGGCGATCACTGATCCGTGGACGCCTGTCTTTGCTGCTCAACTCTGTGGAATCACTACAAGCCACTGGCCCACATTTCCTAAATGAAGGAGGACAGAGGAGATGAAAGATTGAGGCTCTGTTCCAAAACCCAGTGAGCTGGGCAATATTTTAAGACATAATTGATTTCCAACAGGTATTCAGGGATAGTTTTATTCAGCAAGGGCACATTAAATTGATCAACAGCGACAATAAAGACATTTAAATGTTACAAATATCTCTGTATATTTAAAAGAAATACTTTTCTGTCATGACAACTCTTGCAGTGTTTGGCATGGTAATGGCTATGACAATGTTTATATGTTTGGTCTCGGAGGATTAGACCTGCTTTGCTGCTGTTGGTTATTTCTGCTGCTGCAGAACATGTATAAGACTTACTCACAGCAGCGTGTCGTGTGTGTAAGTAACACATGCTGCTGCTGCTGTACAATATAGCGTACATGAATTACCCACAGCACATCCATACAGGTGGAGTTGGGGAAGTGGAGGGTCTCTCGGGAAACTCTCGAGAAACCACGCTTGTGCATTTTTTTTTCTCTGATTCGATCATAAACTAGCGCATTACGTACCGTTTCACGCTGGCGAACGATCCCGGCTTCAGCGCCATCATTACGACACGGCATTGATTACGGCTTTTGTTCACACAGCGCTTGTTCCGGGACTGAACACGGCAATGTTACTATATCCCCAACCCGGTATCGATCCCGGGTCGTGTTTGCGTTCACACAGAAGGTGTTCTGGCAATTTCCCGGCAATCAACGCGCTGTGTGAAAGGGCTATTTGAATATGAAGCAGCACAACTGACTTCAACATTGATAATAATGAGAAATGTTTCTTGAGCAGCAAATCAGCATCCCAGCTGCTAAGTTTTGTTAATGTTCTCATTAAGTTACGAAAGCGTTATTTTGAAATGTTTTCTGAAAGTTCAAGACATCCACATTTTTTTAACAAATGTTTTAAAAAATGAACGTTACGGGAACAATCCATTTCATAATTTTGCAAACATTATGGGAAAGTTACTTTTGAATATTCTCTGAACATTCTGAAACAAGTAGTATCATTTAAGAAATGTTAGACAAACCTCTTTTTTAGAAAAAAAAAAAACATTCCATAAAAAAAAAAAATGTATGCCAAAGTTTTCAAAACATTATTACAGACCAGAGAACTTTGAAAGAACATTGCCAGAACATTAGCCAAAGTCCTGAGAATGTTCCCTGTTAGCTGGGATATTATACTGATTTCTGAAGGATCATGTGACACTGAAGACTGGAGTAATGATGCTGAAAATTCAGCTTTGATCACAGGAATAAATTACATTATAAATTAATTACTATATATTCACATTGAAAACAGTTATTTTAAATTGAATTATTATTTCACAATACTAATGTTTTACTGTATTTTTGATCAAATAAATGCTGCCTTAGTACCGACCCCAAACTTTAGTGTAAGTATGCTTGTTTTTACGACAGTAGATCTCAACTAATGGGTCTAAATGGAAAAAAATTAAATGCAATTAATCATATACATTCATTCAAAGTGCCTTACTGTAATCTTGATTTTCTTCATGTAATATAAAACCTGTAACATCAAAAACATCAGGTTTGAGATACCTTCTTTTACCTCTTTAAGTCATTGCATATATCCTTGGGGGAGAAGGCAGTCCCATAATGCACTGCAACAAGTTAAGACAAAGCAAAGAAAATGTTGATTGCAAATATACTTAAAATTAGGGATGCATGATATATAGGCCACCATATCGGTATCGGACGATATATGTTCATTTTTTATGTTATCGTTATCGGCCCGATAAGAAGATTTGGCTGATATATTAAAGCTGATAAATAATGGATTATTTCCTTCAGCTGAGACACTACAGATGTGCACTGCTCACCATGATGGTTTTATATAGATTGAAATCACTTCAGTAAAGGAAAAAACAGTTAAGTGCAACATTTAGATTTAGATTTATTGGATTTACTAATATATCGGTTGTCGGCTTTCAAATCTAAAGCACTTTGTACAAGGAATGCACTGTTGTTATTGTTAACTAATACTAAAACTAAAACTGTTCAAATTAGTTTTTGGTGATTTAAATAAAGGAGAAATTAAATCAAATATAAATTAAAAAATGAATTGCCTTTGCAACCAGCTGAGATAAATAAATTTGTGTTGAAATATAAAAAGTATAAAAATGACTAAAACTATAACCACGGATAGGGCACAGTTTGATATTTCCAAATGATGTTCCATTTTTGTCAGGATAATGTCTTAAAGGCAGCTTTCTGTGTAGGGAGCAGACAAGGCCACTCAGTAGGCTTTGGAACGGAGCCTGAAAGCGAGAAGGTTTTAGTCGGAGGATTTAGGGGATTTATAAAGGAAGTCGAGAGTGTTGCTATAGAGGTGTGGAAATGGACATATGCTAAGCTGAAGGGGGGTGAGGCTGAAAAGCGGGACCCCCTGCTTCACCTGTCATCTGTCGGCAGTATAGGGTGATGATGGCTAGAGAATAGAGGAGGCTGGATAGGTGCAGTAGAGGAGAGACAAGACGTGAACCAAACACAAGATTCTGAACATTTACCAGCTAGGATCAGTGTCAAATGCGGAAACAAACACATCACACTCCCTGCCAGGCAATGTGTTGGTTTGATGGATCGGACAAGCCTGTCAGTGCATGCATATGGAAGAATAACAGATATGATTGAATTTTTGTTCAGCTAACTGTCAGAAAGGAAAATGACCCACATATGAGAACTAGCTCTCCAAAGTTCATCTAAAAGGAATGTTCTGTGTTCAGGTCTACACGAAACAGCATTTGCAATCCATTTTATTTGAGCAATATTTCAAATAACCAAACAAAACAGGAATTTCTGTGAGGAAAAGATGGAGGACTCCCTTGATTGTATGCATTAGCAACTGATTTGATTGCGAAAAGTGCATGTTATTTTACTGTTGCCTGTTTATTTCACTGCCTTGACTGTGAAGTAACTCATTTAAAAAAAAAAAAAAAACTTAAGGGCAAACCAAAATTAATTTTAGTTGGTAATCAATATGCTGTTTACAAGCCTAAATTGTATTGAACCCAGAAGAAATTAAGCATGGATTTGGGATAAAAACATACAGTAGATTGTCAAAAAACAGCTTGCATCTACTTTCCATGATCGTATTCATAAGTACTTTTGTTTCGTTGTGTCTCTCAGGTCTGAGGTTTGTGTTTTGTGTCGTGTTACAAACATCATTCTGAGTGTCTCTCAAACCGTTAAGTGCAATCAGAGACTGTCAAGTTAATAGGCACTTCTTGGGCTCATCAATAAAACTTAATAAGCTTGAGTCTATTAAGATCAACCAAAGATTAGATAAACGAATTACCAACATCCTTCGAACAACATCCTTAAGAGGATTGCATGAGAGCCGAACGTCAACAGGAAAATCCTCGGATTGGACAGACTGTTCGTCACACAAACATCACCATCATCATCCTCATCCACACGTCTTTAGACAGATTAATCAAGTTATCCAGTCCTTCACCATTACTGGATTAGGAATTTACAAAAATAAACATTTCATAGAGATTTCTAGGGATGATTTCCATTTGTTTGATATACGAGTCCCTAAAAGTAACAGAATGAATATAATTATGTAGCCTGGTTCTACCAGACTCTCGTACATTTCATTTGTACAGAGATGCCCTGTCCCAAATGGCGCACTTCATGCGGACTTTCGGTCTCGTGGACTTAAATTGCGCGTGCTCGCCAAGTCTACGAGTCCGTAGGCCGTCCCATTTAGCATTGTAACGCTCTGAAGTGTGCTCAGCAGCGCCCCCTTTGTACCCTTGAAGCGGTCTTCCGCAAAGCCCGCATAGATGCAGGCTCCACGCACTTTAACTACCCAGGAATCCTTGCGAAATGCCAATCAGAAAACGGATGGGAGGAGATTTCGCTCACAGACTGTTAACATGGCTTTATGATATAGGTGTACATTTTACCAGTTGTTACTTACAGTTTATACAAACATTATCGACCAGTGGTTGATATATCAAACATAATAATAGCGTGTTAAATAATACGATCGCATTATGATTCATTACATAAATAGAACCGAATGTCATGGCTTTACTGAGTCATATAAACGTAGTATGAATATTGAAACCTATAAATTTTTCTTAAACTCATTTACATTTTAATTTTGTGTTAAAATTGAACATTATGTATTATTATGTACAACTGTATTGATCATTTACATAACCATGACATCTATTCTAATGCCCAGGTGGCATATACAATTATAGAACTGTAAAAGCAGGCTGTAGTTCACATGGACATAAGATTTGGGAAAATAAAATAAATCCTGTTCTCGATGCTAAAGACTGTAATTTTTTTTTATGATATTTGTGATATTTTTCTAATAAAGGGACTGATGAGATGACCTTTAAGTTTATTCAGCTTCGACGTCTGAGCTGAGACCTTCTTCCTGTTTCCGATGTGACGATCGAGTCTGTCCCAAAAATACCCCTCAATGCGCCCTCGCGGACTCGCGCTAAGGGCCCTATAGGTCTGCACTACATGACGTCACCGAAGTGTGGACTCTGAGGAAGTCCACAAGTCCGGAGTGTGCCATTTGGGACAGGGCCAGAGTCTGGCACCGTTCCATTGACAAGCGTTAACTTCCTTGTAGGCGGGTATTCTATTGAAGTCTAAAACTATTGGATCTGCCCAGAGTCACTCTATCTGCCATAACCAATCGCTAACGTTTGGTCGTGACATATGTCTTTTCCTGAACCCCGTGGGAGGATGGCCATAAACACAAAACTAAGCAAAGATTGTTCTTGCTCAGGCTTTAACTTCTTGATATTCGGCAGCGTTGCCACAACGGACCGAATGGCTTCGCTCGCATCTTTCTTATTTTGAACTACAACTCAAAATAACGCACGAGTCGAAATCAACGTCATCGTTCTCAGCCACTCCCTCTGTTCGCTGATTAGCCCGGTAAAAAATTGATTGGAGAAAACCAAAGTCTACAGCGCAATCCCAGACGTAGTACTGAAGGAAAATGAAATTGAGCGGAAGTGCGTAGGAGGGCGGAGCCAGGCTAATAATTATGTGCAATTATATAATAATGTTTATAAAAATAAATATTTGATAATTAGTTGTGCAATAAATAAATAATATATAAATAGTACTATACGTATATTTTTTTTTAGCAAATTTTCAAAACAAAACTATATATAGGCTTATATAAAATAATAATATATCCAAATTCCCATAACTTCTTAAACTTAATTTCCTTTTCTTCGAACTATTTTAAAAGCTATTTTAAGAGCTGAATGAATGTGGATAGCTGCTCAGATCATTTGATGAGAAATGTTTTGAGTTCCTAAATCCCTGACGTTTGAGACTTCATTGAGATCTCTTCTGAAACTCTAGACACTCACGAGAGAGTCATTTTCTTAGGAGAAACATTTGAGAATCAGGAGACTATCATAAGCCATCTGTAATGAGATTTGCGGTGTTTCTTTCCTATGGGAAAGCACATTAAACATGGTTTATGTTTCTCTAATAGCACCTAATATAATGACTATAAATCCAGCAATTTGAATAATGGCCAGCTATGAAGCAATTTTAATGCATTAAATGCATGAAGAGAAACACAAAAAAGGACTGAATCAGATTAGAGCTCATTATACTGAGATCACTAAAGGCCTATTCAAGCTCCATGAAACACACAACCTTTGCCCAGATGAAGGCAAGACATGAGTTTTCTGAACACCTAAACGTGAACATAATATGAAAGCCACAACAAATACTGCTTTGGTAGCAATCTCAAGGCATTCTTAGATCTTAAAGGAATAGTTCACTCAAACATTTGAAAATCAATGCAAATCATTCTGTCAAAATGTACTCACATCTTTCAAGCTGTAAAAAAAGAAAAAATTGTATAAAAAGAACATAGAAGTCCATTGAAGACAAATGATAACTTTCAAATAGTTTAAAATATTCTCCTTTGTCACAAAACTAATCTTCCCTTTTCCTTACATGAAGCTATCATAAGACCTCAAAAGACTTATATATATTATATATACTCTAGGCTGATTTATTTGTAAGACATCTCTATGAGCTTTTATTGTTGTGCAAAGGCTTCAAATATGATCTTTCTGTGTTAATTCTGGGGTGAATTACTCTGGACTTTTCTTTAAATAGCCATTAGAACGCAACAGTCGGGTTCCTACTGGAAACTACTATGAGCTACGAGGTTTTTAATTTAAGGGATTTGCTTCTGTTGGAGAGCTCAGCCTGCATTATTTCAGCTTTTTTTTTTAAATACCCATGTTTAACAAAAAACTACATTACCCATGATACTGTACAGAAAATTCCACCAATCAGAGAGTCGAAACAATCAACACTTGTCAAAAGATCTTGTTAGCTCCACCCACTCCCATGAAGGGAATGATGTAATTTTGCAATAAACATAAAATATCTATTATATATATATATTTGTGTGTGTGTATATATATATATATATATATATATATATATACACACACACATATTTATGTATATATATATATATATATATATATATATATATATATATCAACAAAATCAACATTTGTAAATGAGTAGTTTTATATGTATCCATCATTTGTTGATCGCAATGCATCATGGGATTGTAGTTCTTTCCTCCACTAAAGCCGTTAAGTTCACAGTCTTGTACCTTTTGTATTTTTGTCCCATTTTCAAATACTTTTTTGCTTCAAATCAAAGTTTGACATTTTATGATTCACCTCGTTAATGATTGCCATGGTTCCTGTCTTATCATTCTTTAACAAATACTTTTTTTTAGAATCCCTATGGGAAAAATGAATGGAAAAAATACTTCCAGCACCACTGAAAAAGGGGGGCGAGAGCTAATGCACTTTATAGGGTTTAGTTGCATTACAGCGATGACGCTGGCCGATTGCAGAGGGAGGGGCGTTCTCATTCTGGAGAGCACGTGATTGGACAAAAATCTGTGTAGTGCAGGATGATGTCATCACCAGGGTCTGCTTTCCTTAAAGAGAAAGACTGTGAATTTTAAATGCATGAATCTGAGAAGGAATACACTGACATATAGTTGACCTCAAAGAAAACGCGTGTGAACTAACAGCCCCTGAACTCTTTAAAAAAAAAAAAACACACATGCCCACAAGGCTTCATGCTTATCAGCTGCGCAACAATACAAGCGATGAGAACTCGCCTGACTTTCTGAGAGAGATTGAGGGACGACTGAAGCACTGTGACCCCGGCTCACCCCGATCAGCGTGTGAGATGCGTTCGCTTCGTCCCCGAGAGCCTCTTTCACACTCATCTGCTTCATTTTCAAAGGGCAAAGCTTGTCGTGGAGCTGTAGAACAGAGCGTTTGACGGGAATACTGAACGCACACAGACTCTTTTCTTCATTACCGAGTCCGGACCGTGAATAGATGGGTGTCAAGGTTCATGTCATTTGCACTGTGTGCTATTGCACCAGCAAAGCAAGAAATCCTTGAGGAACATAAAATAGGCCATTCAGGCCAAGAGGAAAGAGTTTTCAACTTTTCTGCGTTCACACATGCTGCTGTTCTGTAATGAGATGAACATATCTCATTTAAAAATCCCTTCCATCTTTATTTATATAATTATACCACAGCCAAACGCCACCCTTACAAAAGTGGCAACTGTAATATTGAAGTCAATGACTACAAAACTCTGAGTGTTTGGCATGGTAATGAGTATGACATTGTTGATATATTTGGTCTTGGTTTTGGAAATAGATCTGCTACGCTGCTGCTGCTGCTATTGGTTATTGTAAGTAAGACATTCTGCTGCTGTATAATATAGCGTACATGAATTACCTGTAGCAGATCTATACAGGTGGAGCTGGGGAAAAGGAGGGTTTCTGAATGTATTTTAAGGTTGAGCAGCGAAGCGAGCTCATTGGCTACTGATACAACAGGAGCCAATCAGATGTGCCCTATAAAGATTGATGTGATTGCAAGTAGATTGAGTTGAGTTATTAGCCTGTGTTTCATGACAGAATTTTGTATGTATATGCACAAGAATATTATGGTATTAGAAGGTAATATTTCATTTCATCAGGTATTTTATTAAGGTAAGTTTTATTTAGAAAGCGCTTAAATCCTTCTTTTCATTTATAATCTGTCCCTATACATAAAATGGCAAAATAATATTTTAATTAATAAATTAATTAATAATAAAGTAACAAAACTGAAACTGTGTTGCTCAGAGACACGCAATGGCTCTACTTTTTGAATTTTTGTTGGAAAAATAGAGGAAAAACAGACAATATTGTGTCTAAAATGAAAGTCACCCAAAAGCCTATAAGCTGTTTATTGAATTGTTGTATAAAATCAACTCTACATTTGCAAATGTGCTGATATTCGGGAAAACAGCACTTTTGCTCAAGTGATATTCCTTATAAATATTACAAACAAGAACTTATAGAGACTTTTTTGCACCATATATTTGTTTTTGGAAGCATTTTTATTCAATTTGGTGTCATTTTTTTGTCCCTATCACCCATTAATTTCTTCTGTTGCGAGGCCCGTTTCAAGTAAATTGGATGAAACATAGTATTAGTATTTAGTATTTGTCTGAATGACACTGTGCACTTTCTGTACATTAATATTTACAGTACCTTCCCAGATTGTGGAAAAGCTGCTTGTGATGAGCTTTACATCTACATTTATTTTACAGTCAGCAGCCATATCACTCTGTGGCCCAAGACTGATTGCCCACTGAAGCTAAGCAGGGTTGAGTCTGGTTAGTACCTGGATGGGAGACTCCTGGGAAAACCAGGTTTCTGCTGGAAGAGGTGTTATTGAGGCCAGCAGGGGGCGCTCACCCTGTGGTCTGTGTGGGTCCTAACACCCCAGTGTAGTGACCGGGACACTATACTGTCAAAGAGCACCGTCCTTCGGATGAGACGTTAAACCGAGGTCCTCACTCTCTGTGGTCATTAAAAATCCCAGGATGTCCTTCGATAAAGAGTAGGGGTGTAACCCCGGCATCCTGGCCAAATTTGCCCCTTGGCCTCTGTCCATCATGGCCTCCTAATCATCCCCATATACTGATTGGCTTCATCACTGTCTCCTCTCCACCAGTAAGCTGGTGTGGTGTGTGTGTGTGTGTGTGTCTGGTGCAGTATGGCTGCCGTCGCATCATCCAGGTGATGCTGCACATTGGTGGTGGTTGAGGAGATTCCCCCTTCCATATATGAAGCGCTTTGAGTACCCAGAAAAGCGCTATATAAATGTAATGAATTATTATTATTATTATTATGTATTTGGCAGACGCTTTTATCCAAAGCATCATTGTATTTTGAAATACAAAATTACATTGTATTTCTATTGGTACACTTATACATTCTTATCAGTTCTTGCTTTCCCTGGGAATCGAATCCATGACCCTAGCGTTGCAAGCGCCAACGCTGTACTGTTTGAGCTACAGGAAAGCTTTGATTCATCATGTGACTCATCACCAGCTGTTTTTAGTGTATGTTCGTGTATCACAAAGGTACAAAACAGATATTAGGTTAGAAAATCAACATTATATCAGTTAATGAACAGTTTTTTTTTTTAAGTTAAATCTGTAAAACCTTTCATTTTTTTTTACAGTAAATTTCTGGCAACCACAGTTGTGAGGAATTTTTGTTCTTCACCACTGGTATCCTCATCTCATTCTGTAGCGGCCGGCACAAATTAATGCATATTTTCTGATAGAGATGCAACGACAGCCCAGAGAGTAAAAACAAGCCTTTGGGCAAAACAGGTCTGAGGCAATGCTAAGCTAAGCTACTGAGACGCAGGCTGGCATGTTAGCCTGAGCCTGACTCCAGCTGGCGGGCGCTTTTCCTCAGAAGAGGCTTACAATTTGCTGTACACAATTCGGGGCCTTAATTGTGTGTAACAGCACAGATTGGGCAAAGTCTGAGGTTTGTCCAGACTGGAGCCAGCTGTAATGCCAGCTACAGGTGCAGATGATGCCTGCAGGGCACTGCTTAGACGTTCAGGTCATTTTCGACATGTCAGGTTTTGGCGATACAAGTTTTCAAGGCACTGGTCTTCAGTTGAGTAGCCCTGAGGGATGTTGTTATGGCTCACTTTCTGAAAATATGAAATGAGCCAAGAGAGAGAGAGAGCGAGAGAAAAATAGGCAGCTCTCAAACTAAATCTGTTTGTGGAAAAGGATATGTGCAGTAGTTCAGGTGTTCGCACTGGTGTGTCGATCTGGACGCCCGAGGCAGGATTCAGTTTCCAGAATTTACTGAAATTATTCTGAAATTACAGCACAGGGCATTTCTTGATCAAAAGTCTCATAGTGGACATTTATATAGATGCAGTCTGAAAATAACAAAGAATGAATAGACAGTTATAACTATAACTCTTCACAATTGACAAGAAACAATCATATTCTTAAAGTATATAAAATAAATATTATTGTAGTACTAAGTGGTGCATGAAGCGCACGGAATAAAAGTAGGTCATTACATTTTGCTGCGTCATTAAGTGGAAAGGTAAATGTGACAAACGACTATCCACACAATATATCAAATACTATAAGTTTACTACCTACAAACATCACTTAAAACTACTGAATGAAGAATTAAACTTAAGACGGAAATACAGCAGATGAACTACACGTGAATTGCTATCACAGCTCGTGCGAGTAAACGAGCTAGCGATAATAGTGGCGTCACTTTGTAGGCCAATCGGCATCTCGCATTATGCTGGATCCCTCGAGAAAAACCCAATAGGATTTTCCCATAGGCTTTTGGGTTATCGCTAAAACAAGCTCCGTGATCTATGTGATATTTGCATGTTTTGTCCATCAAGATAATTATCACAGATGAACACAACTTTTATGAATTTTGAAGCCTAAATGCAGTCGCCAGAAGTAAAAAGCTATAAAGAACTACACCACGGTCCTACAAATTCAACGTCAGTTTCCAACAACTCTTTCAGTTTTCATCTAAAGAATTAGAATAGTTAATAAAAAGCACAATTATAAGCATAACGATGGGACTGAGTTAAGCTGTTCGGTGTGATGATGTTTATTCTGTAGCCCCATTTAGCCAATTGTTAGCAAACGCCTTTTTGAAGACACGTAACAGCTTGAACAAATCACGAGTGGGGTAATATTGATGCATTTTATGCCGTAGAATTAAACGTGAAAGTGTCTTGAGCTTCTGTTCACCACAGACCTTATTTCAGCCATTTAACCAAAACCCCATTCAAAAAACCCATTGACTTCGGGACGATGGAACCGCAAAAGCAAAGTCGGCAGACCACAGAAGCCCTTAGTGCAACTCTATGCTGAAAGGGCAAAGAAGGAGGCGAGGATTAATCTTGCAGAAAGTTCTCACCCTCTCTTTAGTCAATTTGAGCCCTTGAAATCAGGAAGAATCCCTCTAGCGAATAAAAATGTGTTCAAGAGGTCTTTTATTCCAAATGCTATTAAAACTCTCAACTCCACAAGTGATCGATAAACCAAATGATAGTGGCATGAACTGTATTTTTATATCTATGCAATATGTGAATCTGTCAGTTTTTTTGTTCTTGTTTTTTTTTTTTTTTTTTTTTTTTTTTTTTTACTACTGCCTGTATAGTTATTTTATGTGCTGGTGAGCCAAAGACAATTTCCCACCTTGGTGGACAATAAAGAAATACAATACAATACAATACAATATAACTAGAATGTACATTTCCTGAAGAAAATGTGAGTGTTGCTTATTATGCTTGGGTTAAAAATCTACTTGCCCAAAGTCATTTTTTTATTAGCGATTATACAACAAATAACAATAAATACTAAAGTTAATTGTCATATTTAATCTTTATGAATAATAAAGTAAATTAATCAAAACAAATACGCTGTGTGTCAAAAATGATTAGTGGACAAAGGAAATATTATTGGAGTTTTAGGGAATTTAGGATTTCCCCGCTAAGTTTCATAAAAAAAGCATGAGCAAAAATCTGAGAAAATACATTTTTGTTTTTGTCAAAGATCGTATTCAGAGCGATAATCAAACACAGATGGAGTACTTTCTCTCTCCCTTCTCTTAAAAACACTGCAAATCACACTTACATATTTTCCATGACTCACGAAAGGGAATGTCCGCTTTATGTAAATGATTGCTGTTGTTCAGAAACCTTGATGCTCATCTCGTTCCAGCGGTCACACACACACACACACACTGGCTGACGTCACACAGTAAGAGTGCTCTTACTGGCTGTCTTCTTAGCACTGTTGATGCGGACTGAGTCTGTTTGCTGCATATTTGGTTTTGTTTGGTTGCATTTTTCCGAACTCAAGTTTGCATTTGGTACAGTATGACCCCAAGTCCAACATAAAACATGGAAGTGGACAGTCATTCTGCCAAACAAAAGCAAAAATGTTGACAGCACTTCACTTAAGTGTTGTTTTAATTGCCAGCCAGAGGCAGCATTTTTAATCCTATTTACAGAAATGTCATGGCCCCCAGAATATTTTGTTGTCTGAATATCTGAACATACAATATATCAAAAGAAAGAACGGCCTCTGCTTTAAACAAAAAAAAAAAAAAAATGTTATTCTTGCTTCATGCATTCATTTTTTTCAACACTTATGCATATTCATAAAATGAAACATTTTGTTTCAACAAAAAGCAGAGAAAATCATGTTTTTGTCAAAGACTTCATCCGGATGGGATTCAGAACGATGATCAAAACACAGATGGAGTAGATCGAGTCCATCAACACTCCCGAAGCTTCAGTCATTTCTCTTTCATAGGTTCTACATTTAATGTTTCGATTTATATGCTGTTTAATATCGCTTGTTTGTTTCTTCTTCTCCTGTGTTTTGATCTGGAGATTCTGTACTCTTTCAGTAGATGCGTAGTAGCGCCCCCCAACTGTTTAACAGTGAAAACATGAATGGCGGGGAAAGAGTTAAAATAGCGTCAAAGGTTTTAGATTGAAATATGTTTTGATATACATCTTTGTTACTCATGTTGAAGATATGAGTATACCAGACCCAAAAGTACCAGGATTTGCTCCAAGAAATCAAACCAAATGTGAAGACAACCTAAAACAGAAGAACAGACGATATAACTTCAGCCACAGACAGGTGTGTAAACACATACATTTGTGCATACCTCCTTTTTATGGTTTATGAATCCAAATGATTCTAAACGAGGGAGTGTCTGCTGTTAGTAATTAGCATAATACACGCCCAAATACACTCACCTAAAGGATTATAAGGAACACCATACTAATACTGTGTTTGACCCCCTTTCGCCTTCAGAACTGCCTTAATTCTACGTGGCATTGATTCAACAAGGTGCTAAAAGCATTCTTTAGAAATGTTGGCCCATATTGATAGGATAGCATCTTGCAGTTGATGGAGATTTGTGGGATGCACATCCAGGGCACGAAGCACCCGTTCCACCACATCCCAAAGATGCTCTATTGGGTTGAGATCCGGTGACTGTGGGGGCAATTTTAGTACAGTGAACTCATTGTCATGTTCAAGAAACCAATTTGAAATGATTCGAGCTTTGTGACATGGTGCATTATCCTGCTGGAAGTAGCCATCAGAGGATGGGTACATGGTGGCCATAAAGGGATGGACATGGTCAGAAACAATGCTCAGGTAGGCCGTGGCATTTAAACGATGCCCAATTGGCACTAAGGGGCCTAAAGTGTGCCAAGAAAACATCCCCCACACCATTACACCACCACCACCAGCCTGCACAGTGGTAACAAGGCATGATGGATCCATGTTCTCATTCTGTTTACGCCAAATTCTGACTCTACCATCTGAATGTCTCAACAGAAATCGAGACTCATCAGACCAGGGAACATTTTTCCAGTCTTCAACTGTCCAATTTTGGCGAGCTCTTGCAAATTGTAGCCTCTTTTTCCTATTTGTAGTGGAGATGAGTGGTACCCGGTGGGGTCTTCTGCTGT
Source organism: Gila orcuttii (assembly GCA_026230005.1). NCBI lineage: Eukaryota > Metazoa > Chordata > Actinopteri > Cypriniformes > Leuciscidae > Gila > Gila orcuttii. Next base: position 41,321,772 of record JAPDVR010000018.1, on the reverse strand, counting down.
TGTAGCCCATCCGCCTCAAGGTTGTGCGTGTTGTGGCTTCACAAATGCTTTGCTGCATACCTCGGTTGTAACGAGTGGTTATTTCAGTCAAAGTTGCTCTTCTATCAGCTTGAATCAGTCGGCCCATTCTCCTCTGACCTCTAGCATCAACAAGGCATTTTCTCCCACAGGACTGCCGCATACTGGATGTTTTTCCCTTTTCACACCATTCTTTGTAAACCCTAGAAATGGTTGTGCGTGAAAATCCCAGTAACTGAGCAGATTGTGAAATACTCAGACCGGCCCTTCTGGCACCAACAACCATGCCACGCTCAAAATTACTTAAATCACCTTTCTTTCCCATTCTGACATTCAGTTTGGAGTTCAGGAGATTGTCTTGACCAGGACCACACCCCTAAATGCATTGAAGCAACTGCCATGTGATTGGTTGATTAGATAATTGCATTAATGTTATCGTTTTTTGCTTCCTGCTCAGCTACTGTTCGGACGCTCTTGCTTACTGCTCCGCCCTATGCTCTATCGCTTTTACATTTTTATATTTTATTTCCGTTTATCACCTAATTTTAACTTCAGCAAATCAACACAGTGCTCAAACGCTTGGATTACTACAAAAAAAAAAAAAAAAAAGAAGCAGATTCTTTTATTCGACCAGCCTCCCACTGAAAGCTTACATTCCGGGGAAGAGAAAACACAACTTCCATTAGGACATTCATAAGGATAATAAAAATGCTTCCTCTGGAATCTACTTGCTGCTCCAACTGCCACAGACTTTTACAAAGGATTGCAGTTCTTGAAACAAAGTTAATTGCGGGACCACCAAACCAGACGGAACACACAACAGAGCTTCGTCATGGACGCCCTCAGCATACAGCCGGTGAGTCCCATGAATCTAGTGCTCCTCGACAGGCTATACTGAGTGTAGAGAAACAAGCCGATCGACTTACAAATCGATGGCACAAACAGGGAGCGAGACCAAAAGGCACTCGAGACATCAGATTGTCACAAGCATCACATATTGCCGCAGTAGCATCCTCTACCCCAGATATGGCTATGACAAGGATTGCAAACACTGGTCTCCTACCACCACCTATACATCTTGAGAACAGATTTGAAGTATTAATAAATGAGGAATCCCCAAATTGGATGAATAAACACAGACTGAATCAGCCAGTAGCTAACACTGATGCTAACTGGGGCCCAAGGTCGAGCAGACAGCGGCACTCAGCTCAGAGCACAGCCGGGCCCAGGACTCTGATAGTGGGCGACTCCATAATCAGAAACATTAGCAGCAGGGATACAACTACGTGCTGCCTTCCACAAGCAACAACTTCTGATGTAAACAGGGAACTTCAGAACATTCTTATGAAACATAAGACTGCAAATCGACTCATCATTCATGTGGGGAAAAATGATATTCATAAAGAGCAGACGGAACTCCTTAAGAAGGATTTCAATGAACTTTTTGAAACACTTAAAAGACTGAAAGTTCAAACATTCATCAGTGGACCACTCCCAGCAAGAGGAACAAACAGGTTTTCACGGTTGCTTGGGCTTAATACATGGCTGCAAAAAACCTGCAATATAAAAAGAGTGAACTTCATTGACAACTTCAATCTTTTCTGGAGTCAGAGGCAACTGTTTCAACAGAATGGCCACCACCCAAACAAACTTGGTTCTAGAGTGCTAAAGGACAATATCTACTTCTCCCTCCGTCATCCTTCTGCAGTGTGTGCCAATCCACTCAACCTGAATGGCACACACACACCTGGATACAGTATGAATGACCACAGGAATTCACTTCAGCACCTGAATGGACATACGGTTGACACATCACACAAGGACAATGATAACACCACTCAGCCACAACAACCTCTGCTCACGGACATAATCTCAGCAGAGCCCTGCCCACAGAGCTCACCACAGACAGACTGTGACATACTAGAACTGCTCCAAGATTCAGCACCCAAGGACGACTTTCTGGAAAACAGCCAAGGAAACCAGGACAGAATATTACAGCCTCCGATAACACCAGAGCAACAGCCCTCACCGGACACGTTATCTCTCTCTCCAGCATCTCCACTTCTGTGCTTCTCAGAGAAAATGGAACAACTGGTTTATGCTGGAACCAGACTATCCCACTCTTTTGCTTCAAGCCCCCAGATACCAACCAAAAAACGGCAGGCCCCACAACCACCAAAGCCTGCTGGCCCAGCTCGCCCTCCCCCTGTGAGAGCTCTTCGGCCTCTGCCACAGCGCCAGGGCCCACACCCTCCTCCAGCGGCTCGAGGTGAACCAAAAACAACTGATACCAGCTCTCAGTGATATGTGTCGGGTCCCCGCTATGATAACAATAACTTTTTCAAATGTTTAAAGAACAAGCCGGAACCCAGTGTGCCTGTATCTTTCGCTATTGCTGTTCGATTACATGATAGAAAGTCTAAGGCCTTCAAAAGCCGTACAGCAAACCCATCTAATCTGGTGCCTATTACACGACAAACTAAGATTGCTGTGGGGAGAAAAAGTAAGACTGTTAAGTTAGCACTTTTAAACATCCGCTCACTTAAAAATAAATCACTTCTAGTCAACGACTTAATAACCACATACAACCTGGATTTTATGTTGCTAAATGAAACTTGGCTAGAAGAAAGCTGCAGTGCAACAGTCCTCAATGAAACAGCCCCTCCTAACTTTACTTTTATGAGTGTCTGCAGAGCTGTCAGAAGAGGCGGAGGTTTAGCTGCTCTTTTTAAAGATGTCTATGAATGTAAGCAAATATCATTTGGGAATTACCCGTCTTTCGAATATCTGGGTATTGTGTTAAAAGGTGCTCCACGCATTTTACTTATCATTGTTTACAGGCCTCCAAAATACTCTCCAGCCTTTGCTGATGATTTTACAGAACTGTTGTCAACTATTTCCTCAGAGTTTGACTGTTTTATCATTGCTGGAGATTTTAACATTCACATAGATAATGCAGAAACCAATATGGCAAAAGAAATCAAAACGGTTTTAAAAACTTTTGATCTGACTCAGCATGTACATGGACCCACACATAATCATGGACACACTCTAGATTTACTTATCAGTAAGGGTCTAAACATTTCATCGATTGTTATTAAGGATGTAGCACTGTCTGATCATTTTTTTATTTTCTTTGATATATTGATCTCTCCTGCCATTGAAGCTAGATCTGTGTCTGTCAAGAAGAGATGCTTAAATGAGAACACTAGTTTACTGTTTATGAAGGCCATATCTTTAACACCAAGCATATCTGCTGACTCTGTTGATTTTCTCCTTGATTCTTTTAACTCAAAAGTTAAGAGCGTAATTGATGATATTGCTCCTGTGAAAGTCAGGAAGAATAGTGGTAGACAAAAAGCACCTTGGAGAAACTCAACAGCAGTGCAAAATATGAAAAGACAATGCAGAAAAGCAGAGCGCATATGGCGGAAGACAAAACTTGTAGTCCATTATCGGGCTTTCTGGGATAGTCCTAAAATGGTTCAGGTCATACTTGGTAGGGAGAGGTTATTATGTGAGTATTGGAGATCATAAGTCTGAGTGGACACCCATGACATGCGGAGTCCCTCAAGGCTTAATTCTTGCGCCACTCCTATTCAACCTGTACATGCTCCCAATGAGCCAAATAATGAGAAAGAACCAAATCACTTACCACAGCTATGCAGACGACACACAGCTCTACTTAGCCCTATCGCCTAATGATTACAGCCCCATTAACTCTCTGTTCCAATGCATTGATGAAGTAAACAATTGGATGTCCCAAAACTTTCTTCAGTTAAACAAAGACAAAACTGAAGTCATTGCGTTTGGAAACAAAGATGAAGTTCTCAAAGTGAACGCATACCTTCAGTCTAGGGGTCAAACAACTAAAAATCAAGTCAGGAATCTGGGTGTGTCTCTGGAGTCAGACCTTAGTTTCAGTAGTCATGTCAAAGCAATAACTAAATCAGCATATTATCACCTGAAAAATATTGCAAGAATTAGATGCTTTGTTTCCAGTCAAGACTTAGAGAAACTTGTGCATGCTTTCATCACCAGCAGGGTGGATTATTGTAATGGACTTCTCACTGGCCTTCCCAAAAAGACCATAAGACAGTTGCAGCTCATACAGAACGCTGCTGCTAGGATTCTGAGCAGAACCAGAAAATATGAACATATCACACCAGTCCTCAGGTCTTTACACTGGCTGCCAGTTACATTTAGGATTGATTTTAAGGTATTATTACTGGTATATAAATCATTCAATGGCCTAGGACCTCAATACATTGCAGATATGCTTACTGAATATAAACCCAACAGATCACTCAGATCACTAGGATCACATCAGCTAGAAATACCAAGGGTTCACTCTAAGCATGGCGAGTCTGCTTTTAGCTATTATGCCAGCCGCAGCTGGAACCAGCTTCCAGAAGAGATCAGATGTGCTCCTACAGTAGTCACATTCAAATCCAGACTCAAAACACATCTGTTTAACTGTGCATTTACTGAATGAGCACTGTACCACTGCTCGTCCGACTGTTTGTACTGTTATGCTTTTTAATTATTCTGATTTCTTTTGATTATTTCTGTATTTTATCTTTTATTCTAAACTGTTTTAATTATTCTGATTTCTTTTGATTATTTCTGTATTTTATCTTTTATTCTAAACTGTTTTAATAAATTTCTTTTGATTATTTTAATTTCTTCTATGTAAAGCACTTTGAATTACCATTGTGTATGAAATGTGCTATACAAATAAACCTGCCTTGCCTTGCCTAATGAGAAATTGAACAGGTGTTCCTAATAATCCTTTAGGTGAGTGTATATACCTCCCATAGAAGGGCTCTCCATAATCCATACAACATTTCTGATTGTTGTCAATGTTGAAAACAGTTGTCGATTTTTTTTTTTTGGTGAATAGAAAGCTCAAAAGAACAGCATTTATTTAAAATAGAAATCTTATTATTTAAATTCTAAATAATAATATTAATACTAATAATAAAAAAAAACCTTTGAACTTCCACTTATTGCTTCAAAAGAATAAGTGCAAACTTATTGATGAATCGTGAACAGTGCATGTGAACATCTGCATCATTGGTCGCTCTGACAGATTGTCTGCAAAAGCATTTCACTGGACGTATGTTTACAGATTTCATTAGCACGTCAGGAAACTCTCCATTCAGACGGTTCATCTGATGATGTTTACTGCCTTCATTCTTCAAAAGACAGACACATAGACTCGCCTGTTTGATATCGTCTTATTGTGGATGCTTCCTTTGGCTTGTGAATCCAGCTTTCTAATTAGTTTTGCTCTCGGATAAAACTGATGCATTTCATGATGTTGTCCTTGAATTGTGCGAAAGATCACTTCTATCGTTTTAAGGGTTCTACAGGGAATATAGGAAGTGTTATGTCACATGATACAACATCAGGCTATTCACTTTGCCTTTAATTCACCCACAAAGGAAAATATATTTCATATGCAGAGTTTTTTTTTTTTGCGAAGAATCTTCACATAGCTCTTTTTCTTTCTGATGACATTTTATCATCTGTCAAGGTCCAAAGGGACAAATCATAAAACACCATAAATGTCCATATGACGTCCACTATATACTGAAGACATCATTTACAGAAAATATTTCCTTGCATTTTCAAATGGCTTGAAAATCTAATTCTCCATAATGCATATTTGAACTGCCACATCACAATTGGTGCAAGATTTGCCAGTATCTCATTTTTTAATCTGAATGCAAACACATTTTTTGTCATCATGCAAAATTCTTTAAAATGAGGAATGCATGAACTGCATGAAAATTAAAAATATATACCTTGAATGCAATCTAAGTCACTTTGTCTGCCTAATGCATGAATGTAAACTGACTTTCATGTATAAATGTCTGAAATCTATCTATCTATCCATTCATTCATACATACATGCATACATATACTCAATAACAGTTAATATCTATCTATCTATATAATATATATATATATATATATATATACATATAATATCTTAATTATCTATATAATATCTATATATCTGTTAAAATTTAATAAACATTCAATTTTAGAGTTATTTTTAATTATTTTAGAGTTATTTTTAATTGCAAAATAAAACATGGTGTTCATGATACTGGTGCAAAGCATTGGTCTTAGATCAGTCTAAAAAAACTTTATAAGCCACAGGATTATTGCTTTTATAAAACAGTGGCAACTGCAGTATGAAAAAAGACACCAATGTTCAATGAATTGAGTTTCATTTTGATTATACAATTATCACTAGCATAATTGTATTTTGTTTCTGGCAGTTTCCACCTTAAAAAAATCATAAACAATATAAATAATGTGTGATCACTGGTGATATTTTAGTAGCACTGATATACTTTTATGGTAACACTATAATACATTATAATAAAGATATTCATAACAATGCAACAAGCTCTTTTCATAAATAATTGTAACCAAAGTTAAAATGCATTATAATGTTCGCAGAGTCCTTGTTACACTTGACATTGAAATTGGTTGTCATGTGTTTTAAAGGATTATACTTTAAGGAGTAACAATTAAGTATTATAACTATTCATGATATCATATAATGCACTATAAGGTGCATTACAAGGCATAATTCATATTTATTTTATAGTGCATTATATGTAAAGTCTTGAAATAAAAAGTTGCTTATAAATTTTGTTAATATTTTTAATTAGATTTTATTTTTTATTTTAATTTTAAAGTTATAGTTTTAGAAAAAAGGTCTCTAAAGCATATATGTCTTCTTTTGTGTTCTATAAAAACCCGAACATGACAGTGAGTAAATAATGACAGAATTTATTTGCCTGGACTATTGCTTTATTGTCACAGTCCCTTTTTGTCTATGCACACAAGCATTCTCACAGCACTCCTCCAGCCGTACCGGCAGGGCCTTGACCTTGTCATTCATTCCCCCAGTGGTTGTTTCAGCCCTGGTCCCTGAAACCAGCTCTTGCCTCAAACTGCACTGCAGCCATTCATGAAAACCGAGTCTGTGTGCAGTGACGCTTTCACTGTTTCCATGCACTGTGATAGAAGCAGAGGCCAAGTTCTGTGATGCCGGAGATTTGTGTGAAAAAGCCACTAACAGCAGGCCAAAGCCCTCCTCTCTCTCCTCAAGGACACATGAAGGTCACCGGGACCGTTTGGAGACCAATTTACATTGATCAGCTCACCCTGTGTTGTTTATGGTGTTTATCTGCTGAGGTTTTCCACTGCAAACCAACTATAAATCACCTAAAGATTCAATCTAACTGCAGAACGAAATACAACAGTTCTCCAGGATAAATAGGAGAGGATAAAAGAATCTTGTTGAAACTCATTGCTTAGAGGAATAGTTTTATTTTATTTACTCACCTTCATGCCATCATGTGACTTTCTTTCGTGGCGCACAAAGGGAGACATTTATCATTATCTTTTATGTGTTTTTGTTTTTCAATACAATGAAACTGAGTGTAAACAGAGATCCAAAAATGAATTTTGTATAATGCTATATTTCAAGACTTCTAAAGTCATACAATAGTTTTGTGTGAGAAACAGATCCAAATTTCATCTTCCAGTCCAATACAGCTTTCAAATGTCATTCATGTTTAGATTAAAAAATGCTGCATTGTGCCAGGATTGACATGCATGATGCCAAACGGCATTGGCTTTTATAGGGATTCATTTCGCTATACTGCGCATTACTTTCTCCCATTCATATCCGAGTGCACTGTATATCTAAAGTCTTTGGTTGTAACTAGTGTTGCATTGTTCAAAATTTGAATATGCTACACTTTTTTTTACTGTTATATAGGGTTATATGGTAGGGGGCGCTATTACGCATACATTATTATGAAAAAGTACTGAATCTCCTGATCAAAACACAGGTGAAGAAGATGCAGAAAAAAGCGATAGCATGTTTAAGCATATGCATATGTAAAATAAAGCAAACATTAAACAGCATATCAAAACTGCCCAATGTTACTGAATGAAATGTCCACCCAGGTGAGCTGTAGGACTGTGACGCTTTATGGGTGTTAATGTACTCAATCTACACTGTTTTTATCATCATTCTGAATGTGATCTGGATATAGTCTGACAAAACACGATTTTCTCAGCTTTCAAAATGTTGCTTTTTTATTGGAATTTAATTTAGTTAATTTTGAACAAAAAAAGCTACATAGAGTGCCTTTAAGTAAACTATTCCTTTTTTTAAACTATGAAAATAACTGTAACCAAAACAATCTGTGTGACTCTACTGTGTCCATTTGAAAATGATAGTAAACAAATAATAAATAAACATTTTGTGAAAGAAAATCCCCCCCTGACACGTGTTTTAGATGTTGTTTGCTGCCAAGCTGTTTGTTTTGCTCAATTAATAGTCATATGCTGCATGTTTCAATGGAAATCTGGATAATTACCAACCCAATTAGGTTTCACCTTCACTTGTGGTGGAGATGCACGGCTGGCTGAACAACAGCACCTGTCGAGTGAACGTGTGTGTGTGTGTGTGTGTGTCTGTGTGTGCCACTGAAGCCATCGACAGGCTCAATTCATCCAGCATTGTGTGCTCGCTCCATGTTTGAGTCCACGCTCGGGTCGCTGCTCTTCACAACCTCAGACGATGCCACATATCTGTTCCAGAAACAGGTGAAATATGCATTGTGAGATAATAAGTAAGGTCAGAAGGTCAGAGGGAATGCATGTTTACAGATGTATGATAACGAGTGTCATGCTGTGAAAACGGCCCTCGAAACTAATTAACATGCTCGACTATAACAGTTTCAAATAAACTTCCTCTTACATGTTTGCGTCAGCATTGCCCAGTGTACTGAACTCTATGGAGCAAAGCATCAATATCAAGCCTAGCATGTGTGCAGGTCAAGCACTGTTCAAGTTCAAGCATTTTAAACTTTGACCCCAATTGCTCCTGACCTTTCGAAGCACAGCAGAGTTGAGGAGGCTACTAACTCAAACATATTCTTCAGTAGCTTGACAGTAGCTCAGTTGCTGTACATAATGAGTGTATAGCCAATCCACGCTCAATGGTGCTAGAGAATACCCATAATGCATTGTGAGAGTCTCGCGCCGAATTAATTCCTGCGTCTGACCAGAAGATGGCGATCACTAATGTTGTGTTTTTCACCATTGCTTTGGCAAAGCATCTGTCAATCGAACAGAAAACAAAATGCGCTCATCACACAGCAAAGGCTGTGATCTCATTAAATAGGTTGCAGGTTTCAGAACGAAGCAAGCTATGAAGTATGAAGTATGAAGCATTATAATTTTTTGAATTACATTTATTGAAGCATTAAAACAAATGCATCTATAAAGAAAAATATAACTGCACACTCACCTAAAAGTGAGCATCGTTTCAACAAAAAATAAACTTATATAAACTTAAAAAAAAAAAAAAACTGTGTACCTTTGTCTTGTTACCAAAACTAAACATAAATAAACTTTTATTAATGTAAACAACCTTAAGTGAGTGTGCATTTTTATTTTGTGCATTACAAACACACCTGACACTTTTTTGACCTGTTGCAAAAAAATTTTTTTCTTTCAGTTTTGAGCATTAGCCTCACTCAATGTTGTTGGATTTATATTTAAAAAAAGAAAGTAAGAAAAAAAAAAACTGGGCAATAAAAAAATGCATTTAATATTAGTATGTTTGGGACTTTCATGGGTATTCATTGTTTTTCAATGCTTTATCTACAGTATTTCCACTGCAATATTTAAAAAGTCAGAAATATATATAGATATATTCATGAACAATTTTGCTTCTCAATTAAATTGATCTTGTTCTATTTTATTTTATTATAGTTTTATTAATATTTGAATGAGCTTTTATTTTATATTTTAATTTTTCTTGTTAATTTTAGTTTAATTCTTAATTGTGCTATTGTAATTTTATTTGTTTTTTGTTTGAAAAAAATATTGCTATTTAGGTTTAATTTATTTTTTATTTAATAAATATATTTCTTTATTTCCAGGTAATATTTTTAATGCTATAACTTAAACTTATTTCAGTTTATTGCCAAGGCAACATTTCCATTTTTCCAACTATTATTTGTATTTTACTTTACATCAGCTTTATTTTAATTAACAGAAATGTTTTAGATAGTAAAAACCCCAATCTTGTTTTATCGATGGTTAGATATTTGCACTGAAAACCGAGACACAAATACTGATTCAGACAATGATTTTTGCAGTGTGTTATCTGCCGTCTGCTGCAGATTAACAAATGAACTATTATGGAGAACAGAGAGAGGTAAAGAGAGATAAACTGATCGAGGGATGGAGAGTGAAACCTCAAAAGACAGTGCGAGAAGATGCACAGCATTGATTGGCACCCAGATGCTGTAGGCCAGACCTGCATCAGCACTAAAGAGTTCGATCAGGAGAGCATTGACCAGACCTGGATGGAACTGTGAAGCGCCGGGACGTGTTTAATTAATGGCCAGCAGAACATGTCTGTTAGGAGATTAACAGGACGAGACCAGCCGCAAATGGAGGGGTGAAAGGGAAAGAGGACGAATCAATAGATAAATTGAACCTCTTTTGCACCTCCTGAGTCTGGACATGCAGAGTAACTGCAAGAGTAGCCATGCATGCGTTGGGCTTTCATACTTGATGGGTTTGTGTACTTCAATGGACTATTTACCTACAAAAAATAAACTTCTCTCTAAATGCCCGCTCAGCAGGATATTTGTCTTCATTTTCGTGAAAGAGCATGCATGAGAGACTCTTTTTCTTATTACAGTACACACTATTATGAGAAAATATTTATCTTTGTGTACACTTTAAGCATGTACTCAACTCAGCTATCAGAATTATACTCTAAGAACATTTTTCTAAGGTTAAACCATTATTTCAAACCATTATTTCTGAATGTACTCAGAACATTCAAAATAAAAACCTTTCTTCTTGATGCAATAAGGGAATGTTTTCTCTATTTTATCATTTTGTAAGTATTATGGGAATGTTATTTTGACTGTTCTCTAAACAATCTGGGAAAAATGTTGAAAAAAAATTAGAGTGACGTCCAACTAAAATGTTGCAGAAAAACATTCCATTAATGATGTATGAATAACCTTTGAGCACCAACCGGTACACAAACAAAAAATGACCAGGTAACTTTGAATGAACATTCCATTAAAGTTACTGGAAGAACTTTTGTTCGTAACTTGCCAGAACGTTCTAAAAACGTTGCCTGTTAGTAGGGAACACGCATATGAAATATTCACAATGATAATATTCAATAAATAAATATTCAACTTTCAATGATTCTGCTGCAAACAACCATAATTGCAAATATTTGGCATTAAAGGTGCAGTGTGTGATTTTTAGCGGCATCTAGTGGTGAGGTTACGAATTGCAACCAACAAAAGTTACGGTGGCCGACAGGAAAATCAGAATCAGAAAGAGCTTTATTGCCAAGTGTGCTTGCACACACAAGGAATTTGTTTTTGGTACTGAGGCTTCCAGTGGACATATACAAATACAAATACAACAAGAAACATAATACTACAAATTATAAGAATAAAAAATTAAAATATAAATATATGAGAATAAAAGTATCACAGTTGGGTTTAGTCAGAGTAGACATTTTCAGATTTACAGATTATGAACATATTTACAGTGTTTTGAATATTATAAATAAATAAATCTACATATAAGTATCACCTGAGTTGTAGGGTATTGCACTAAACAGTGGGAGTATTGCACTTAAGGCATATGCCTTGGGAGGTGTGTTAACTGTTCAGGAGGGAAATGGCCTGTGGGAAGAAACTGTTCCTGTGCCGAGATGTTCTTGTGGCCAGTGATCTGAGTCTCCGTCTTGACGGTAACAGTTCAAACAGGAGGTGTCCAGGGTGAGTGGAGTCTGTGATGATTTTACCTGCTCTCTTCCTCACTCTGGAAGAGTACAGGTCCTGGAGGGTTGGCAGGGGGGCACCAATGATCCTCTCCGCAGTCCGGACTGTCCGTTGTAGTCTCCTGATGTCTGATTTGGTAGCTGAACCAAACCAGACAGTGATGGAAGTGCATAAGACAGACTCAATGACGGCTGAGTAGAACTGAATCAGCAGCTCCTGTGGCAAGTTGAACTTCCTCAGCTGGCGAAGGAAGTACAGTCTCTGCTGGGCCTTTTTCACAGTGGAGTCAATGTGATTGTCCCACTTCAGGTCCTGAGAGATGGAAGTGCCCAGGAACCTGAATGACTCCACTGCTTCCACAGTGCTGTTCATGATGGTTAGTGGGGGGAGTGCTGGGCTGTTCCTCCTGAAGTCCACGATCATCTCCACTGTTTTGAGCGTGTTCAGCTCAAGGTTGTTATAACTGCACCAGACAGCCAGCTGTTCAACCTCCAGTCTGTAAGCAGACTCGTCACCGTCTCGGATGAGACCGATGACAGTGGTGTCGTCGGCAAATTTCAGGAGCTTGACAGTGGGGTCTTTAGAAGTACAGTCATTAGTGTACAGGGAGAAGAGCAGTGGGGAGAGAACGCACCCTTGAGGGGCGCCAGTGCTGGTGGTGAGAGTCCTGGATGTGAGTTTCCCCAGTCTCACTCGCTGCTGCCGGTCCGTCGTCTGAGACAGTAGAGAGTAGCAGTTCAGCAATGAGGTTTCTTTACAAGGATAAATTAAGAAATTATGTTTACTTAATTATTCAGTAAAACTATATGTTATTGCGAATATTATTGTTACTTGTTCATCATTGTGTCAGTGTTTTATTCACTGAACTAAGCTTGCTTCCTTGCACGAAGAGCAACATAGTAACAAAACGCGTTTGTCCGTTTAGGGCTCCTGTAGAAACATGACGACACAATATGTCGACCTCCATAGAAGGAGGAGCCCGCGGTTATGGAGATATAAATGTCTCATTCTAAGGTAATAAAAACATAACGGTTCATTATGCAAGGTCTTTATACACCACTTAAAACATAGTTATGGATCTTATATTGCATTTCTGTCAATAGATCCTCAGAAATATTACACAATGCACCTTTAAGTTTCCCAAAGATTTTGCAATTGTATTGCAGCTCTTAAAATACATCGTATGAATGCATTTCTAATTTAAAAACGACATTAGAGTTGGTTTAATTTTTTTTTTTTTTTTTTTTTTTTGCGTGAATTGGTTCAGTGAATCAATTTAAACTCATTTAACAATTTAACAAGTTAATGGAAGTGTCTGTAGTGGCATTTTCATTCATTAAAATCTTGGTAAAAAAAAATCTTCTTTATATTGATTTAGAGAAACACAGGGTGCATGGAAAACTGGCCTCACATTTAGAAGCTCTCAAAATGATGCTTCATCTGTCTGAACAAACATCTTTTTAAGCTGATGCAGTGGAAATACTGTAGATAAATATGGAGATGTGTATCGAATATCAATGAAAGTCTCAAAAATATCAAGATTAAATTCATTTTTTTATTGCCCAGCACTAATACACAGTCTTTGGAATGAAGCAAGGTTATGATAAACCTCTTTGACAGGGACCATTTCCTTTAGATTGCAACTCGTGAGGGAGATGCCAGAAAGTTTCTAAAAAAACGGAAATAATATGTAGATTAAACAGAAGAGCTCACTCTGAAACGGGCACATCAGCTGTTCTCCTGAATGATGAAACGGTTCAGAGAAAGGCACAGAAAAAAAGCGATTCTTTGACTATCCTCGCTGAATGCACTCGTCCATCACAGTCAGCGCATTTGGTTTTTCCAGAGATGTGTTGTGCTGTTTGGGTGGCCTTGACAAGGGAAAAAACCGAGAAACATATTTCTAGGTCTCTGAATGCAGCTTTAACAAGCAAGGAAAGCAAAACCTTCCCTGTCAATGTCAGAGTACATGTAATATTCTGGCAGCCATTTGTTTACTTCATCATCTGACCATTGATTTTTATCCAATTCTAAAAAGTTAATTCACATGATTACTTGTTCGATTTCAGGCTCTTTCTTGTGTTCGTTCTCACATTGTTGTTGCAGTCATTGTTCTGTCATTTATTTCAAAAGTAAAGACATTAATTTTGCCCATGACAATGTAAATTCAATAGCCTCATAAAGTCTAAACACAAGGACAAAAAAATGCACATGCATGAATGTATCTGATATGCTTTGAGGTTGTGGGAAAAGAATAAACATAAGTGCATGGCAAATGTGACATAATTACCACATTTTTCTACAATATGACACTTTACGCTTTAAGGAAAGTTTGTTCACTCTTGTTCACAGTTATTTTGGGCATCCAAGACCAAGTCCTATCTATTTGAATGGGGAAATCCTGAAAACCCCAAAACTGCTTGCCACGCTCACATTTAAATTAAATATTTCAAATCAGCAGCAAAATCTGACATAAATTGACGCTGATGCCCCGTCTGAAATCAAATTCTATCAAATTACTATATAGTATGCTGAAAACAGTACGCTAAAAGAGTAGTATGTCCAAATACGTACAATAGTACTCGAAAAACAGTAGGCGAAAAGTGACGTGCTACTTCCGGCGAGATTCGGAAGTGTGCATACGATGGAGACGATCGACACCACAACTTTCGCTGGTAGGTCACATGATAATGACAACATGGCGAATGTAGTAGGTCCGGATTTTATTCATACTACCACATTCATGCTATATAGAACATGTTTAAGAGTCGCAAAGTAAATTCACCGACTCAAACAATATGCGATTTCGGACACGGTTTTTAAGGCAACTGGAGCTTCAAACGGCAGCTACAGTGATGCAATGACTTTACCAATCAGCGATTGGCTCTTTTATTTAGAAGGCGGGACTAATTCCGCCATATTGCACGTTGCACTTTCTCCCATTCATAGTAATAATATGCATGCACTGTCTTTTTGAATGTCCAACTAAGATATTTTCAGAAAAACGTTTCATGTACGATGTATAAATAACGTTATTGAATGTTTGATAACTTTGAACGAATGCTCTAGTAACGTTTCTGAAACTTTGAGAGAACCTTGCCAGAATGTTAGTCAATGTTCGGAGAATGTTTCCTTTTAGCTGGGCAACTATCCACTGTTGTATAAAAGATCTGTTGAGCATGATGCACACAAACAACATTTTCAACACGAGGAACTATGACTTACTACCATTGTGGTGTTTAGATGAACTGTGACAGACTGCTGCAAAACATCTGACTGAATGTTCCTCCCCAAACCTTGTATTGAGCTGATGTCTGGACAGGAGCTGACAGTCTCTTGCAGAACGGCAGACCACGAGTATATGATTCAGGCGTGTGAAACTCTTTCTGCAGATGCAACAGTGACGGGTGCTGTTAACACGAGTCACAGAGCAATGCACCTGTCAGTGTCAGTTTACTACACACACACACACACACACACACACACACACACACACACACACACACACACACACACACACTCTGTGTTTAGAAGCAGAGATGGACACTGAGATGGAGTCTGAGACTTTGACTTCAAATTGACAGCAAATGACACACAGGGCGCTGATGTTGTGCAACGGCTCTGGCTTGCAGTTCATACAGTCATAATGAAGCCGTTCAGTAGAGTTCAGTTCTTCCATCGCAGACTCAAAACAAAAATGCAAAAAACACATCACATTATTATTTTCTCTTCTATTATTTTGTATGTATTTATATTTTATATTTTATTTATTTATATTTATATTATATTTTATTTATACTACACACACACACACACACACACACATCTGGTTCGCTATCATTGTGGGGACTCTCCATAAGCATAATGGTTTTTATACTGTACAAACTGTATATTCTACCCTTAAACCTGCCCATCACAGAAAACTTTATGCATTTTTACATTTTCAAAATTCAAAGTTTAGTATATTTATTAAACCATTTCCCTCGTGGGACTGCTGGCTGGTCCACACAATGTACAGGTCCTTCTAAAAAAATTAGCATATTGTGATAAAGTTCATTATTTTCCATAATGTAATGATAAAAATTAAACTTTCATATATTTTAGATTCATTGCACACCAACTGAAATATTTCAGGTCTTTTATAGTTTTAATACTGATGATTTTGGCATACAGCTCATGAAAACCCAAAATTCCTATCTCAAAAAATTAGCATATCATGAAAAGTTTCTCTAAACGAGCTATTAACCTAATCATCTGAATCAACTAATTAACTCTAAACACCTGCAAAAGATTCCTGAGGCTTTTAAAAACTCCCAGCCTGTTTCATTACTCAAAACCGCAATCATGGGTAAGACTGCCGACCTGACTGCTGTCCAGAAGGCCATCATTGACACCCTCAAGCAAGAGGGTAAGACACAGAAAGAAATTTCTGAACAAATAGGCTGTTCCCAGAGTGCTGTATCAAGGCACCGCAGTGGGAAGTCTGTGGGAAGGAAAAAGTGTGGCAAAAAACGCTGCACAACGAAAAGAGGTGACCGGACCCTGAGGAAGATTGTGGAGAAGGACCGATTCCAGACCTTGGGGGACCTGTGGAAGCAGTGGACTGAGTCTGGAGTAGAAACATCCAGAGCCACCGTGCACAGGCGTGTGCAGGAAATGGGCTACAGGTGCCGCATTCCCCAGGTCAAGCCACTTTTGAACCAGAAACAGCGGCAGAAGCGCCTGACCTGGGCTACAGAGAATCAGCACTGGAGTACCCACAGTCAGTGATGGTCTAGGGTGCCATGTCAGCTGCTGGTGTTGGTCCACTGTGTTTTATCAAGGGCAGGGTCAATGCAGCTAGCTATCAGGAGATTTTGGAGCACTTAATGCTTCCATCTGCTGAAAAGCTTTATGGAGATGAAGATTTCATTTTTCAGCATGACCTGGCACCTGCTCACAGTGCCAAAACCACTGGTAAATGGTTTACTGACCATGGTATTACTGTGCTCAATTGGCCTGCCAACTCTCCTGACCTGAACCCCATAGAGAATCTGTGGGATATTGTGAAGAGAAAGTTGAGAGACGCAAGACCCAACACTCTGGAAGAGCTTAAGGCCGCTATCGAAGCATCCTGGGCCTCCATAACACCTCAGCAGTGCCACAGGCTGATTGCCTCCATGCCACGCCGCAGTAAAGCAGTCATTTCTGCAAAAGGATTCCCGACCAAGTATTGAGTGCATAACTGAACATAATTATTTGAAGGTTGACTTTTTTTGTATTAAAAACACTTCTTTTATTGGTCGGATGAAATATGCTAATTTTTTTAGATAGGAATTTTGGGTTTTCATGAGCTGTATGCCAAAATCATCAGTATTAAAACAATTAAAGACCTGAAATATTTCAGTTGGTGTGCAATGAATCTAAAATATATGAAAGTTTAATTTTTATCATTACATTATGGAAAATAATGAACTTTATCACAATATGCTAATTTTTTTAGAAGGACCTGTAGGTGATCTCAGGTTTTACTATCCTTGTGGGGACATTTGGTCCCCGCAATGTAATATAAACAAAGGCAAACACACACACACACACACACACACACACACACACACACACACACACACACACACACACACACACACACACACACACACACAGAGTCAATCGATCACATTTTTTTCTGTAATTAATGTATTTTTTAAAAAACATTAATGATAGTGAAAATTATAATTGAAAGATTTCAATTTCAACATTTATTTACCTGTGGCCTTCCTACCTGTCTATCAGGAATAGGAAATATACAGAAATTGAATAAAGTTATCAAACACTTTACAGTCTTAAAGGCATAATTTATAAATGAAATATAGATTATACCTGATTAAAGCTAAAATTTTCTCTGTTACCTTTGTTCTTTGATTAACGTTAATGACAGATATCACATCAACTGGTTTATTTTGCTGCTGTCACTTTAAGATCTGCCGCTGTCGAACATGATGTGGATCTGACTCACATTCATTTCAGTTCAATGTTGTTGAGTAATTTCTACTTAGTTGAAGTTTAATTTGAAATAGTCTATTTCAAAAACATTTTACTCAAACAATATAACAATGAATTAAGCCAAGCTTTTAAAATGTAATTAAATAATACAATATTGTGTAGACAACATATCTGATAGAGGTAACGCCGAACCGACCCGAACACAGAGTCCTCAATACTTGGTACACAATAACGGTAACATTCGTTTGATAATTTATGAGCATGAATGTGTCATTTTCAGTAGAAAATGAACTTCAAATGTCAGAAAACAGCAAGTTACTAAACCTAACAACAAAAGCATTGATAAAACAGTGTATATACAGCTGGAGTTGTAACAGTGAAAAATGTGACCGTACCAATTATTCATGTCCCATTGCATGATGGGAACACTAGCATCAGAAAATTGAGTAGGTTTTACTTAATTTTATAACTTTGATAATTATGTTTTAATTTCTACAAGGTTAAATTAAGTTCTAATATATAATTTACTTTTTTTTATTCTTACCTGAACCAATTTATTCAGATAGAACATACATTTGTTTTTCTCTGTAGTATTTACTTATTTTTATCAGTGTGGGAAAAAATACATGCAGAACCAGCGGTGCTGAAAAAGTGGGCCGTCACTGTTGCGCTCTATTACATTACAGCATTCTGAGGTGTGACTGGTGAGATTTCATCTTTGCTCATATAGTGCCCAGGTCGGTTTATCAGATTTGTCTCTGGAAGACATCAATCAGATGACAAACCCGCCTGAACCTCCTTAAACTGAGAGATATTTCCCTGCCTCAACCTGTAAGAATCCTGCAGACCGGAGGTCACTAGCTAAACAGCTCGAGGACCGTCATAGAGTCATAAAGTTTGAGAGTAATGGGCCACATTTACAGATGAATTCAAGCCAGCCTTTGCAAGAGTTTCTTCAGGCAGAAATGTGGCGTGTGGTTGAACAGGAACACATCGAGATGGTATCAGCGGGATCCTGTGATGGCTTTTTAAATGCATATTTCGTTCTATATGATAAAATATGCCTTGCTTTGGCTTTCTATCTTCATTTGAACTAGGGGTTGGTCAATATAGTCAGTAAATGAGTGAAACTACACATAAATCCAGGCCCTTGTTACCTCTGGAGGTACAGTAATAGCATAACGTTAATTACACCAGAAAAAAACAAAAAACTTTTGTGAATAAGTCAAGTCACCTTTATTTATATAACGCTTTTTACAATACACACTCAAAAAAATTATTTTTGCCTCTTGTTAAATTTAATTTAAAATAAGCAAAAGTAACACGATTGTTTAATATTTTGTCACAACTTAATTTAATTGTGTTCAATCAACCTAATATATTTAAAACTGAAGTTTACTTAATTCATTTGTGTGAAAACTACCTGAATCATTTTTGTTGACAACTAACTGGGCAGTGGATCTGTAGTTCCCAGCATGCTTTGCAAGGGACTGCATTAGGAGGGTAAATTTTAGGGCTGGGTATATTGACACAAATTTCACAATTCGATTCGATTTCGATTCACAAGCTTGCAATTCGATTTCGATTCAATTCAATATTGATTATTTTGGATATCAGGTTCAATACATGGCAAATTTTCTCAAGGAAAACAAATCTCTTAACCAATGCTGTAAACTATGGGAGTCAGTTGTATAATTAAAATTGTTTCATTAGCCTACTATTGAAGGTAAAGATTTACTGATTTGTATACAAACACTTAAATTACACTTTTATTTATTTTTCTAATAATAAAGTTATATGAAATATAAACATTTAAATGGTGGCTGTCATAAAAACTTGCCAGATTTATTCAAACATGCATTAAATATTGAAGAACATAAAAAATTATATAATTAATATGTAATATGGTGCATATATTTAGCAAAATGCTCCTCTCTAGAGTTACATTTTCTAGCTGACTAACGAGTTCATGCCGGTCACTGGATGGTTTTTCTGAGGTAAATGTGACATTTCATGACATTGTATACTTGCTGTTTCACTGACGTCTTTCCACGGTTGAAACTGATTGAGCGATTCCATGTAACAATAAGGATTTCGATAAGTTGTAGCCTACTCTATCTTTTAACACACTTTCAGATGCTCATTCTTGTTTATTTCACGCTGTAACTGGTAATATTAAGGCGGAAGAGAAGATCATGTGTGCTCGGCGCTGCTGCTTCTCTTGAGCTGCGTCAGAGCGATCTCGCGCCAGACCGCCAAAACGGTTATGTTTTTGAATTTTGTAAGAAAATGGACGTAATTTGAAATCTGAGACTTTGTTTCATATCAATAGTAACAAAGCACAAAGATTATTGCGTTTATTGGATGGGATGCGCGCTACAATGTTCCATTCATTCATCAACTGAAAACAGGATGACTAATCGATTCTTGGGATTTAAGAATCGATGTCGGTTCTTAAAAATGAGAATCCCAGCCCTACTACATATGTATTAAACCTCACTTGCAGAACTCCGTAAGTCATATCTAATATTACTATGCAAAAAGTTGTTTTAATTAAAGGGATAGTTCACCCAAAAATGTAAATTCTGTCAGTAATTACTCACCCTCATGTTGTTCAACCCCGTACGACCTTCGTTCATCTTCAGAAAACACAAATCAAGATATTTTTTATTAAATGTGAGAGCTGGATCACTCCTCCATAGGCTTCTAAGGGATTGAAACTTGCCGGCCCCGAAAAGTTATCAAAGACATCGTTAAAATAGTCCAAGTGACTACATTGGCTCAATCTTAAGTTTATCAAGCGACGAGAATACTTTTTGTGCGCAAAAAAACCCCCAAAATAACGATTTTATTTCAACTATTAATTTCCTTCTCTGTGGGCCTCGAGTCAGTTCACTAGTGTAATAGCGTAGTGTTTCTGTGTTGTACGTCACACGTAGGCTCACTATTGGCCGACGCTGGTCATGTGTGTGATGCGTGTGACGTACAACACAGAAGCGCTGCGCTGTTACACTAGTGAACTCACTCGAGGCCCACAGAGAAGGAAATTAATAGTTGAAATAAAGTCGTTATTTTTGTTTGTTTTTGCGAACAAAAAGTATTCTCTCGCTTGACAAACTTAAGATTGAGCCACTGTAGTCACTTGGACTATTTTAACGACGTTTTTAATAACTTTTCGGGGCCGGCAAGTTTCAATCCCTAGAAGCCTATGGAGGAGTGATCCAGCTCTCAGATTTAATAAAAAATATCTTCATTTGTGTTTCGAAGATGAACGAAGGTCTTACGGGGTTGGAACAACATGAGGGTGAGTAATTACTGACAAAATTTTCATTTTTGGGTGAACTATCCCTTTAAGTTGAATGTTAGTAGCTACTATCATTGGAAGTAACTATAGAGTCAAATTAGTTAAAATTATAATGTTGGGGATTTTAGGCAGGAGTCAGGACAAAAATTAAATCTAGGTAACTTGACAAAATCTTATCTAGTAGGAATTACAATTATTTTAGTAGTCTTGCCCAAATGAATTTAAGTTCATACAGCAAGATTACAACAAATCATTTCAAACAAATTCATTTTTGTTGGAAAAATGTAATTCAATTTCGTGGATAAGTTGGTTCAACAGCTTATTTTTTTGAGAGGCGAAGAAAGGCAAAAAAGGCGACAGTGGCAAGGACCCAAAACTCCATCAGTGACAGAATGGAGGAACAAAAAAAAATAAAATAAGAGGCAATAAACTGGTAACACTTTATTTTGATGGTCCCTTTCGAACATTCAGTTAACTATAAGTAACTCTGCAACTACATGTCAACTAACTCTCCTTAGAGTTAATATCTGCTAACATGTTATTGTGATGGTCCTCCAACAGACATTTTGTTGTCTATAATTAATTTTGCAACTACATGTCAATTTATTCTAACCCTAACCCTATCAGTAAACTAATACTCTACTTAAACTCTAATGATAGTTAGACATGTGCAATGCTACTTATATTCAACCGAATCTGTTAAAGGGACCATCAAAATAAAGTGAAACCAATAAACTTAATTTGCAAAGAAAGGGGGCGTGTTTGCACCAAAAAGAATGACAGTGACTTGATTTTTGAGTTGAAATACCGCACACTAAAACGGCATAACTGTTTAGAGAATTCAGGCCTCTTTGTTTTTGCGTCTAGTGTGGCAGAGCGGTCTAAATGAGTTAGAAGAGGGAAGAGGAAGTGACAGATGAAAGGGATAGAGATAAATGTAGGCGGGGTGAAGACGGCGGCGTTTACAATACGAAATGACACAATCAATTCAGGCCAAAATAAGCACGATTGATTCGGGATTGTAACAAAGGAAAGCAATATCTGGAGGGTTGCATGAGAGAGAATGAGCATGCAAAAGTACACGTTGAGTAGGAAGCAAGAAAATTGTGAAGACTTTGAGTTGTATGGTAAATGACAGACGAAATCAATAACATGGTGTGGCTGAGAGTAAGAGAGAGAGAGAGAGAGAGAGAGAGAGAGAGAGAGAGAGAGAGAGAGGAGAAAAGAAGCAGACAAACACGAGAGGGTGCAAAGCCATTAAACTAACAGCAGTTTTTTAAACAATTTGCTGGTCAGCAATAAAGTGTCAATTTCAAAGTCTTTCCTGTTCTAAAGCTGATTTTCACCTCACTGAGATCTGCATGACATTTACAAATGCAGAAATAATGCTAAACAAATTAGATTTGTATTTTTTTCCGAAGAATATGTGAATGGTGCTGCAGGTGTAAAACTCATTACCATAATACTGGGGTGCTGTCAGTGGTTGCCAAGGTGTTGCTATATGCGTTTCTGGTGCATTGCTATGCGGTTGCAAGTGTGTTAGATGGTTGCTGGTGCGTTGCTATGCGGTTGCTTGGATGTTGTGGGTGGTTGCGGTTTCAAGGGTGTAGTTTGGTTGCCATGGTGTGGCTATGCAGTTTCAAGGGTGTTGTCTGTGGTTGACGGAGTGTTGCTATGTAGGTGCTAGGATGTTGTGGGTGGTTGCTGCTTCATTGCTATGTGGTTGCTAGGGTGTTGTGTGTGGTTTCCAGGGTGTTGCTATATAGTTGATAGAATACTGTGGGCGGTTGCTAGGGCATCGCTATGTGGTTTCAAGGGTGTTGTGTGTGTGGTTGCCAGGGTGTTGCTATGTAGGTGCTAGGATGTTGTGGGTTGTTGCTGCTGCATTGCTATGTAGTTGCTAGGATGATGTGAGGGGTTGCCAGGGTGTTTCTACGTAGGTGCTAGGATGTTTTGCTTGGTTGCTGCTGCATTGCTATGTGGTTGCTAGGATGTTGTGTGTGGTTTCCAGGGTGCTGCTATGTAGTTTCTATTATGTTGTGGGTGGTTGCCAGGGTGTGGGTATGTGGTTTCAAGGGTGTTGTGTGTGGTTGCCAGGCTGTTGCTATGTAGTTGCTAGGATGTTGTGGGAGGTTGCCAGGGTGTGGCTATGCAGTTTCAAGGGTGTTGTTTGTGGTTGCCAGGGTGGTGCTATATAGGTGCTAGGATGTTGTGGGTGGTTCCCAAGACGTGCTGTGGTTTCAAGGGTGCTGTGTGTCGTTGCCAGGGTGTTGCTATATAGTTGCTAGAATGTTGTGGGTGGTTGCCAGGGCATTACTATGCAGTTCCTGTGGTGTAATGGGTGGTTGCTAAAGCATTGCTATGTGATTGCTAGGGTACTGTGGGTGCTTTCTGTAGCACTGCAGTTTTACTGTTGCTAAGGTCCAGCTATGTTATAATCTTTTTTAGCAGGTTGCTTTGAGTTTATAAGGTGTAGTTTTTGTGTTGCTATGCGGTAGCTAAATATTTCTGGGTGGTTGCTATGGTGTTACTAGGCAAATGTTCTGAATGGTTCTTATTGTGTTGTGATGCAGTTGTAAGGGTTTTTAAGTTGCACTAATGGTGCTGTTAGTTGTGATTATTCGAATTTAACAGAAACGTTTGTGTGTGTGTGTGTGTGTGTGTGTATATATATATATACACACACAAAGTTTTGTTAGCAATCAATCACAATTTATATTAGATGCAATTAATCGATTTGAAAGCACTAATATATTCTATATTAGGTTGGATTAAATTGCTATCCTTAATATGAACAATAGTTACAGTGATGCATGACTTGGCAAACACCGCTAATAAGCAAAGAATGACTGTTCATGTAGCAGTAGTTTGAATCTCAGCGGGGGAATTTTCTCTTGCTGGCAAATTACACATTTCTTCTAGTTCTGTTTCACTTCGGGCACAAATGAAGGTCGCTCGACTCATTAACTTCCTGGCTGAGTCTGGCTCACCCCCGGCCAGTCACACTTTCAACATCACTCACCGCAGTCCAATCAGGCCACTTCATTGATATATATAGAGAGACTGACACCAGAGAAGACAGGAGAGGACACATGAATAAAGAGACACGACAAAGACAATCAAACAAACAATGGCATGAGGACAACCTGTAGAACAAGGAAATTACCATTTATATCTCATCAGTAGTTTGTTTTATAGACAGAAAAAGATTAAAAGGAGAAAACTGAAGAACAAAGCCACAATATCTCACTTTTATCTCCTCATGAGATTCAGAAGAGATCAAACTCAAACTGTGCACCGATGGACCAAAGATTTACCTCAAAGTCTGCAGAGAAAAAATCTGAAATTTCTATATGAACTCAAACTTTCCTCCTCAATCTTGTTGCAGCTCTTTTCCACTACAGCTCCAATGACCAAAAAAAACAACATAAAAAAATAGCCCATATGACTTATGCGCTATAACACAAGTTTTAGAAAACTTTTTTCATACTTTTTTTTGTGAGAAACAAAGCGAAATTATTCACTGAAATCATTGCAGCTTTCTAATCAAATTCACTTTTCTGCATAGAAATGCCACAACACATAAAAAAGCCAAACCGACTTTTTCAATTTAAACGAGATCTTTGAGATCTCGTAGTAGTGGAGATTGGAGAAGATTATCATACCGATTTCAACAGGTCAGTTTATCACACAAAGCTATTGTAGCCAGTGACAAGTGACTGTTAAAAATGTATTTGTCATTGAATTATTCGTTCAAGAGATTTGTTCAAAAATGCTGATTCATCCAATAATGAAACAATTGACGTCTTTATGAGGGAGTCATTTAATCATTCACTCAACTGATTTTTTAATAATAATTAATTTCAATTAGCTTAACATTTTGTCAGAACCTCTAAATTATATGTTTTTTTTTTCAGTTGTCTATTTAGAGACATGGGAGGATCAATCTCTATATAAAAAAAAGAAAACAAAAAGGTGATTCTGATTTTATCCACAATCATCCAGCTCTGTTCTACAGAACGGTTTTCTAATGTTATTAATAAAAAATGTATTTCTGAATGTTCTGAGAATGTTCAAAACAAATAATGTTTAATAATTTTGCAACTTTGGAAACATTCTAACTTTGATCAGAATGTCAGCTAAAGTTCAGAGAATGTTCCCTTATCGCTGGTTATGACCTTTCATTGTTTGAAAATAATTTGTAAATAATAGCATACAAGTTTAAACTGACATATGATAGAGTAAATGATGACCGATTTTGCATTTTTTGTTGAACTTCCCCTTTAAAGGAACTTGACACTCACATACATGTGGATGTTTCAGTGTCCAGACTCATTTGAATGGCTGCCATGCCGCTTTCTAATGGCCGAGTCAGAATCAATATGGCTTCATTGATTAGCGGGCGCACAGATTTAAGTGCAGCATTGGAAAGGGTCTTACATTGCGTGTAGTAGATAACAGGGAGGCATGTCAGCACATTTCATGCAGGCTCATCTCATTTTGAACAGCTTCCAATATTTTCTCAAATTATGCAAGTAAGCGTGCCATATGTTGAAACAGAACACCCTCTGAGGTGCATCATCAAAATGACAAATGCAGCTCACCTGACGAAGCATGCAAGATGCATCTCTGGTGTCCACTTAAGCGTTTGAAGATACAGTAGATGAAAAAGACAGGTAAAGACAACAAAATGAGGCAGAAAGACTGAGAGAGAGAGAGAGAAGCGAGACAGTTGAAGACATGATTAAATTTCAACATCTATTATAGCTCAGGCTTTGATCCGTCTTCAAGGCTTCTTACTCTGGGCTGTAACGTTTTGAACTTTCCGTCTTAAAAGGTGAAACTCCAACGGCTGTTTCATCACAGATTTAATATCAATAATTTACGCTGCCCTTGGGGGAGAAACAAAATTAAGTACACTCTCCTTTGCAGGTTAAGAAATTTAAATTAAGCATTGATAAACAGCAGCGGGACCAAAAAAAAAGTTTATTATTGCTGTTTGAAGCTTGAGATCCTCAAATATTCTCCCAAACTCTTTTCCCCCAGTTCACTTCCCTGCCAAAATTTGAGTAATTTTAACAGTAAAAATGTTGTTAAAAAATGCAACAGTAAAAACCTTTTAATCAGTTTACAGTTAGTTAAGATAAACTATGGAAGATTTAATACTTTGTCTAAAAAAATGATTGGTAAACCTAAAATAATGCTTTATATTCAGAGCTGTTAAGTTTAATTTGGCGGGATATGCTTGCTTAAGACAAACTATAACTGAAGATTTTTCATCTTTGTTCTATTTCAGTGATCTTAAAGGTGCATTGTGTAATATTTCTGAGGATCTATTGACAGAAATGCAATATAAGATCCATAACTATGTTTTCAGTGGTGTATAAAGACCTTGCATAATGAACCATTATTTTTTTATTACCTTGGAATGAGACATTTATATCTCCATAACCGCGGGCGCCCCCTTCTATGGAGGTCGACATATTGTGTGGTCATGTTTCTACGTAGCCGACAGCGAACACACAGCGCTACAGCGAACACACAGCGCTACAGAGAACACACAGCGCTACAGCGAACACACAGCGCTACAGCGAACACACAGCGCTACAGCGAACACACAGCGCTACAGCGAACACACAGCGCTACATCGAACACACAGCGCTACAGAGAACACACAGCGCTACAGCGAACACATAGCGCTACAGCGAACACACAGCGCTACAGCGAACACACAGAGCTACAGCGAACACACAGCGCTACAGCGAACACACAGCGCTACAGCGAACACAGCGCTACAGCGAACACACAGCACTACAGCGAACACACAGCGCTACAGAGAACACACAGCGCTACAGCGAACACAGCGCTACAGCGAACACACAGCGCTACAGCGAACACACAGCGCTACAGCGAACACACAGCGCTACAGCGAACACACAGCGCTACATCGAACACACAGCGCTACAGAGAACACACAGCGCTACAGCGAACACATAGCGCTACAGCGAACACACAGCGCTACAGCGAACACACAGAGCTACAGCGAACACACAGCGCTACAGCGAACACACAGCGCTACAGCGAACACAGCGCTACAGAGAACACACAGCGATACAGCGAACACACAGCGCTACAGCGAACACACAGAGCTACAGCGAACACACAGCGCTACAGAGAACACACAGCGCTACAGCGAACACACAGCGCTACAGCGAACACACAGCGCTACAGCGAACACACAGCGCTACATCGAACACACAACGCTACAGAGAACAAACAGCGCTACAGTGAACACACAGCGCTCCAGCGAACACACAGCGCTACAGCGAACACACAGCGCTACAGCGAACACACAGCGCTACAGCGAACACACAGCGCTACATCGAACACACAGCGCTACAGCGAACACACAGCGCTACAGCGAACACACAGCGCTACAGCGAACACACAGCGCTACAGCGAACACACAGCGCTACAGAGAACACACAGTGCTACAGCGAACACACAGCACTACAGCGAACACACAGCGCTACAGCGAACACACAGTGCTACAGCGAACACACAGCGCTACAGCGAACACAGCGCTACAACGAACACACAGCGCTACAGCGAACAGCGCTACAGCGAACACACAGCGCTACATCGAACACACAGCGCCACAGAGAACACACAGCGCTACAGCGAACACACAGCGCTACAGCGAACACACAGCGCTACATCGAACACACAGCGCCACAGAGAACACACAGCGCCACAGCGAACACACAGCACTACAGCGAACACACAGCGCTACAGCGAACACACAGTGCTACAGCGAACACACAGCGCTACAGCGAACACACAGCGCTACAGCGAACACACAGCACTACAGCGAACACACAGCGCTACAGCGAACACAGCGCTACAGCGAACACACAGCGAACACACAGAGCTACAGAGAACACACAGAGCTACAGAGAACACACAGCGCTACAGCGGACACACAGCGCTACAGCGAACACACAGCGCTACAGTGAACACACAGCGCTACAGCGAACACACAGCGCTACAGCGAACACACAGCGCTACAGCGAACACACAGCGCTACAGCGAACACACAGCGCTACAGCGAACACACAGCGCTACAGAGCGCGTTTCCTCACTACCTTGAAAAAGAAGTTTTCAGTGGTGTATAAAGAACTTACTTAATGAACCGTTATATTTGTATTACCTTAGAATGAGTAGTTTCTGTCTACACACACCGCGGATCCCCTTACATTGAAATGCGCCGACATGTTTCTACAGGAGCCCTAAACGGACAAACGCGTTTCGTTACTATGCTGCTCTTTGTGCAAGGAAGCAAGCTTAGTTCAGCAAATAAAACACTGACACAATGATGAACAAGTAACAATAATATTTGCAATAACATATTACTGAATAATTAAGTAAACATAATTTCTTAATTTATCCTTGTAAAGTAACCTCATTGCTGAACTGGCTACTCTCTGCTGTCTCAGACGATGACATATTTTCCTGTCGGCCACCGTAACTTTTGTTGGTTGCAATTCGTAACCTCACCACTAGATGCCGCTATAAATCACACACTGCACCTTTAATGTAGCTATAATGCGGCAGAGAAACAAGCGCAACACCATCTTTAGAATTTTGTGTTTGAACTTCTGTTTTTGCGGTAGCTATGTATATTTCTATGGCATCGCTGTCGAAGAGTAATTATCTGGTGAAGTGGATTTACTTATTGTAGAGTTAACGAAAGTTATCATGAGCATTGTAATGTTTGTGTCAGTAGACCGGGAATATTTTAAAACGAGCATTCATTCATAAATCTGTAAGATCTTACTTTCATGCTGTGAAAATATGAACCGGAAGAAAGAACATGAGGACCGCAGCGCTGAAAAGGGGCGGAGCTACATAAGAGGCGTTTCTCAATACAAGTACGCAAAGTTCAGACTTGCTAAGTTCGACTCAGGAGTACAAACTCCCGAGGACGGGAGGACACAAGTCTGTTTTTTCTGCAAATGGAACAGCAGCGTTCTTGATAACGTCACTCAGCTCGCTTTGGCTACTCCAGTTATCTGTATGTATATTTAGGCTACAATAAAACGAAATATGTTATAAAACACTTCCCTGCCTCTTTTTGTTTAACAAATTATAGATTCATGAGACCAAAGATTTTAATCAAATTGCATTTAAATAATCAATTTTATAATGATTGATTATTTATTTATATATATATATATATATATATATATATATATAAAGCGTTATTTTATTTTTACCAATGACTTAAGATCCACTAAAGCGTTTTTTCACGTGGCTTGCGTATTTTTCCAATTGTTTTAAATGTTTTAAATGGGAGCGTCACGTTTTTTAAACGCCATGAGCGTAACGAGGCGCTGAGCGTGTATTTAACGCTCAAGCGCTGAGCGCCTGGCGTTTTTTACTGGTCGCCGAGTTGAAGAATTTTCAACTTTGGGTAAAACGCAGCGCTCATCACTGTCACTTTTTA